>JAJKFI010000048.1:4620040-4656525 GCA_029204185.1 Lerista edwardsae
CATCTCTACCCCAACTGTGGATCATGTTTACAATTCTGATTTGAGTAGATGCTTTTAGTTGTAGTTGACATCAGACATGTCACTCCTTTGTCCTTTCTCACCCTCAGAAATAGCCAGAATTTGCCAGACTAACCTGAGGAAAATTGTCATGTATGGAGGCCGCCGACACCTGCCATTCCGTGTGGAGCTGGAAGCATATCTGGTAACAGGGTGGTAGATGGGAATTTGTAGGAGACATTTGTAGGAGATGAGCATTCAGATTACTGAAGTAAATCCCTTGAGGCAGTGAGGGGCCCGGAAGCAAATATTTTATGTCATGTTATGTTATCTGAAAGTACAGGGATTCTGGAGCTGAGTTTACTTAATGGTTGGCGTGGAATGAAACTCTCTGTGAATACATAGGTTTGAGGGTAAGTCAAGGGTCCAATACAGGTAATCGCCAACATACATACAGGTTCTGTTCTGGATGTTTGCCCAGAAGACAGAACTGACAGAACAGCAGGTACAAAAGCAGAAGACCAGACAGACCTGTAGGAAAGCCCAAGTGCAGCTTTCCATAAGCCAGGATGTCTGTAAGTTAGGGACTACCTGTCTTTAGGGTGTTGAAGTAAAGATGCTTTGAGCAAACGCTTATGAGGTGAAACAATACACCAGGGGGAGGGTGGAATGAAGTGAAGTGAGCTAACTGCACAATGGAATAGCTGTATTGGGGACATGACAAGTGAGTAGGGAGAGGTGTTTACAAAAGAATGTATACAGCAGAGAGTGTTTCCTTGGGATGGTGAATATGTCTGAATTGCAATTTGAGGTGAGGGAGAGAGAAGCCAAATGTACTCCCAGCACAAAAACAGAAAGAGACCGTTTTAGGCGCTCTCCCTAATCAGTGCTGATCAAGAAATCACAGCTCTTTGACTCTCGCTAGAAGCACAGTCAAGAGGACTGATTCAGACACCGTAGTTTTAACACTTGCATTCATTCAGGATGCATGTTCTTCAAGATGCGTTACAAATGGAAAGGGCACTATCCAACCAGGCTCCGGCATCTTTGTGTGCTATTCATTTCAATGGGAAAGTTATAGGCTTAACTCATTAAGATCAATGGGATTTTAAAGTTCTTAACTTTGCCTGGATCTGTCCTACCCCTGGGGATGGAACAAACATTCCTGTGTGGGTTTCTGTTCAACTCTGTGTGCTTTTCCACCGGCAGAAGGGACGTGGTTCACGACAGATAGTGGTCAACCTGCCCGGAGATGTCAGATACAACACAAAAATTAAGACATTCACGGTGAGTTCCTGGCAGTGCATTTTCCTCCACTTTGGGAGAGGGCAGTGCTGGCCATGCCCACACTAGTGGGTGAGCACTCTTTTGAAATGTGTGCATTTTTATTTTGAGCCCATCTTTTCTAGAGAGCCAGAAGTAGACTATGATGTGTTGGAATTGCTTTTGGGATGCCGAGATTCAGGCAGCCAAACAAAGGTAGCAGGGGTCAGGCTCCTCATCTGTCTTGAGGAACTTGAGGCCTCAATTTTCTTTCTTTATTCTTGAGCCTCATAGACTCAAATAACTCTAGGGATGCAGGAGGGCTCACAACTGCCTCCAGGATTTCTCATTCCTTTTCCTTTCAGGCAGCAGTCTCCATGGTGCCTCAATGGCTGCTTCTGAAGTTTTCCTAAATGTGGGGGTCAACCCATCTAGAGGTGCGGGAAGCTGTGTTGTGCCCAACTCCCCTCCCCAAACTTTCTGGAGGAGTTATGTCCACTTAAGGCTACCTAGCTCCCCTTTTTCCTTGTAATGGCCCTGGTTTGGTAACAAAACTCAGCTGGGCCCCACCTTCTCAGTAGCTCTTCCAGCCCCAGTAGCCACACACCAGTCACCATTTGTCAGTCTGCAAGCCAGTCCTCAGAGTCTGCCAAGCCAAGTTAAGCCAGCCATGGTAAAGGCCAAGTCTCCTTTCTTTCTCCTGCTATCCACACCACTCTTTCCTCCAGGTGCTGCTTTTATCTCTGAAGAACCAATTGCCTTTAGAGGCTCTAGCTGTGTAATGCACCTCACTGCTACAGCCCATTCTTGTGATTCCTGGCTGACACAAACAAGAGGCCACTGCTGATAACATTCACCTATCTCCTGGGGGGGGGACCTTCTGCATTTTACATTACAGGCTGCTTCTGGAGAGAGACATGCTGAAGCTTCATGGCACACTGAAAACTCAGTTTTAGGACTGATGTTAGTCCATGAAAGCTTATGCTATGATGCATGTATTAGACTTAAAGGTGCTGCAAGACTTTTTGTTGATTTTGCTGCAACAGCCTAACAGGACTTGGGGTTAACCTTGGGGCTGTGTTGCAGCTGCATTAGCACCAGAAACTTGGATAGAGTTGGGCCCTGAGAGGCTAGTTGCAACTGACCCCAACTGCACATGCGCACAGGCTCTCAAGTTTTTTTTCACCTTTGATTACAGGTGGCTGCAGAGTTGCTGGATGAAATCAGCGAGCGGATAGGGGTGACTGAGCCAGAGGAAGTTCAGGAATTTGCCATCCTTGCTAGCAAAGACAACGGCAAGTAGCTGCAGCAGCTGACGGTCAACTCCAGGGTGCTGCCTTATGGTGTCCTCTGTGATGAATGGGTAGGGTTCTTAGAGACAAACTGGGACAGAGTGCCTAAATCTTTAATCATTGTATAGAAGAGCAAATTTGGGCAGGTGCAGCTCAGCATGGAAGGGTTTCAAAAACTGCACCTGCCAAAAGTCCCACGGCTATACAATGGTTAAAAGTATAAGCACTTTGTCCGTTTGTATCTGGTAACCCTATGGATGGGAGTTATTTGATGCAGCTCAGAACTTCATAAACCTTCCTTCTTGCCTCCCACCAGGACTCCCAACTCTCTTGGTGCTATACAAATTCTTGAGGGTCCAGGCCTTACTTGTGATGCTAATCAAGATCCCTTTGCTCCTTTCTGTATATTGCACTATAATATGGTGTTCTCGGTGGTTCACAATTCCTGATTGCCCTTGCAAGAGGAGGGGGGAAGCACTTAATGGGTTAATACATGAATGTTACTTCTTTGTAAGCAAACTTCTTGAGGCATGTGGAGCATCACCAAAAGAAGCTGATTATGATCAAAAGATACAAGTAGCCAGTAGCAAGCTGGCAAACGGGGTGAGCAAACAGAAACTAAATCCAGACAACATGGAGATGGTCTCTGGAAGGTAGAGTTCACACTTCCTCTAAAAAAAAATTGCAGTCTCGCAATTCTAAAAAAATAAATTTCAATGCTAATCTTGCTTCTCTCTCTCTCTCTCTCTCTCTCTCTCTCTCTCTCTCTCTCTCTCTCTCTCTGGGGCACTAATTGAGAAAGGCTAGAGAACTAGGTATGCATAGCATAAATTAACACAACTGGGCAAGAGGCACTTTTCCAAGTGGTGTTTCTCTTATGTTTAGCAGGGGGAGAGTAATTGTCCCTCTTCACCCCTGCGCAGTCTTTCTAGTGGCTGTTGCTGGTGGTTTGCCTTTTTTTTTAGATTGTGAGCCCTTTGGGACAGGGAGCCATTTAATTTTATTATTATTACTATTTGCCTGTAAACTGCTTTGTGAACTTCGTGTTGAAAAGCGGTATATAAGTACCTGTTGATTGATTGATTGATTGATTGATTGATATTGGCTTGTGCAGCTATTCCTTAATGCAAAAGAAGTTATAATTGGATCTGGAACCTGGATCTGATACTGCTGCTCATTTTGGAGGGAGAGAGCAGAGTGGACTTGCTTTACTTTTAGGGGGCACAATGCACAAGCATTCAAGATCATTTTTTCCTCCCCCACCCTCCAGGCAAAATTGTGCAACCACTGCACCAGAAGGACTACATCCATGATTATTTACGACAGGAGAGTTCAATAGGGCTGGATTTCCGGAGGATCACTTGGCAGTTTCCCTTGCACTTTGAGAATGCAGTTTATGTCGACATTCACTACAATCAGGTAAGCTAAGGAAAGACCATTTCAGTTTTATTCACATAGGTTGGGAACCACTGCTCTATTCAGCACTGGGACCCACTTTTTAGGTACTAAAACTGTTGTCCCCCCCCCCAAGACCAGAAGTGATGTCATTAAGCAGGAAGTAACATCATTGTGCCAGCAGGGTTGGAAGTGATGTCATTGTTCTAATAAATCACATGTACTCATAAACATCCATACGTGGAGAAAGATAGAAAATACATGAGCCTGTAACAGTGATGGCAAACTTTTTGGGCACGGCGTGTCAAAACTTCAGAAAATGTTTAACTTGACTCTGCTGGTGTGTCAACCTCCCCTCTCAAACAAAAGAGAAAAAAATTCTTTACATTCATTTATTTAAACAAACAATACAGTCCGATCATGTTTGGTGTTATGTATTATATAAAGAAACATCAAATAATAACAAAAATGAAAAATGAGTAAAACAAACTCAGTTTTTGTCATGTGTTGGTGAATGCTGGTGTGTCACCCCAAACATTGTATGGTGTGTCACCTTTGACACTGGCCTATAAAATGCCTAATCTTGCTGTTTCCTACAATAGCTAAGTTGTGTGATCAATAAAACCATGTGGTGTTTTTTTTAGATTTTCTGAAATGCATTTAGTGTTTTTTAGGCTGAAGCTGGAATGCATTTAGCTTTTATTTTAGGCCTACGCAAAAAAGAGGCCTCAAATCGCGAAAAGTCGTATAAAAGCTCTTTCAGCTGGTTTTGACAGTACTAGGTGTGCGTATTGGCAGGAAAGAAAGTTCGCCAAAGGTAGACAACCAGAAGTTGGTTTTTTCCAAGATGGCAGCCTCAAAATGGGCCAAAATCGTGAAAAAGTGCCACTCCCACACTGAGAAACAGGCCAACCGCAGTTCTGGCAGCTATCATTCTCAGAGGGAGGGTGGCTGAGTGGCAGGGAGAAAGTTCACCAAGTTTGGACAAGCAGAAGTGTGTCAGTTGCCAGATGGCAGCCTCAAACATGAGCTGTCAACAAAGTTCGGTAATGTTCAAAGCATTTCAAAGTTCGATAATTGGTATAAAAGCTCTTTCAACTGATTTTGACAGTACTAGGTGTGCGTATTGGCAGGAAACAAAGTTCGCCAAAGTTCGACAACCAGAAGTTGGTTTTTTCCAAGATGGCAGCCTCAAAAGTGGTCCAAAATCATCTAAAATCCTGAAAAAGTGCCACTCCCAGGCTAAGCTCAGAAACAGGCCAACTGCAGTTCTGGCAGCTGTCTTTCTCAGAGGGAGGGTGGCTGAGTGGCACTGAGAAAGTTTACCAAGTTTGGACAAGCAGAAGTGTGTCAGTTGCCAGATGTTAGCCTCAAAAATGGGCTGTCAACAAACGTGTGACAGCTGTTTTTGACAGAGGTATGCTAGGTTTGCTGATGCACAGGGAGAAACATTAACTTTGCAAGTTCTGCTCCTCTGCTTTTGTGAAATTTTCTGGCTCTGAGAAAGACAACTGCCAGAACTGCGGTTGGCCTGTTTCTGAGCTTAGCCTGGGAGTGGCACTTTTTCAGGATTTTGGATGATTTTGGACCACTTTTGAGGATGCCATCTGGCAACTGACACACTGCTGCTTGTCCAAACTTGGTGAACTTTCTCAGTGCCACTCAGCCACCCTCCCTCTGAGAAAGACAACTGCCAGAACCGCGGTTGGGCTGTTTCTGATCCTGGGAGTGGCACTTTTTAAGGATTTTGGATGATTTTGGGCCGCTTTTGAGGCTGCCATCTTGGAAAAAACCAACTTCTGGTTGTCGAACTTTGGCGAACTTTGTTTCCTGCCAATATGCACACCTAGTACTGTCAAAATCAGTTGAAAGAGCTTTTATACCAATTATCGAACTTTGAAATGCTTTGAACATTACCGAACTTTGTTGACAGCCCATGTTTGAGGCTGCCATCTGGCAACTGACACACTTCTGCTTGTCCAAACTTGGTGAACTTTCTCCCTGCCACTCAGCCACCCTCCCTCTGAGAAAGATAGCTGCCAGAACTGCGGTTGGCCTGTTTCTCAGTGTGGGAGTGGCACTTTTTCACGATTTTGGCCCATTTTGAGGCTGCCATCTTGGAAAAAACCAACTTCTGGTTGTCTACCTTTGGCGAACTTTCTTTCCTGCCAATACGCACACCTAGTACTGTCAAAACCAGCTGAAAGAGCTTTTATACGACTTTTCGCGATTTGAGGCCTCTTTTTTGCGTAACTGTGACGGACAGAGGGAAGTATAATGGCACACACTCTCTTCTGGGTCACTCCTAGGTGCTGCAGAACTACATGGAAGGGAAATTGCTATTGCAGGGCATCAGCCGACTGAAGGAACAGGTGGGCACCTTTGCTGTCCTCCAACACTGGGCCAGAGGAGCTGGATCTGCCCCTTCCAGGTGAGTCACTCTCTTTGGGGGGGATTTATGTGAGAACAGCCTTCCATTGCTTTCAGTGGTGGGTGTAGACAAGAATCCAGCATCTGACAGGGACCAGTCCCCCAATGCAATAACATGTCCTTTGCTCAGGCCCTCCCCCCCCCCCGGCCCACTCCAGCAGGGTCAGTATCTAGCAGATAAGGGGCAGATGGAACCAAATGGTCTTGAGACCTTCTCCCAGTCTTGTTCTGTCTAAAAGGTAAGGAGGAGAGTGGCATCCCAACAGGCCCCAGGCCACTATAGCTTGCAGGGAATGTCTGCATTCCATCCCTCTTGGCCTTGGGTCACAGCCTGGCATATGGGAATGCCTTCAGTTAACCTCTTAATAGTTCATTCTGCTTGATGCTGCCCAGGAGAAAATATGAATTCAGTACTTTCACCTTACTGAACATTTTTAAAGTATTTTCCTTTGCTTGGAGCTCAGCTATAGTTCATAATCTTATTATTTTTATTTTCTGCTCATCTAAATAGACAGGAGCTGATGGGTTACATTCCTAAGCATCTGGTACATCTCACCACCCCAGAGGGCATTCAAGCTTTTGTCATCTCTCAGCAGGAAACCAGAACACCACTTGGAAAGCAGGAAGCAAAAATCAGTTTCATTGGTGAGTTCATCTGGGCACTGGAACCTTTATTTCTTACTCCGTAATTCCAACTTTTGCACATGATGTCCTGGAATTTAAGGGGAATATATTTGCATTTGTATATACCTTTCTTCAAAGACCTCAAGAGCTGTATGTATGGAGGTTATCCTGTTTTGTCCCCTGCCAACCACATGAGGTTAGGCTGGCTGTATACCTAACTGACCCAAGGCCTCCCAACATCTGAGCAGGAACTCAGCCCAAGATGGGTATTCTGACCTCTATACCACAGTCACAATTTCTCCGTATTCAGCGATGGGCTTCTCTAAGAGAGAGATCAGTGCAAAGGCTCACAAAACACAGAAGAGGCTGTTAACGAAGCCAATGATACATATGGAGACAAGCGTACAGAGGACCTGTGAAGTGTTCATGAGCCCAAAGTAAATTCCTTGCACACATATTTTGTATGGTATTATTCTAGATTTTATGCTTGATTTAAAAAAAAATGTTTACATGAAATGGCTGGAGAGGCTCTGTTGCAGTAGATCTTGGCAGCTGTGGCTTGTTTGCTTTGCCAAAATATAAAGGAGGCACATCGCTAGAAGGAAGTGGAGGTTCACAAGTCATTCCAACTTTCCTATCCTCATCAAGCTTTTCTTGGGGTGGTTTTGGACATCTGTAGATGTTAGGGAAGGTAGCCAGAGAAGACAAGCTGACCAAGGGGAGTAGCGCTTAGTGGTTAGCACTCATGCTCCCCTTCTCCTTCTCATTGGGTTCACAGCCGCATAAAGGGAAAAACTAAAGAATTGTATCCACTTCCACCATCACAGGCTACCATGCAGCAGGGGGGGGGCATCTCGAGAGTACAGAACCCCAGGAGATCTTATTAAAAATCAAATTGCAGTAGTGGCCACAGGTAATTGGACATGACAATCCATGGAATTACTCATGAACATGGACTAGGGGAGCAAACTATTACTAGCTTATGAAATACTCGAAAGGAAGAGGAATTAAACAAAATGGAATGAAAGGGGTATAGTAGAGAAAACTCTACAAGCAGGTTGATGAAAAATGCCTAGACACAGAGAAAAGAACTGAATTGGGTGCAATAACTAGTAGTGTCCAATAGAGGGAGCTAGGATGTTTGTCAAGAGCACAGCACTAAACTGGTTGCAGGTTGACTTTAAATGAATAGAGCAAAAGCAACAAAATTAGCTCCCTAAACACATCCAGCTAGAAATACAGCCCCTATTGCTAGTTTCTTACATTGTCTCTCCCTATACTTATGGGAGAGTAAGTGGGTGCGTCTTCCAGAAAAAAGCCCCTGTAGATTTCAGGGCAGAAACACACAAATATTTATATGCTTGAACCCAAGTAACCTGGGTTTGATGTTGTCATGGAGTTACCCCCCTGGAGCAATGGAATGCACCCAGCTCCCCACCCCCACCCCTCCACCTAAATGGTCAGGCTTTGCTGTGAAAACAGGCCTATGCCAAGCCTAGCAGGAGGCCCAGCCACTCCAGATACAAAGGAGGACTCACTTTACACCAGCACATCTCTGTCTGGCAATAGTGCCTCAAACAAAGGACAAGATGGCTGCCCCAGCAGGCTTCAAAGTATTGAGGCAGCCTAGAAGCCCCTGGGAGACCAGAAGTGCCCCCAGACAAGGAAAAAAGATAGGAGACAATACAGGGCACCCATCACAGTGGACAATCACCTTTTTTGCTTTATATTAGCTATGAAAATGTCTTATCAGGATGGGTTTGTTCACAATTAACTTCCCACCAACACACAGGAACATTCTGGATTAGGTAGGGTAGGCCATTAGACCTTCATATTTTTGAAGGATAATTGTCAGTAACACAGAAATGGAAAAGATTTTTTTTTTTTCGTAAGAGTGAATATCCAACCCTCTTTCATGAGGAAAATCAGCTACACAATCTTTCTGCTTGGGAACTAAGGAGAGTGAGTGCAGAAGTGAGCAACTCTAATCTGACCAACCACAGCTGTTGGGTAAGCAGAGCTCAGGGCTGGAGCTCAGTGAACAGGGCAACGTTTGGATACAAGTTAGCTACGTTCTTTGTCACAGATACCGCCACCTTTGTACTGGAAATGGGTTGTGGCAGACTATAGATTCTCAGCTGTAATTGTTTGGCAGGTGAAGGCTGACAATCTAACACTTCCCTCTTCCTCCAGAGTACATGACGCAGATGCCACTTTTTGGCTACAATGTTTATCCTGTGGAGAGGATCAGCACCCCTGGGCTGCCTAAGCCTTGCTTTGTAGGAGTGAATCAGGAGCAGATCCTTGTAGTGGATGGCAAGTCCCAGGTATGGTCCAGGAGTGCCAAGATTTTTTTCATTTGAGCATGAAAGCATTTAGCAAAATAAAGCCATGCAAGGGAAGCCTGGCTGGTAGGTGCCATGATTCTGGGCCTCTTGCAAAGGGACCCATTCCTCTTTGATCCTCTAGTTGAAAAATGTGACTACTGTGCCACTGTTATCCTGGATCAAATGTTATACCTCCTTACAAAGAAAGGGGCAACAGTGGATGTATGGAAGGTTGATTGTTTTGCTGCAACAAAACACAATGAATCATCTAGAATTTGTCATTACAGAAGATAGTGCATTTAACTTTAGAAATCCAGCCTTTTCATGCATAAAGGATAATACTTCCTGGACGTTATGAAGTGGGTTCTAGTTCATGATAGCTCATGCGACAATAAATCACTCTTTTAAGTTGCCACAAAACGGTTTGCATAGTGAATTTGTGTGTGATTGAGCTGAACCTGCTAAGCAGTGTGCAAATGTTCCGGTAGGCACATGGAGCATTTCTAAGCAGAAATCTTGTTCTGCAATCTCACTTTGGAGAACATGACATTTGAAGTGGCACTTGTTGAAGGCTCATGTTTAAGTGATCACCAAATTTAATGAAAATGTTTCTAAAAAAATACTTTTGTTTCCCAAATAGTAAATTTTTACCAAATTTTAGATCACCTAGTAATCCTAAAGTGATAACCACATATTGAGCTCATCATTTTTGTAAAGTATTTGACCGTTAAAAAATGTGTTTATCGCCCCAAAACAGTAAATTTTCATAATATAACCCTAACCCAAACCCTAATCCTAAACCCTGTGTTTGGGGCATATAATTCTGCTAGCTAAATAATAGTATTGTCACATAAATGTTATGTATTTGGTGAACTTTTACTAAATTTGGTGAATATTTACTAAATTCAGTATAACCGTGGTTTGTTTTTGGACCACAGTGCTAGGGGCTCACAGTTTAATTCGGCAAGCATTTAATTTGTCCCCCTTGTTAAATACTTATTCATAAAGATATTATTGGAAAGTTAGAATAATTTTACTCAACTTGCCATGTTCTCTATGTATTCATCATCTTTTACAGCTGAATGATGGGATATTATTGCATGGTGTCCATGTGTTTACATTGGAAAAATGTCACTTGGAAGACATTTTTAGGGAAAAGGAAATAGTAGAAGTCTCCCTCACATTTAGAAGATTACATTGCTATGACCATCTATTTGCTGATTTTATAGTTTTGCTGATTAATAGTACAAAAAACAATTTAAAACTTGTGTGCAAAGTCCTGTAGTGTAACTACAGTGCTGAAGATGAACATAGCTGGCAAGAGCTAGCTTTTTCCCAGTTTAACAATATCTAATTCTGTACTGTAAAATACCCATCCTTCTCTCTCTGTGCCCCAGAAACTTCACTGCCTCATCCCACTGAAGGAGATTCAGAGGATACAAACCTTGCGGCCTCTGGATGACTCCGGCATTCCTGGCTTGGAAGTTAATTATGGCTCAGCAGAAGATCCTAAAACAATATGGTTTGAATTGAAGCAGGTAAGAGCTGCTGTGACCTTTCAAGTTAAATAGCCTTACATCAAAAGTACATTTCTGACAGAGCCATCCTGACCTTCTGTTGGGCCGACACAGGTCATCTGTGTCAGCCCAGTGCTGTTGCAAGCGTGTTGTAAGGCACATTCATGCTAGCGCAAGATGTGCTGGGCTGACAGTCAGCAGCATCAGCCCAGTGATGTCGCTGGGACCGCCATATGTGTCGGACCCACACCGGCTGGGTTTGGTCAGTGCAGGGACTTTTCGGGTGGGGGGAGGGGGCAGAGGGGGGCATTAGGCCAGGTGATAACCCTCATTCCCGGACTGCATGGCCCCAATCTGGGCTGCAGCAGGGCTGCTAAAAAGCAGGCACAGATCCAAGGAGCCCCAGCGGTCTGGCTGGGGCTTACCCTGGGACCAGAGGAAATATTCCCCTTGCCCCATTGTGAGCTCCAGCGCAATCCTAACCTGCACTTAACTAGCTTCCTAAACTGCTCCTATGCAAGTTAGGTTTATGACCCGATTCAATTTTGTGAACTTGTTCATGGCACTTGTTCATGGCACTTGTTCATGGCACTTGTTCATGATCTGTGGATCACCGTGTCTCCCAGACGCAGGGCAGGGGGTCTGTTCTACAGACAAGGGGAAAATGATACTTCCCAGGTGTAAAAGAGAAAAGCAAGAGACACAGTAGGAGGAACAGGCTCTAAAGGTGCTTCTCCTAACTGCTTCAGGAACTTTTTAAATTGATTCAATTCTGAGGCTGGCTACAGACTACCAGCTCAGCTAGATCAGATTTTGGTTGCAAAATAGTGAGGCTATGTTCTTTTTGAAGAAGGGCAGGTACATTGTTTGGGGGAAAAAAACATTACGGCAATGAAAAATGATTTTATGGTCACAAAGAGAGCAAAGTTGTAGAAAGCCAATGCTTTGATTGGATAAGTTTTGTCTTACAAGTGGGGCAGGGGGGAATAGAAGTGCCAAAGACAGCAAGACTTTATCTCACTCAAGTTTCTATCTTGACAGGCTAAAGCATTGTATCATACAATAGCCATCCTCACAGAAGACACAGAGTCCAAGATTTAGCAACAGCCAATGAAGGAAGAAGCATCCACATCTAAGCTGCTTAGAGTGTCTTCATTTGCTGTAACCACAACTTGGTTCACAATTAGCAGTGCTGGTTTTCACTGAGGCTGATGTAGGATTAGCCAGAGCTTTCTCAATCCACATGTGCAGGTATTAAAATTCACACATCCTGCCTCTTCTATCCAGGCAAACTTCTCTTCTTGATCCTAGTTTAATTATATTTGGATTCATAGCAAAAATTATTTAACTGTGCTGTCAATAGCACTAGTACAAATATTGCCTTGGAAATACATTTTTCCCCGGAGTTGGTAAAAATGTTTTTCCCAGTTGTACAAAAGATGCAGGAGGATTTATTAAAAAGAGCAACTGTTGTGGACTTGTAAATGCCCCCGTTTCCTCTTCCCAGAGAATATGGGAAGGTTGGATGCTGAAAAGGGGTAGGGGTGTGTGGTTGCTTTGCTTGTGAATAGGCTTTTTTCTTTCTGATTCACTTTGCTGTTGGAAAATGGCTGAGAAATCACCGAACCTGTTGCTACATTCTCAGGAAAGCAGTAGGCTCTGGCATCACAATGATGGCACTTCTGGCGGGTCCCAGACAGATTGTCATACTAAAAAGTGTGTCCCGATGCTAAAAGGTTTGAGAACCACTGCTCTAGACAATCCTCAGACATTACTCTTAGGGATGTCTGGCCTATGATCTGGAAGTGTCATGTCCTAAGCCAGGGAATGCGGGGGGGGGGGAAGGAATCGAGGCCTTAGAGCTTTCTTTGGGTACAGAATGAAAGAGAAGCAACATCACAGCATGCAATTAGGAGGCAATATAAAGTTTCTGGACTTGCTTTGTATGAGCACTAGGAGCACAGCTGTTTTTCCCTTACTAGATGCAACAAAGCCAGCTGTAGCTTCCAGTACCAGCAACAGGGAGTCTGGACTGGGAAAATTAAACCTATCTAGATCCAGGGGTTCCGTTGGCCCCAGTGTGCTTCTCACACTGAGGTCTCACATTCAGGCATCTTAAAATGCAACTCACTTTGACTCCTCACCGTCGTAGCACTGGTTCATTCAAGGTTGTATGAGGGTTAGTGATTTGAAGCAATTACCCACCTATGTAATCAATTGGGTGTACAAATGGTTAATCTATCAGGTGACTTTAAAACTTGGTAGTGAGCAGATAGGTTTTCTGAGCCTATCTCAGAATTTTCATGCTGCTTATGCATGAAGGATTTTCATGCTGCTATGAAATACGTTGTGTAGGAAAAGTACTAATAATTAAAACTTAAAATTTCACAATGTGTTTGTGCACATTGAAGTTGTCGCTATTAAGCTGCAATCCTATGCAGAATCAGGCATCCCTACTCTATTTTAATGGGCTGAGGTGCACTTAATGTGAGATTGGATTCAGTCATCATGTGATAATATCCAGTTTGCAGAGTACCTCTGAAACCACGGGAGGAACCACACTCTGACTGCATTACCAGCACAGTCCTTACATACAATTTCTGCTGCGTGTATTGGAAGTAATGAGAACAGCCAGCGTAATCTCTATAACATTCGTTTTATTAGCAGCGTATCATGTACCTTTAGTAACAAGCCTAGTTCACATATGCCATTCAGAAGATCACTTCCACAGTGCCACCTTCATCTATGAACTCCCCCTATCAATGGCTTCTCTACGGTCAAGGCACAGGTAACATGACACAAATGGAAGAAATTGCTGTCCTAAGCACAAAACCTACAGTAGCCTTTGCCCAGGTCCAACTATGCATAAATAAAGCAGCATCTTTCCAAGAGCCTCTAGGCAATTTTGCTACCATGCCAATTATGATCGTTGGAGGCACAGTACAGCAATTATGGCTTTCATAGAGGAAGTAAATACCAAAGAAGAGAGTTAAATATTTTTACTCAATATTTCCTTTAAAATGCACAGCCATTCAGAATGTGGCAGCTGGTGCTGAAAGGGACAAGGTTAGCGCCTATACCTGGATGAACATGTGCAAGAAAATGTTGCCTGTCTCTCCAGGCAAGGCACCACCAAGCCACTTCCACCCCAAGAGCAATGTCATTGGCAGCCAACCTTTCCTTAACAACTCTGCTTGCTGGGGGACACGGCAACAGCTGCAAAACTTCAGAATAAAATCCACAAACCAAGGTCCCAAGAAAAACAGCAACATCAACTCCTGTGGATTTTTTTTTATTATTTTTTTGCAGCCATTTCACTGCTCATCAGCAGTAAATTCAACAGCAATCTAATTGCTGTTGGGGTTTTAGAGACACAGTAGTTTGCCTCCAGGGCAAGCAGTCAGCCTCAGTTAACCGTGTCATGAACAAGTGGTTCCTTAACACCATAATGAAAAACCCAAAGGCCTGCGTCCCATATTATGTGTATAAGATGCGCCTGTGTACATTTTACAGCTACACCTAAAAACATAGTCAGTATGTACGACAAACACTTCTTTTCATATAGGTACAACTGTCAAGTCTAGGAGCTGGCTGTAGCTATATCAACAAGTGTTTGCTACCACAGAATGTGTGAAGAAGCCCTAAGAGAGCCCTTCTGGAAGCCCAGGTCAATACTAACTTCTCGTTGTGGGAAGGCTTTGCATACGGAATAAGCTCACACTTAACCACCAATGTTATTACACAAGCCCATCGCAATGGCAACTTGTCTTAAAGATACAGTCGGCTTTTCCATTTGCAGCTGTACAATCAAAAACATCTTGCCAATTTAAAGGTTTCCCCCCCCCAAATTTAAACACAACTGACTGGCATAATGACAATCAGAAGATGCAGTGACAGACAACAAAATCTGGGGACGGGGGCAAGCCCACGGCCTGTTCATTCCTGAGGTTTCACAGAAAGTCTTCCTCCTAGCTGGAAAACGCTAGATAGCATTTACAAATCAAAAGGTCTGCATATTCCCACACTGCTGCAAAATAAGGACATGGCAGCAAAGCCTGGAGGGGCAGAACAAAACACTTAAAGAAAAAACACGTTTTTAGGACCTGACTACATGGTACATACCAATCTACATACCATATCCCTGATGGCTGGTGGTGGTGCTGGGGTGTGTGTGTGTGTGTGTGTGTGTGTGGGAGGGGGTTAGCTACATGTATTTGAAACCCAGCAGAGGGCAAGTAAGTTTGGGATCACCTGGCAGGGATAGGATTAAGGACCTCTACTCCTGATTCATACCATAGCTATCAGTGGGTGTCAGTTTTTGTTTTGTTTAGTAGCCCTTTAAATATATTGTCTTTAAATCTGCTCTGTATTACCAGCTCATGGAGGTAGGTTTTCTGCCAGAGTGCACTGTCCCTGCTAACACTTCTGGTAGGGTGAGGGTTTTCTAAAGTTTCTAATCATAGTGCAAGAGGCCACTTTCCTGACTTTAAAAAAACACAGTATCTTAAAACAAAAATCAAGAGGGACCCAGAACAGCTCTCCCAGACATCCTTCCAATATCAAACCAGCCATTTTTGTAAATGTACTATAAGAATTCCTCCTGTAGCACATAACCCCTGAGCGATGCAGGTGCATTTTTTTCTATTTAAGGCTCCTACTGGTAAAAGCCATATTAAAAGATTCGAGATGGGGAGACACTTGGCTAGCAGCAGGATTCCTAATCAGACAATCAGTTTCAGTCCCAGTGTATTTGGTAAAGGAAGCAAAGTGGGCACCCAACAGAGATGTGAATTCAATGTGAGAGAATTATCCCAAATAGCAGGAGTCTATTATGCCAATTAAAAGTCACCAAAAGCCTTCTGCAGAGTAGAGCTGCTTTCGGCCCAACGAGGGCCCTGAGAGTACTCTCATTCAATCATCACGAAGCTTAGCTGAGATGATGCCTTTAAGGATCTGGGTTCAGCAGTCACTGAAAGCAGTGAGCGCATTAGTGTGTGTCAGGTGTCATGTTTCCAAAGTGGTGAGCTCCTGCCAGTCTGTCTCACTTTCACACTTGCTGTGAGCTTTGAAAAACTCCTTGATCAGTCTCTGGGCTTCTTCTTTCACTGAAAAGAGAAAGAAATGCACACGTCAATGGTACTAAGGTATGTGTGTTACTTTAAGTGTAGCCACCAACAAGTCTGCAACGGGAAACATGCACTAACCACCACCACCTTCCACATACACAAATGAAATCGCTACAGCTACCAAATGTCAGGCCTATTTGCAGAAATGTTCAGCACAAATGTTGAAGAAATGCAAATAGTGTTTGTGGAACATAGAGCTTTGAGGGTGTGAATATGGTAGTGCTGAAAACTAGGGCGCGGAAGAGACAGCTGATATGCTGGGGCAGCATGATAAGGAAAAGGAACCCTGTGGTGAGGGAGCTGTACGGAAACCAATTACTTCCTTTGTTCCTACACACCATTCATATTGAGTTGATCACCTGATTTCATACTAGACAGACTGATTCCATGCCACGTGGCAGAAGGCAGAGGACACACCTCCCCACCCAACACCTACCAACTCACCAGTCTTGCGGAGAGGACTCTTGTCTGCAGCCAGCAAATGAGAGAGATGCCGGGCAAACCCTTTAAATAAATCCTGCCAGGAATAAATAGCAGATTGAGCACCACAGAATTCCTTATGACAATTTTATTATTGCCGTTTTGTGCAACACGTAACTAAACATGCTCACCGAGATACCTTGGCACTGCAACGAGTTCAACCCAGCAACCCAGCCTGCAAAATCGAGGGTCAGAAAAACTTTTTTCCCCCAAAATTTATGGGGGTTTCATATCAATTTGGGGTGCTGATCCCCAAAATAGCATCAGTTTTGCGCTATTGCATTGAGTTTCGGAGATACTGCACAGTAAATGGTGCAGGCAGCCATGGCAGAGGCTTCCTCATGAAGAAGCTGTTGGAGCCGTTCATTTGAGGCTATGTGGCCTCTCTGAAACTAGATGCGATAGGGCAAAAATGAGGCCATTTTTGGAATCAGTGCCCCAAATACACCTAGGAATATAGCAAAATTTGAGTTGGCCTGTGTATCTGTATCCATAGTCAAGCTATGCTGAGATGTGTCAGTCCAGAGAACACCAAACCAGGGGCTGCATGCACGTGCACACAGACACGAATCTGTCTTAGTACCCTGATTACCTCAAAACTTGAAATTTCCAGTGATTGATATATATATAAAAGATAAATTCTAGAGCGCCATTATTATGTCTCAGTAAATGAAAACGAACAAGGAATAAAGTGCAATCGTCCACCACCAGTGTATTATTCAGATAGTGCCCACCTAGCTCCTGAAGGCAAGGTCAAGAAGGCTTCTGTGAACACCTTGGACAGTATGTCAAGAGAGTGGGATCTAGCACCAAGGTAGCTACTTGCTGAAACAGCAAATATTAGGCAGCTGGAGGGATGTTATCACTCTGCATTAAATGAACAGCTGCATAAAAATGAAGCCCAAAGAGTCCAGAAAAACAGACTAGGCAGCTATAATAAAGAAACAGGTGATCAGGTCAAAGCCAAAGAGAACAAAGTTTTGCTCATCTTTCCTGCCAAAAACTGGGGAAAGCCCCTCTGGCTTAAAGTAGCTGTTAATATATGGATGAACGTTTCAAGAGGAAGAATACATGACAAATGTGTATATTCCCAAAGCGGATGTGGATGTAATAGAAGCCCAATTATATTCACTACGGGCAAAGGAAGTATACTTTGCGGCTTGAAGACAAAGAGCATCCTCATTGTGCAAAGGGAGAAAGCCACAAGTCTGATGTGTAATAATGGTCTTTCTCTGCTGGCCTGGCCGTCATATCTCACAGGTGACAACCATTGTAGGTGTGGGATTCCTCACCCCCCAGGGAAGATGCCACATTGCTGGAACCTCCAGCTTGCTGCTACCATGAGGCTTTTTCTCCCCCTCTAGCTCCTGTACCGGCAAGTATACAGACCTATACTGTATGATCACTGCTGCAGTGTGATTGACTTTTTTCGTCTATTACAAGTTTCTTTCCCTTCTCACTTTCATCTCTAATTGCTCTTTCCTTAACAGTCACTGACCAACTGTCTCTCTTCTCTTACTCCCAACCAATCCTTTATTCCTTCATTTTTCTAAGCCACTCACATTCCTCTTTAAACACTTGGATCAGCCCCAATACCTAACCAGCCAATAAGAATTTGTATTCTTGTTGTGTTCCTCTTCTCCCATTATTCAGAACTGTGTATTTTTAAAGCCTGAAGAACACATACCTGCAAAATACACCCATTGTAGCAGAGTTCAAGAGGAAAAAAAGTGGCTCACCTTGGAAGCAAATTTGCCACCTTTATAGAAAGGGGTCAAGTACTTAACGACAATATCTGCCGTCTCCTTAAGCGACAATGCCTTGGTAGCTGTCTGGCTGGTTTTGGTAGTTCCTTCTTTATCAACCTGTGACAAGTTTGGATCAAAGGTCACCTTCTTTTTCATTGGCCCACCAGCTTTCCCCTCCAACTGCAATGCAGTGGAAGACTTTGCCGTCATCCGCAGCCTCTTTTCAGCGGGGCTCTCCGGATTCTGGAAAAGACAACAGGGGAAACAGGCGCTCATGAAAGAAGCATCACATGGCTAATCCTGGGCAGCCCAACCCACCTGAGGATGTTAAAAAAAGAAAAAACAGGTTCATGTTTATTTACAAAAGCTCACCTTAGCAGACGCTGGCCTCTTGCCATTATGGTTTCCACAACTGTTGGCCATTTCATCTTCAACCAAAGGTTCAGAATTGCTGAGGAGTATAAGCAGGTATTTTACACTGGGATACCTTGAATTCAAATTATTCACGATTTGCAAGGGAAATAACAAAACTCCATTTATAATGTGGCTTAGGGCCCAATCCTATCCCCCTTGGCACTGGCGGCACACTCATATTGCTGGTGGTGTCGCAAAGATGCCATAAGGCACATTCGGGGAGAAGGAGCGGGGGAGGGAGAGGGATCTGTGATATACTGAAGCACTAATGGGGAGCCGCAGCCAATGGCCCAGTAGGTCAAGGGAGCCGCCAGTTGAAACCATTTGAGAACCACTGCTTTAAGCCCACTGCCACAACCCATGTCAAAATCTGTACATTCCTGATGACTATGTCTGAAATACAAAAGCATAATTATATATGATTAACGCTCTTTATGTGCCCAATGTCTGAACAAACATACATGGATCTTTTTATCCAAAATTTAGGGGAGCTAAGCCCAGGTAAGCCACAGGATAGATAAGGTACAGGACATAGTTTAGTCGGGGGTGGGAAGAGCCACAACAAGTGAACAACTTCTCACCTTGCCTTTCCATGGGGCAATTCTGGACATGAGGGTTCCATTCTTGAGCTACAACTTTTCACCGCAAGATCTTCCCATGTTTTGTCTGATTTCTGCTCCTCTCCCTGGGATAAACCAGATTTTTCTTCTTTGGAGATCATTTCACTTTCCTGAGATCCTGCTTTCTCCTCACATACTCTTTGGGAAGAAAACTGAGGTAGTTTGCCGAGACAACAGTTTGTGTCCTCCGCCAAATCCTTTGGTCCTGGTTTGGGATTGGTGAAGAATCTGGAAATGTTCTGAGACTCTTTCCTGGCTGCTTCTGCAAGCAGCAGCTGCTTCTTGGTGGGTCTGTCCTTCTTGGTGGGACTAACGCCCAAGGGGGCTGCAACATCACCTGTGCTCAGCTGCCCCTTCTCCTCCTCGGGGACTTCACCAGCATTCTGGCAGACTTTGGTGGTCCTTTTCATCCGATTCTCAAGTACACCATCAACATCCCGAGGCCCGGGGTCAGAGCTAAAGTCTCTTTTCCAGATTAGGCCACTCCCCTCTCTGACAGGTTTATCTTCACCCTCTTCCTTGGCAGCCAAAACTTCTGCAGCAGACTGGAATGCATCACATAGCTTTCGAAATCCAATTCCTACCCTCTTGGGCTTGAACTATTTTAGAAAGACACGGGAGACAGCTAAATTATGAAAATAGGGAGATATGAAGTCTAGAGGAGATTTTACTGAGGGCCCTTTCACATAATGGGTTCTTCCTACATGGGAAGCACTAGCACAGGAGAATCAAAGACACAACCCACGGGCCAGATGTGGCCCCCCATGTTGCTTGCCTGTCTCTCTCTCTCAGTCAGCAACAGCACAAGCAGCAGCAGCTGTGCTAACAGAAATCTCCATCTGAACACATTGATAGCAATTCACCATGCCGGCCAGCAGAGGGAGCAAGGAGACACTGCTGTAGCAACCAGACAAATGGGGAAGGCACTCGTGCTCACGGAGAGAGAAGGGGCAAAGGCAAAACAAAGGCAGCTTTATTGAAAAATAGCCAGGCTGTCAAGGAAAAGCCGCTTGCAGGTAAAAGAAGGTTCATGCTTACACACATACACACACGATAGAGTGACAGCAAGACCAAGGCTAGTGAAAAACAGCAAGCGCAGAGCTTCCTTCCCCCTACCTCCTCCCCAGCTTTTCCCGTTGGCCAACAGCCAGTGGGAAGCAAATGGCCTCAGCCACCCTGATCCTGTACTGTTTTTCAGCAAGCATTTTAAGAACTCTTTCAAAAAGTTTTTTCAAAAGTTTGGCTTGGTGCTGGGCAAGGGATCAGGGTTCCAGTCTGCGAGTCCAAAAAAATGCCAGGCTGTATAAATAGAAATTAGGAAGGTTTACACAGTAAAGGCAAGCATCAGTACAACATTTGCAAAGCTGGCAAGGAATTTTCCCCACCCTTCAGGTCACTAATAGCACAATCCTACTCTTGTCCATTCAGAAGGAATCCCCTCTATTTCACTGGGACTTACTCCCGGGTGTGTATAGGATTGCAGCCTGAGCAAACTTGGGGCCTTGCATCAAAGCCTCCAGACTCAGTGAAAAATAGCAAAAGGGCAAAAAGTTTCTCAAGAGCTCAAAGTTGAATATTGTTGGTGCTAATAAAGTTAAACCAGTTTGCTGGGAATTGAGCTTTCATTAGAAGGTAAAGAACATTTTATTTGCACAATTTAGTGCTTTGGAAACGATATGAAATTTATGAACTGCAGTGTCCTTCAGCTGATTGATTGAAATTCTGGAGAGGGGATGTTGTATTAGTTAATAAATACCACTTTTTATTCCGCTTCCCACTGTTCTGCATTTATTTATGGTAATTAATGACATCACTTTCTGCTTAGTTTCATGACTTCCGGCCCTCAGCAGTGCAGTGAATGCTAACTTCAGCCCTCTGTATAAAATGGATCTGACACCCCTCCACTAAGGTCAAAACAACAGGAGAAAGAAAGTGAGAGGCTACTATGGAATTATTTGTAAGACAATTATCAAAAGAAAACCTCAGAGGCACTAGGACATCAACTACCATTATGGGCTTACCATCACCCAAGATTTCAAACTATGTAAGATTCAGTTACTGCCTACCTGTACTTACCGTATTCACCTTTGCTGCTTGGAAGAAATCATTATTTGCTGTTGCACTAGGTTCAGCTTTCATCTTGGGACTGCCATTGACCTCCAAGGCCAAAGTGGAATACAACTCCCTATCTTTGGAAGCTTTGTTAATTTCTGCTACCTGTGTATAGAAAAGAGGTAGAACAATGTCCTGAAGATGTTTTGCCTCCATACACAGCAGTTTTCCCAGCAACAAATTAGCACAAAACAGCATGAAGCATTCACAGATTTGTGCCCAACTTCATTAATGAAGAATCATTCTTACTCCTGCTTCTCATTGTCACCAGAACCATCTCTCTGCACTTAAGGGTGTGGCTGTCAAACACAACCTAGCTTAGATTCTGGAATATGTGTGTTCTCAAGGTTTACTTTAGGCACCCTCCCACTCCTTGTTCACCTCCCATTAAAACTCAGAAAAAGGGTGGACTATTTTCCTATTCTCTTAACGCACATTCATACGAACGTTCTCATAATTATATGTTAATCTGTACCAATAGTGGTTTTGGACATGGAGAATGGAGAAGCAGTAGCAGCCAAGTACACAATGATTTCTGTATTTGGTTGGTGGCAGCTTTTCTCCATGATATCTTGAAGGGATCTTATTCAACTTTTCATATGGTTAGAAGAGAAAGCTATTCACACATCAGGATCTTGCACACCTGAGCCCAAGGAGAGAGGTACCCCTTCAAACAAGCACTGTCAAAGGAACGCAGAAGTGACAGTGTATTCAGCTGGTGGAGCAAAGCAGTTTTCCTTCAATATACCAAATCACTCTTATTCTGGACTGGTTCCCCTGGAAAGTCCTGGCAATAATTAGAGTAGCCTAGAACAATCACTGCATCCTTGAGCACTAGATTGGAAGCATCTTATCTCCCCACTGTGCCAATTTTAAGGAAATTTCACACAAGGGCATGAAGAAGTAAAACCTCCTGTATTGTTTGACAAAAAACATGGGACAACATATAAGCGACAACATTATTTTAAAGTCCTTTGCTCTTTATAGGAGCAAAGAAATCAGTTCAAAAGTGTCCCTAAATACACATTTTGGCCCTTAAGGTAAAGGTTTCCCCATGACCGAATGGTCTAGTCGTGACCGACTGTAGGAGGCGGTGCTCATCTCCGTTTCAAAGCCTGTAGAGCCGGCGTTTTTGTCCAATGACAAGCTTCCGTGGTCATGTGGCCGGCATGACTCTACGCCGTAGCGCACGGAACGCCGTTCCTTTCCCACCAAAGTGGTCCCTATTTATCTACTTGCATTTTAGGTGCTTTCGAACTGCTAGGTTGGCAGGAGCTGGGACAAGCAACGGGAGCTCACTTCGTCATGCAGTCTCGAACTCCCAACCTTGCGGTCAAAAGCCCAGCAACAGTGGATTAACTCGCTGCACCACCACGGCCCTTACCTGTGTTTAAATTTAATCTAAACCACAGAAATTAGGAATTGATGCGGAAAATTTTCCAACAGAAAGGACAAAATCATAGGATGGAGGTAAGCAGTATGTAGACATAAGCAGAAGAAATGTACAACCACTTTCCTTCATAACGTCACGTGCACAAGGAATTGCTGGATCAAGGAGAAAAATCCAAGTCTGCTCTATCTCCTGGTATCACCAGCTGTTCTTACCTTCTTTAAAACAGTTGCCTTGTACAGGTTTGCCATCTTGCTGGCCTGAAAGGCCCCATATTCCATTTCCACAGCACATGCTAGGGGATCAGACCTGAAACATGCCAACAGTTAATCAGCTGTGGCTGTATTAACCAACTATAGTTTTCCAATGGCAAAGGAACCGACTCCACTCTATCCTTGTTACTAAGGGATAATGGTAACCAGTGGCTACCAAACCGAGCTGTGAATTAGTGCCTGTGCCATCCAGGTCTGAGACTGCCATGAACTAGATAGCCTTAGGCAAGCTTTCTTATCCTTGGCTCACCATCTGCAATACAGGGATAATACTTTACAGCATTGTTGTAAGGATGGTGTCAAAATAATACATGTGACAATTCGCAAACTCAAAAAGCATTACACAATTGGTAATTACTGGAGAAACAGCAATGGTCAGGGCTGGAGAAACAGCAATGCTAAATTCCAGATCCACTGCAAAATGGTGCCTCCAAACCCCACTCTATGGAAAAGCTCTGCTGAATAGCTCTGCATTAGTAGTAGTAGAGAGAGAAAAAACCTTTTTTTGCTGCCACCACCACCACCACCACAGAGTAGGCTCTAATACGAGATCTAACCAGTATTTGGTCAGATTAGTCAGGAGTTTTCATCCACTGTTTTTCATGGTGTCAGTCCCAGTAAAATCAAGGAGCCAGCTTATGCAGTATATTACAGAGTATATGGCTTCCATCTAGTGGAAAAAAACAAGAATTGCAACACCTGGAACCAGAATCCCAGCCCATTTTTCCAGGCCTGGTATTATCTGAAGGCAAACTCACTAAATCCACACTAACCTGCCTACACAATTCAAAGACACTAATAACGATCAATGACTTTGTTTGGTCAGAATGGGCTTAGCGTGCTACCTCTTCCTCGAATAGGACCATAGAAGCCTCTCTCTCCCCACCCTTCTCAATGCAAAGTACATCTTTTCAGAAATGGAAATTTGGGGGTAGTAGGGAAGAGGGTCAGTAAAATAAAGTACAGGTATCTCCTGCTTTTTGACAGACTGTTTCTCAACAATCCGTTCTGATGCTTCTGAATACCCAGAAGTCATTTGCGGAAGGCATTCACATTCAACGTTTGTTCAGCTCTTTCAAACTAAGTCGCGTTTGCGGGTGTAGCTTTTCCTCTCCATTTACTAAACAGATTAGGTTCCAACAAGTTTCAACAATTTGCATTTTTCCTGCTTTTCAATATTGCTCCAATCACTGTAGAATAAGCGGGGGACACCTGCATGTAACTGAAACTGCTGTGCTGATATAGAGAAGAAAAGTCTATCAGAGTGTTTGACATGAACTGGGTATCACAGAACCGTCTATCAATCGAGTTTGTTTTTGTTTCTTTAAAAGAGGTTCAAGAAAACACTAAATTTAACCTCAGTAATTGTAATTGACATTACAGGACCCAATGCCAGCAATGCTGCTAGGGCTCAGTTGGAGGCCTGCTCAGCCTCCAATGTGATATATAGTATCACGGTCAACAACATGGTCCTTTTAGCTGTCTACAGAGGACAGAAAGTCTCTACACAAAAATATAAGCAAACATAAGTCCAACATCAAAAATGGTAACATTCAGAAACCAGTGCAAGAGCATTAAAATTTCTCAAGGACACACTACTGCTGAGTCATCAGTCTACAACAAAGAAAGAGACTCCAGTGGGAAAGAGATGAATGAGAATTTATCAAGAGTTTGGTTCAATTTGTTGGGGCTTGAGTACAGTGTTTCTCAAACTGTGGATTGGGACCCACTAGGTTTGTCGTGAGCCAATTTCAGGTGGGCCGCATAGCATCTAGCGCAGCCAGAATTGAAAATATGGGAAGCTGTTAATTTAGGATTGCTAGAATTATGTTATTGATAATTAATTGCCACTGTCATGAACTGACAGTATGCTCATCTTATACAGAGTCAAGTTTTATAAAGAATTTTCAGACAATTGCATTTCATGACCAGTTATATGATGATTTACATTTTTCCTTCTCTATACTTATGAGCATGCACATGCATCTGATGAAGTGGACTGTAATCTATGAAAAGCTACGCTACAATAAATGTGTTCACCTTTAAAGATGTCACAAAACTCTTTTCTGCAACAGACTAAAGTCGTTCTCAAAAGAACCCAAATAAGGGCACCAACTCTCCATGTGCTGTATCCTGCAGTGGAGTAGGAGTCACGGAGGCCTCCTCGAGGTAAGGGAATGTGTGTTTCCTTTCCTCAAAGCTGCATTGCCCTTACTCGTATGCTGGAAAGTTGGTTAGGACGGCACCCTAAGTTGTCCATTACATGTTATTGGAATTACCCTCAGTGCAAGAAATGAGATGGCAAGACCCTCCCATCATCTTGGCTGGGACCAGCTGCTATCAACCTCCTGACTCAGGCCCCCTATAGCATCCGCTCCATCTCAACGTGATTCAGAAACATGAAAGGGATGGTACCCGAATATACTCATCTCAAATTGTAAACCGTTGTCATAAAATGGAAACTGGCTTCACAATGTGGTCAGAATGTCAGCCTACAAATGTAGCGAACAATCAAATAGCCACATCTTGTGCATATTTTGCAGTCTGGGTTCTACAATGAAATAACAGTTTATCTTAAAAAGCAGTAAACTGTTAATGACAAAAAATTTGTTTGCCTTAAGGTACAAATTATGGACAGAGGCATAATCAAGTCTCAAGTGTCCTGTGAAAAAAAATTAATCTATATCAGAATTTTAGGAGTGTTGCTTTGGTTTTTGTAAACCTGAGATGGGAAAGAGTCGGCTAACATTAACACACGAATTCCTTCTTCACACCATTACTTTCCCCCTATCCAAATACAACTTCCTACCCATTTGTTGTTGGTACTGCTTCCTGGTTGCTTCTCAGGGCTTCTTCCAGCATTTTCAGACAGTGTTCTCTAGCCTAAAATAAAAGAAGAGAACAGATGGCAGCCCATTTAGATAAGCATTAGAAGGGAAAACGATGGATAATTGCATCTAACCTGCAATTCTCTGGCAGGCACAGCTGGTATCTACCTTATTTTTGCCTTTTAAAAAGTTACCTGACCTTGTTGACTGCTGATCAAAAAGTTTATTTTAATATACAGTAGCCCCAATCTATTACCATGAGAAAATTAGTCATGAAACACAATTAATGACTCCAGATACACATTGGTATTTGCATCAAAAGAAGCAGGTATCTAGAATAGTGTACTAACCTCATATGAACAAGTTAGGTTTAAGAGAAGTAACAATATAAGTCAGGTTCCAAAGGTTCAGGATTTAATTATTCTGAGCAAGAGCAATATAGCCAATAAGACAGTTTTCCAGGGAATGAAGTAAGTGGGAAGCTAGACAGAGGGAAGTTAGATAATAGGGAAGACATCATTTGTTCAAAATATCTTTCAGCATTCCTTAATCAGTGGTACGGGCCCATATCCAGTCACACTAAGGATACTCCTCGGCGGGAGTGGCGGTTGGAGGCTTCTTGTAGTAGGAGATTCTATAGTTAGGAATATAGAGAGGGGGGTCTGTGACGGATGTGAGCACCACATGGTGACATGCCTGCCTGGTGCGAAGGTTGCGGACATCACGTCTCGTCTAGATAGGTTGGTAGAGAATGCTGGGGAGGAGGTAGCAGTTGTGGTGCATGTTGGCACCACCAACATGGGGAAATGTAGCCGGGCAGTCCTGGAGGCCAAATTTAGGTTGTTAGGGAGGAAGCTGAAAACGAGGACCCCCAAGGTAGTGTTCTCAGAAGTGCTGCCTGTTCCACGTGCAGGGCCAGGTAGGCAGGCAGAGATTAGAAGTCTCAATGCGTGGATGAGACGGTGGTGTTGAGAGGAGGGGTTTAGATTTATTAGGCACTGGGGAGCGTTTTGGGGCAAGCCAAGCATATACAAGAAGGACAGGCTGCACTTGAACCAAAATGGAACCAGACTGCTGGCGCGTAATATTAAAAAGGTAGCAGAGCAGCTTTTAAACTAAACCCCGGGGGAAAGGCGACAGGAGCCGAGTGGCATCCGGTTCAGGACTCCTCAACCCTAGGGAATAAGGGTGGCGAGGTGACAGAAGAACAAGGAAATGATAGTGTAGGAATTAGGAGTAGAAGCGTGATGGGAAGTGATAGTGAGTTCAGCAGAATAAGAGACTGCAGAGCTAAAGGTGGAAGCAAGCAGTCCTTCTTTGGGGACCCCATATACAGGTGCTTTTATACTAATGCTCGGAGTCTTCGAGCAAAGATGGGAGAATTGGACTGTTTAGTGGCTAGGGAGAATATTGACATAGTGGGCATAACAGAAACCTGGTGGAATGCGGAGAACCAGTGGGATACCGCAATACCAGGCTATAAACCTTACAGGAGGGACAGGGAGGGGCGTGTTGGAGGTGGGGTGGCCATCTATGTCAAAGAAAGGATAGATTCCAGAAGCGTAGAGGTTGAAGGTGGGTTTGACTCCACCACAGAAGCATTGGGGGTTAAACTATTAGGTCCAAGGAGTAATGTAACAGTGGGTGGGTGTTATCGCCCTCCAGATCAAAAACCTGAAAGGGACCTTGAGATGAGGAAACTAATTAGGGAGGCATCAAATAGGGGCAGGATTGTGGTCATGGGGGATTTTTAATTATCCCCATATTGACTGGGTCAATTTGTGTTCCAGTCAAGAAAGGGTTTCTTGACATGCTAAATGATTGTGCCTTGGAGCAACTTGTCACGGAGCCCACCAGAGGACAGGCGACTCTGGATATAATACATTGTAATACCCAGGACCTGGTTAGGGATGTCAATGTTACAGAGCCATTAGGGAACAGTGACCATGCTGCGATCTGTTTCGCCATGCATGTTGGAGGTAGTGTGCCAAATAAATCTGATACAAAAACCCTTGACTTCTGAAGGGCAAATTTCCCACAAATGAGGAAACTAGTTAGGATGAAGTTAAAAGGGAAGGTGAAAAAAGTCCAAACACTTGAGAAAGCATGGAGGTTGTTTAAAATAACAGTAGTAGAAGCCCAGAGGAAGTGTATCCCACAAAGAAAGAAGGGCTCATCTAAATGCAAGAGGGTGCCAGCATGGGTAATGAGCAAATTTAGAGAGGCTGTAAAGGGCAAGGAAGCTTCCTTCCGTAAGTGGAAGTCTTGCCCAAATGAAGAAAATAAAAAGGACCATAAACTCTGGCAAAAGACATGTAAGAAGGTGATATGGGAGGCCAAGAAAGACTTTGAGGAACGCATGGCTAGCAACATAAGGAGGAATAATAAAAGCTTTTAAAAATATATTAGGAGTAGGAAACCTGCCAGACAGGCAGTTGGCCCACTGGATGGTGAGGGAGGGAAAGGGGAGATAAAAGGGGACTTAGAGATTGCAGAGAAATTAAATGAATTCTTTGCATCTGTCTTCACAACAGAAGACCTTGGGCAGTTACCACAGCCTGAACAGTCCCTTTTGACTAGGGAACTAAGTCAGATAGAAGTTAAAAAAGAGGATGTGTTAGATTTAATTGATAAATTAAAGATAAATAAGTCACCAGGCCCAGATGGCATTCACCCAAGAGTTATTAAAGAGCTAAAGAATGAAGTTGCTGATCTCTTGTCCCTTAAAACTGCCACGGTACCAGAGGACTGGAGGACAGCAAATGTCACACCAATCTTTAAAAAAGGTAGGAGGGGGGACCCAGGAAACTATAGGCCCGTCAGCCTCACGTCCATTGCAGGTAAGATGGTTGAAAGTCTCATCAAAGACAAAATCCTAAAACATATAGAAGACCAAACCTTGCTGGGGGAGAATCAGCATGGCTTCTGTAAGGGTAAGTCTTGCCTCACAAACCTTTTGGAATTCTTTGAAAAGGTCAATAGGCATGTGGATGTTGGTGAACAAGTAGATATTATCTATCTGGATTTTCAGAAGGCATTTGACACAGTTCCTCACCAGAGGCAGCTGAAAAAACTCCACAGTCAGGGAATAAGAGGTCAGGTCCTCTGGTGGACTGAGAATTGGTTGAGGATCAGGAAGCAGAGAGTGGGGATTAATGGGCAATTTTCACAGTGGAGAGCGGTGAAGAGCGGTGTGCCTCAGAGATCTGTCCTGGGACCAGTGCTTTTTAATTTATTCATAAATGACCTGGAGCAGGTCATTTATGCATAAGCAGTGCATATGCATATGCATGAGCTTATGCTCATAAATGCATAAGCAGTGAGATGGCCAAATTTGCAGATGACACTAAACTTTTCCAGGTGGTGAAAACTAGAAAGGATTGTGAAGGGCTCCAGAAGGATATCTCACAACTGGGAGAATGGGCAATAAAACGGCAGATGCGTTTCGACGTAAATAAGTGCAAAGTAATGTATATTGGGACAAAAAAAAATCAAAAATTCACATATAGGTTAAGGGGTTCTGAGCTGTCAGTGACAGACCAGGAGAGAGATCTTGGGGTGCTAGTGGACAGCTCAATGAAAATGTTGACCCAGTGTGCAGTGGCAGTGAAGAAGGCCAATTCCATGTTAGGGATAATTAGAAAAGGGATTGAGAATAAAACAGCCACTATTGTATTGCCATTGTACAAGGCAATGGTAAGGCCATACCTAGAGTATTGCGTACAGTTTTGGTCTCCACATCTCAAAAAGGACGTAGTGGAATTAGGAAAAGTACAGAAAAGAGCAACTAAAATGATTTCTGGGCTGGGGCACCTCCCTTACGAGGAAAGGTTACAGCGTTTGGGACTCTTCAGTCTAGAAGGAAGGTGCCTGAGCGGGTGACATGATTGAGACATACAAAATTAGGCAGGGGGTGGATAGAGTAGATAAAGGGAATCTCTTTTCCCTCTCACACAATACCAGAACCAAGGGACATCCTCTAAAACTGAGTGTTAGGAGAGTTAGAACAAACAAAAGAAAGTATTTCTTTACTCAGCGTGTAATTAGAATGTGGAACTCCTTGCCGTGAGATGTGGTGATGGCATTGGGCCTGGATGCCTTTAAAAGGGGATTGGATAGATTTATGGAGGAAAACTCCATTACAGGTTACAAGCTATGATGGGTATGTCCAGTCTGAGATTAGCTGGTCGCTCATCTTTAAGTCCGGGTAGGAATTTTTTTCTGTCATCCAAATTGGCCATGGATGGCAGTTTTTTGTTTTTGCCTACCCCAGACTGGCGAGGGAGAGATGGGTGTTCAAGTAGGTTACATGATTTACATTGTGCTTAATAAACTTAAACCCCAACCTCAGTCTGGTGTCTTCCCTGGGGGTGGTGCAAGGGTAATAGGTTACTTTAGAAGCCAGATGCAGGGGAGTGGCTGTGAGATCCAAGTATCTGGTTACTTGTAACCTTGCGTGGTCTCTGAGGCATCTGGTGGGCCACTGGGAGATCCAGGAAGCTGGACTAGATGGGCCTTTGGCCTGATTCAGCAAGGCCTTTTCTTATGTTCTTACGTTCTTACTCCACTAGTGGTCCTGGAGGTGGTGTCTGGTGGTACACTCGGGATCCCTACTACCCCTACTACTTGGCAGCAAGACAATACAACAAGCAGTGGTAGAAGACCACTTTCTGACCAGGCTACTTTCTGATGAACTAACGGCCTTGAACTTTGGTTCGGATGTAGTCAAAGGCACCCAGTAACTAGAAAAATCTGAAACAGAAAATTGGACATTTGAACAAAATGTCCACAGGTCTCAAAATGTGCCCTAAATGAACTTTCTGAATAACCTAGAATTGGTGCACAAGTATTTCAAAACACATTGACTACCAAATCTGTAAATGCTGCATTTTTTTTTTAAACCTAACACTCAAAGAATGGGACATGAACTTTCACCTCCCAAGAGGCCAGCGTTTCAGCACAGAGCAAGCTAGCCAGGCCACGGGTGGAAGGAAATGTTGGGGTGTGGGGTCCTTTGGTTTGGATTTGGGGAAACACATGCATATGTGTTCTTTACAACATAGACAGGGATGTGCATTCAGATGGACATCCAAATGTGCATCAGTAACCTACAAGGAGAAGGATCTCTCTTGCTGGATCAGAGAGCCTTTCCTACAAGAACAAAGCCCATAGAGCAAAACAACTGCTCCCAAAGATCCTTCAGACTTACTGAAGACAACTAATACCATAACCAATTCTTCCTCCATTGCAATCCTCCTCCTGTCAATGCACACATGATTCTGCACCATTTTCCAAATTCTGAAGAGTTTTATAATATTTGCACCATCTCCAACTTACTGACATTCCAAAATGTGGCAAGTGAAACTTGGCAACACACTTCAGTTATACTATACTATAATTTCATACAGCTTTACAGCCATCTTTCTGTTAATGCATTACAGTATATCATTGCATTGCAAGTTTCATTTAAACCAAGTCCAATATTGATCGGTTCTATTTTTTTGCCAGTTACTCTTCAATGAACACCTCAGCAGTTTTTCTCAACGCTTGTCCTCGCTGTACCACTTCATAGGGTCCTCCTATTGGAAGAGCCACTGGAAGTAACTGGTGATGACATCGCCAGTTACATCCAGGTTGGGAGGTCAGATGCAACGTGACAAACACCTGTTAAGGGGCTCAGGGCGCATGGGAGGGCTTCTCTGAGTGTGGAAAAGCATGCTTTGGAGCTCTGCTTGCTGTGCCAAGCCTCCAACTGCAGTTTGCCATGTCACGTTGCTAGTCTCACTGCCTGGCGGCAGTGTTTACCGCCAGCCACCATCTCAAGTACCACTGGCAGTACCCGTACCACTGGTCAAGAAATACTGCACTACAGCATCTGGTAGCTACTTGACTAAGGGCCCAATCCTATGCTTCCCTAGCACCCAAGTCTACAGGAGCACCAAAATGACTACTGTATCCTATGGAGCCAGGGAATCAGCCGCAGGTTTCCTCAAATGTTCCCTTACCCTGGGTCGACCCATGGCAGCCCCAATGGGTGTACTTGGATCTTGCTTTTCAGCGGGCACAGAACCAAGGAGACCGATGTCGGGTTTCCTGGTTCAGGTGGGAGCGTAGGCTGCTGTATCCACACACCCCCGGGGCCTGTCTGCCCCCTGGTCCAGCCTTCCACCATCCCGTTCCGCCATCTCCCTGCCTTCCCCTGCCCCGAATTTGCTTACCACCATCTGATGGTGCAACAGAATCGCATGATTGTCTTTGCGGTGCTGAGGCCAGGCACCAACTGGTGCTGGGCCTCAACATTGGCCCCATGCTCTCACTGCTGACACCCAGGTGCTTTACGAAACCCTTTGTAACACCCAGAGCTGGTGAAGAGCGTAGAATGCACAGGGTTAGCCCAATAGGATTGGGCTGCCCATTCAGCTCTTTTGCCAAAGTCACGTTTTCATACCTTCACTGTGATTCTGGCAATTTTTCTGCTGGATGCATCCTTCAAGGGACAATCAGGATCTATAATGAGAAATACATTATTATAAGAATATTCATTTACCACTTTTCAACAAGAAGTTCACAAAGCGGTTTATGGAAAAAATAAAATAACGAAATGGCTCCCTGTCCCAAAAGGGCTCACAATCTTAAAAAAAAATGCAGAAGAAACAGCAAGCAGCCACTAGAAAGACAGTGGGCTGTGATTCTATCTTGCACTGAACAACTATATTTGAAATTGGAAGGAAGTGGTGATCCAAAGGTAAAAATTGATTACTATTTATCTATTACCAATAGTAAGGTGCCCCCATTCATATAGTTATGTAAATACCGCTATTACTAAATATGCAAACCAACTACAATCATCAAGTTTCTGATATGTTTCCAGCATGGCACTCTATGGGTGCAATCCTAACCTGGAGTTAGGCTGGCAGAAGGGACGTGTACCAGCCCAGGAGTGTTGCAAACTTGCTGTAAAGCATGTCTGCACCACTCTCTGCGTCAGGGAGGCCAGCACACGGATGTGCACTGTCCTCCCTGACTCCAAGAGTGGTCCAAACGCACTTTACGGAGGTTTACAACACTCCTGGGCTGGTACAAGTCCCTTGTGCTGACCTAACTTCAGGTTAGGATTGCATCCTATGTTGGACAAGTTGCTCACAATTTTCTACAAGACAGGAAACATAAAGTGATCTGCTAAACTGTTTTTGCTACAGTTGGGGTAAACCTACTAAAAAACCTACTTTTTTTCCTACCAAAAAAAGCCTAATGCTCCATCACATTGGACCACATTAGCTTTCAATTTCAGCCAAATTTGGAATCCCGAGTTCTGTGACTTCCAAGGCTGGTTTTGGTGGTGCCTACTGCTCTGAATAGTAATCTAGGGGGACTACAACAAAAATGGTTAATGGTATAAGCAGGCTATATGTTGAGAATGATTATGTTTCTACGATTACAGTAGAAATTATGACAAGACCACAAATCTCCTTTCCATAAAAATCTTGACTGAAACAAACCAATAGGGAAAATTTTTAGACATTTACCTGGAGGGACAAAGTTGTCTTTTTCTGGTTCTTTACCCTTAATGAAATCAAGGAGAGTGAAAAATCAGAGCTATACATCAAGAGTGACACACACTGAGGGACAGAGGAAAAATAAGACATCTCATATGACAGATGTAATTTAGACTTATACCCAACTGATTTCAAAACTCCACGGCTACTTAATATATTCTACTCTGAGCCAAGGCAGGCCAAGTCTTTGCTAAACTGGGTTAACTATGACCAGTTACATGTTACAATGATTTGTCTACATATTTGGCAAATTGCAGCTTCTGCCTACAACTCCCTTTTTCTGTGTGAAAAAAGCAGGAAGAAAGCTATCCAACCCCCTTCTGGCCCCAGCAGACCCCTGGAGTGGACAGTATTCTAGCTGAGGGAAAGCTATACAAACACATTATGTCTGAAGGCAAAAAACCCCCAACAACCCTGAAAACTGCCTTTATTGAGCATCTTGTACTAAAGCATGCTGGGAACTGAGAAAAACGCCATCATTCTCTTCCTGGATAACTAAGTCAGAACACGGTCCACGATAGACTATATATAAATTCTTTACGACTGTGGCTATCCACAAAGGAAGACCTGAAGGAGAAAACCATAGACTTACTATGAAGCAAAGAGCAGGTAGGTAAGAAGAGTTGAACAGCAGGACACCAAGGAGGATGGTGCAAAGGGAGGGGAAGAGGAGGGAGCTAGGTTGACTCTTCCGGGGGAGCAGAAGAGATTGCGGCTGAGACAAGAGGTGAGACAGAAGAGTCTCAGGGAGGGAGGGAGGGAGGGAGGGAGGGAAGGAAGGAAGGAAGGCCTCCATGTAACCTACGCCTAGTTGAGAATTGGTGCGAAGTAATGTCCCGAGACAGTGAACTATCTGCACCTAAAACACCCCTTTTGCCTTGTACAACTCATATACTAAATGAAACCATCCCATTGAATATACGGAATTTGTTCTCTGAGGCCTTTTTTTCTAGCCTACTCCCCCAAAAGTCCTTAGTCAATCCCCATGATGCAGACCACCGCCCTTGGGAGGAGATGGAGGCGGTAAGTGTGTCCACCAGGACTGATGGGTTTTTTCTTCATATTAGCATGAATGCATAATACAAACTTGAAGAGTGGCATCAGTTTTACTTTCATGTATATACCTTACGTATGCACATGCAAACACCCTTTGCAGACAGCAGTAAGCTTACCTTGCGCAGATTCATCTGTTTCTTATAAAAGTTGTTCCATTCCTTTTTCTGATTGTCTTCATTGGCTTCACTTCCACAGTCTTCATCATATCTGGAGAGTGGCCCACAAAAAGTAGGAAACTGAACAAGTCCTGTACAAAGGCTTCAAATCTCAAACAATATCAAGGAGCCTTGATCTAGCCATTCGATCACAAAAGCTGTAAGGACTGTGTACCCAGATCTTGGGGCTATAGCCAATCTTTCTTGTCAGTCAGAGGTGCAGCATCAAATACATTAAATTCAGAAGGTGCAATTTTTGGCACAAGCATTAAAGATCTCTATGTTCTTGTCACAAAGCCCAAGAATCTACACATTTCAGTGTTTATGAATCATTAGCATCAAAAATAGGAAAGTCTGAATATTATATTAAAAAGAAACATACGTATTGAATAAGTTACTTTCACCTCCTTACAATGAATACATCCCATTAAAAAGAACACACAACAGTAAAAACAGTAGATTCCAAGACGAGTTCATCTAGGCTACAATGCAAAACCCATGAACTAAACAACCCACATTTTTTTTAAATTAGCATTAAGGATATCAATAGTGCACAACAAACATGTTGATCCAAAAAGTTTTAACATATAGCGCAAACAATTCTCACTAGGAAGTTAAGAAATACCTACAGTTCATTTTCTCAAACATTGGGTTTCAATGTTTACGTTGCACACCACAACCAAAAAACCAAGTCACACAACAGAGTAAGAGCACCAATCCGATGGGAAGCCAGACCCTATGGAGCCTGGGTGCCTGCAGGAGCAGTGCATCCTATGGGAACATTTGTCCCCTTCCCCCAGGTAAGGGCCCAGGCCCACCTATGGGTCTCCTCAAGTCTGCACTGGCTAGTTTGCTGGCACAGGGTTAGGATCCAGCAGTGGAGGCCACCAGCAGTTCCAACCCGCTCCGCCCTGCCCCTGCCAGCGTCAGTGCCTCCGAGGACTGGCGCAGGCAGGAAAGCCTTACTGCCAGCAGCGGAAGTGCCTTACAGCACCAGTCGGGGGCACCAGTCCCAGCACCGGTGCTGGTGATTAGGGTTAGGCCCAACGTTGAGCAATTTCGAGCATTAACACGTTCAGTGGGGAAGTGGTGCCAAGCTCCAGTTTAAGCTTTCCCACTGAAACAGTTTATGGAATGTTTTCTTCAAAACTGAGGGCCACTGTCATATTCTTCCTGCTCAAAGAGAATTATATCACCACATTTCACTATGGGAAGGCATCTCTGCCACATTTTTAACCCAGCAACTGTCAAGCCTCTGCTCAACAGCACTTTGAAGTAATTACCTATTGCTCATGATTCATGAAATTTGGGTAATTTCGGTGAACGTCCATTTGGCCTAGGGTGTGGGAAATGAATTCTGGACCTTCACGCCCACGTCTGCGGAAAATACCAGGCAGGAACAGCAGCAGAATCCACAAAAGGGGAATCAAGAGGAAAAGACGTGCTACAGCTTCTGCCGGAGTCCGCTTACCAAACTCATACCTGCTGAAGCCACCGAAGCCTCTCCTGCCTCCTTCGTACAAGTCTGGGTCGTAGTCTTTCCACGACGATGCAGAGGGTCCGATGCACGTCCTGCTCCAACCACTGGAACTGCGTTCCAAGGCCTCCACTTGCTTCTTCACTGCTGCTGGATTCTTACAGTGATCGCAGCACTTGTTGCACTGCGGGATGGCGTCCCCAAAGAACCTGGCGATGGCAGCATGACGGCAGCTATGCAGCAAGTGAAAAATGACAGTCTTTGGCGCAAGGGTGGGTGGCAGCCAAGAGACTGCTTTGCCTATGTGTTTAGGCAAGGCTAGAATCAATCTATATATATAAAAATGGACGTGGGTGTGTTGTTGTTTGTTTTGAAGTGTTGATAGCAGAGTTGGGGGCTTGTGGAC
>JAJKFI010000048.1:4656535-4714479 GCA_029204185.1 Lerista edwardsae
ATGCCAGTTTCAACCAGTTCTGGAGTCTGTAGTGTGAAACTGCAACATGTGTATGTATGCGGGTATGTATGTTCCTTATACAAATCTCCGTCCCTTGACCCACGGCCACGAAACTTGGCACACACGTTCCTTGCAGCCTGGAAGGAATCACTGCGGGGGTCAGACCCCCCTACCGCCCCCCGGTTTTTGGGGAGGGGGCCCAGATCGTCAGGAACCAAGGGGATTGCATGGGGCTACAGGTCTGCTGCCACCCTGGGGTCACAGACGATTCTGCAGCAGCTCAGCTGAAACTGAGCAGAACAGAAAGTGAAACTAAGGTGCTTCGCCTGCGTGGCCTGAGTGGGCCAGGGAGGAAAGAGCAGGATCCACAGAGTTCCAGCAGCCAGTCGGATCTGAGAGGGGCCTATGTCCAGGGAGCTCACAGGCCACCTCTGCCTGTTTCTCATACATCAGGGCGGATTCCTGCCACAGGACCTGCAGACAGTAAGTGGGACCTTCATGTTGCTCTCTTAGTTGATGGTGTCCCTGTTTCCTCATTCATTTCACAGTGATAGTGTGCATTTTGGGTTCCAGGTCATCAATACTGCTTTATTTCAGGGACGGGTTCTATATGTCTATATATGGATCTCACTATGTCATGCTTTTGAGGGAGGTTTGCATATTTGTGTGTATGTTCCACCATTACTCTGGAACGCCTGGAACGATGTGCACCACACGTGGTACACTCCTTCCTTACGATCTGGACAGATATACTGTGGGGGTAGGGCCCCCCATACGCCCCCAGAGGTGGGGGTGCACTGCAGAACAAACTCATTCCTCCTCCTAATAGAGCCTGGGGATACATTCTGCCCCCGGGCAACGCCGGGTCACAAACAGCTAGTATATATATAATGGTCATCAGATTAAAAACTGGCACCCAGTATCGGGACCACAATAGCTTTACTTTCCAAAGCTTCTAGGTTACTGAAATTGTCTGGCATTTAATTTTGGCATCGTCTGAATACTCAGTTTGGCAACCACAAAGCCACCAAATAGATGGCTTCCAACCAGGAGTGAGGATGATAGTTATAAGGCTCCTAAGTACCACAAGCATTTGAAGAGTTACAGAGACGTCTTTTTATGTTGGTTCACACTATCCTTCCCTTCCCCACCCTATTTCCCCTCCCACAAGCAGTTGCAAATGTCCTCTGGCATGCACTCGAGTACCTGTATGATTGTCTTAATTATGAAAGTGTCTTACTTATGAAAAGTCTGATGATTAAGTCTCCACTTACTGCTTGTTTTTAACCTGAATCAATTTAATTTATGGCAACTAAAAACAGAATGCTCCATATTACAGGTAAGTCAATGCAGATTCTAATTACCCTGAAGGAGAAACAAGTTTGTGAATTGACATGAGAATTATCAATAAATATATTCAAATGCAAAGTACCAACTGACGTTTTCTCTTCTGGTGCTCACTTTTTAGCCCAAGTTCTTAAAACCCATAGAATAGCCCCACAGGATCAGGCCTATCTAGTCCATCTTCTTGTATCTCACAGTGGCCCTCCAGATGTCTCAGGGAGCACACAAGCGCACAAGATACTTGTATTTCACTGCCACTCCCATGCATCTGGCATTCTGAAGTAGCCTATTTACCCTCACACCCTCCAAATGAAGACACCAGACTATGGTTTGGGTTTAATTTTATTAAATGCTTTTAAAAACAACCTACTGAACACTCCCTTCATTTCCCCCACCAGACCAGGACAGGCAAAAAACTGCCATCCATAGCCAATTCAGATGACAGCAAAAAATTCTTTCCCTGCCCTCATAATGAACGGCCAGCTAATCTCAGACAGTACATACCCATCAGGCTTGTAACTTGTGATGGAGTTTTACTCCATAAATCTGTCCAATCTCCCTTTAAAGACATCTAGGCCAGACAGCATCACCACATCCTGTGGCAAGGAGTTTCATAGACTAATTACACACTGTGTAAAGAAGTGTTTTCTTTTGTCTATTCAAACTCTCCCAAAACTCAATTTTAGTGGATGTCCCCTGGTTCTGGTGTTTTACGAAAAGAGCATCCCTCTGTTCACTCCTTGCATATTTTTGTACATCTCAATCATATCCCCCTCAAGTGTCTCTTTTCTAGACTGATGAGCCTCTAACACTGTAGTCTTTCCTCATAAGGGAGGTGCCCCAGACCAGTAATCATTTTGGTCACTCTCTTCTACACCTTTTCTAGTTCTGTTATGTCCTTTTTGAGATTTAGTTCCCAGAATTGTACACAATACTCCAAGTGCGACCTTAGCATTGATTTGTACAATGGCAATACAATACTGGCCGTTTTATCCTCAATCCCCTTTTTAATGATCCTGAGCATGGAATGGGCTTCCATCACCACACACTGTGCTCCTTGGAGGAAGAGTGGTATAAAATGTGAAAATAAATATACATTAGGGGTTGTTGTAACAGACAAACACAGGTTGTGCTTTTAGCCTGATCAGATTATACAGTATATTCTTTTTCTCTCCGTACAGTTTGAAAAACAAAAAGGGCAGCTGCTAAAGACCCTTGCCATTTCCAGCTACATAGTGCTAAGGCGTTTCTGAAAGGCACGGATGGAAAATTAAAACACGGTAGTCTTTCACTGGTTGGAAAGGCGGCTTTCTGTGGCACAAGAGTGGTGTAACTCGGTGCCATTTTGCAAGAATTATAAAGACAGCTTTGTCATATCATGTCTCTCTCTTTCTCTCCCCTCAACCCCTTCTGCTTACTGAACCCAGAAGAACACAGCACAGTAAACTGGCGCTCTATACCTGGGGGGGGGGAAGATACCAGGCCTACCTATTATAGCAGAGAGTTGCTTGTTTTGCCTGTGTTCTCTGAAAATAGCTCCCCACCCATGATAAAGTACAACCAGAATGGTATATATTCATACCAAAGTATTTCAGAAGGCATATTTTCCTCTTCTGGAGGAAGGAAACCTCAGGATACAATTCAGTGTTTTCAGGCCATGGGCTCAGTCTCTGGCAGGTTGATTTGGAAAGAAGTCTGCCCAAGATAAGGGATGTGGTGGCGCTGCGGGTTAAACAGCTGAGCTGAGCTTGTTGACCGGAAGGTTGGCAGTTCGAGACCACGCAACAAAGTGAGTTCCTATTTCCTGTCCCAGCTCCTGCCAACTTAGCAGTTCAAAAACAGATAAAAATGCAAGTAGATAAATAGGAACCACTTTGGTGGGAAGGTAACAGCATTCCGTGCGCTACGGTGTAGAGTCATGCCGGCCACATGACCATGGAAGCTTGTCCTTGGACAAAACGCTGGTTCTTCGGCTTAGAAACGGAGATGAGCACCGCTCCCTACAGTCGGTCACGACCAGCGGCGGCATTCAGCCAGTATGCTGGGCGGGAGGAACAGGTGAGCGGCAGCTCACCTGTAGCTTACTGCTCCGTTTCGCCGTCTTCCCCGCTCCCGCGGGGGCGGGGAAGACAGCGAAACGGAATGGGAGGCAACGGGTGAGCTGCCGCTCACCTGTTCCTCCCACCCAGCGTACCGTCTGAATGCCGCCGCTGGTCACGACTAGAGCATTCGGTCGTGGGGAAACCTTTACCTTTTTTTTTTTACCTGCCCAAGAAGCTACTGCTCAGCAGCAGCAGCAGCACTTGGCTAAGCTGGGCCTTAGTTGTCACTCAGAATAACTAAAAGAGAACACTAACCCAGTATTGTTTCCAAGACTGTGAGTCAGAATTCACCAGTATATAGCGAGCGAAATTTATGGGCCATGAAATGTCTCTGAAATACTTTTTTAATTTTTTTTTTTTTTTTTGCTTGCACCTTTTCCCAGCTTGCAGAAGAAAATTGCTGGAAGGGGCAATCTGGATGGAGAGACCATTCTGGTAGCTAGAATGCTAATCCTGTGGGATCAGATAAACTTCATACTCCCAAATTAAAATGTCACATTTTCCAATGGTCTCTAGTAATTGGTAGGCTAGAGATCATGTGTGAACCCAGTTTCAGCCTTTGTCTGGCCTGGAAGTCCCTGACTTCTCGTTTTGCTCTCCAATTCAGCCTTCTAGGTACACTGGAGTGACTGTAAAGGCTTGGGGGAATGACCCTTGAACTCTATTTCTAGGAAAAGTCTAGCAAATGTGTATTCACACATACTATATGTAAGGTCTCTAGCAGCCGAGGACCCCAATTATTAATTAACTACATACTAAAAATTGGGGAAGCACTGGACTAAACAATTCAGCTGTTCAGTTCAATTGGCTTACGACAGGAACAAACTCACTCTCAACAGGGATTTTCACTGGGTGGGGACAGACAACGCAGAAGAGGATCTCTGTTTACAGAGACCGCCTAATTCTTGCAGAAAAATACAAGCAAGTTGGAAACACCAGCCAATCTCCCAAACCTGCCCTTCAAAGAGAGTTAAATATGCAGACTTTCCTCATACCATTGGGGAATATGCCCAAGAGCACAGGGCCCAGTTCTAGCCCTGGGCGATTAGGGAATAGGACGGGCTAAATATTACTCAATCCACACAAGGGTCCCCAAGGGGACAGCTCTGGAGAAGATGTGCAGTCTAAGAGTTCTCAAGCAGTGATGACATCCACCTCCCCAGGATGACCTGCTCTTGGCTGCTTCAGAAGCAAAGCCCACTCCTAAAGCCCAGTTCTCTCCCTCATGCGGACCGTCAACAAACTCTGCAAGCCTGAGCTTTCCACTGCACCTTGCACTCCATCATATTTATATCCTGACTACTGTAGGTCTTTGAGGACAGGACACAGCAGTTAGAGTCCATTTTCAAGCTTGAGTCCTTGTATGTATCTAGGTGTGTAGCCAGCCCTATCTGCAAGGGCCCCGGATAGAGTGAGCAGTCTTCAGCTAACAGGAGATTTATTCTTCATTATTGAATTAGATCTGTGTCCCAAAGGCCATGCGCTGCCCACCCAACCTAAAACCTCTCTTTAAAAAGGTAGGCAGCTATTATCTAAAGTTTACAAAAAAGAAAAAACCTACAATCAGCTTAATTTAAGTCCACTGATTCAGTCTACTGACTTTAAAAAGCAGATCCAAAGTGATCCAAAGTTCTTTGTCTTTTCCAAAAGACAGCCTTCCGCCTAAGTCCAGGGGCTCCTTCCAGTTCTCTTGTTTCTTTATTGACAGGTTCTTCACAGAATAGCTCCAAATTCCTTATTGGGAGGCTAAGAAAGAACTCAGCGTTTAGATTGCAAAGATTCGTCTGCAAAGATTGCTTTAATATGCAGGGAGGCAGATGGGAGGAAACTGACTCAACACCCACCAAGGCTGCATGAGAAACGTTTCAACAGAAACAGAGAAGAAACTTTGTATACAACCAGGCATTACACAAGAAGCTTGCAACAAGTGTTGGTCTCTGGCGCTCATACTAGCTGCAAGTCTGCATTTGTACTCCCTCCCCTCCAGCTCATGTAATATGAAACCTCACATCTCCAGGACGACCAACAACAAAAAAGAGGGAGTGAGACACACACACACACACACACAGAGAGAGAGAGAGAGAACAGCACAGGCAGAGACAGCAGCTGTCTGTCAGCAGCAGGGACAAGGAAACTGAGCTAGGAAAGATCTAGGAGACAATCAAAAACAGGGGAGAGCGGACATGCAATGAAGACAACAGAAGGAAAATACAAAGGACCAAAAAACACTATCAGGTAAGAATGGCTTTTGCCTTTTCTCATCTGATCTTTCAGCAAGGGAAAATAAGTTCCATTTAAGCGTTGACAAGATATCACAGTAATGTTGCAACACAGGGTGCCTGAAGAAAATGCATGGACTAACACATGGGGATGGGAGAGACAAAACCTTCTTAGCAGGGACAGTAAAGTTGCACTGACCAAGAGTGTATGCAGATGATCAGTTCTTCCATGTGCTCTGGTATTCTGGGCCCCACGAATAAGAACCAAGCACACCAAAATCAGCCAAAGGAAAAGTAACATGCCAGTCGAAAAACAATGCACACAACTTTAGTAACAGGCGGGATAAATGAACTGTGTATGATTTTTGCACTGACAGCTTAGACAGTCTAAAATGTACATGGATTTTGTTTTTGTTGATTTGCATTTTAATTCCATGGACCAGTTTGCATATTAACCACGGGAGGATTTGGGACACCTTCGCAGAAGCAGCAACTGTTTGGTTGCAATCCTTGTCATTCTTTTCTGAGTCTTCTGGACTCAGAAGCAGCTATACGAACAGTGCCAAATTATGTGGCAAGCAGTGTTGTCGTATATTTTCTCAACAGGAAAACGCTTAAAAATTCTAGCCAAAGAGCCCCACCACTGTTGCACATAGACAAGAGTCTGTCTCAAGATTCAGGACTTTTGCCAGTTAGGAAACACTGATATACTTGATTCTCCAGAAGAGTTAGAACAGCTGGAGAAATATTTCCCAGATTTTAACGGGGCCTGTTTCTAAGGGACGGCTGGGTGAGTGTTACAGCAACCAGTTCATTATGCACTCAGCAACAACTACTGGCCAGCAAAGATAAAGAACACAGGAAGCAATCTGGTCTTAACTCTGCATCCCATATCTACTTGGGCAACACTATAAGCCAAATTTGTGTTGGCTGCCATCACCAGATAGTGAGGTTTCAGCTTCATGGATCATCTGATAGGTCTGTTCCCTTCCCTGGTTCCCATGCAGCTGACCCCTGATATAAGCCCGTCATTGTGTGTTTGGTAATCTTCATTCCTTCTAATAGGATAGATACCATTATCTGCCAACAATGCTGTCCTACCATTCACACAGGTCAAACAGGTCATCTTCTAAGCAAGGGGATAAATGGACAGAAAGTCACAGCAAGATTACAAGAATGCTGCTTGACAGTGCAGTACCAATCTATTTGTTTACTGCAATGAATTGGACTTTTTTCTATTTCTAATAAATTCAGTCCCTATCAATACCTAATGCTATCTTGTCTCCAACAACTGCCAATTTGCTCAATAAAGAGCCATTCTAGCTCCCATTCAAGAATAATTGCCCTGAAAAATAATCTACAGCTATGGTAGAGAATATATTTTATAAAACACAAACCCCACTTTTGAGGCCCTGACAGGAGTTCCATAGCAAAAATACATACTATACTAACCATGTAAATTTTTCAGCAAGAATTAAATCCAAAGACTTAAAATCTGTCACTTATCTCAAAATATCAACAGGAACAAGGCAGCCTCTGGCTCCATGCAGGCTTAAGGAAGGAGTTCTATAACCAACACGCCAAAATCAAACAGGCTTTATTTGGCTCTATTTGGTGTAAGGTGAAATATAATCAGGCACATTCTAGACACATCATCACCTGGAGAGCTCAACAGCACGGGGTTAGTAAGACAAGAGCTGCATAAACCACAAACACCTCAAACAGGGCTCAGTAACAGATCGAAGCCTTAAGGCTCTAGTGATTGTCTTAATCCAAGTTTAAATTACGCTAGATACTCCCCAATGGCATATGGCGATACTTGCTTTCTTAAATGTATATTTAAAATTTATATGCTGTACTGAATGTACTTAAACTGTATTGCTTTGTATACACTTCCAGGATGATTTATCTGTATCATTCTAAACACATAGCACATGATAACATGGAAGACCATCTAATAATGCTGGCATGATCAGTACTGAAAAGGTGGGCTACATTACCAATACTTTGTAGTTGCACAGTTCCTTGTTCCTCGGGCAGACAAGTTGCTCAAGCACACGAGAAAGAGTCAAACTAGCGTTAAACGCCATCTATTAAGGTTTTTTGCCACCCAAATGTTTTGTTGCCTAAGATGAAATGGAATGCCTCTCTTTTTTCTTTTTGCCCATATAACCAATTAAACCTAGTTACTGCGATGATGGTTTTGCAGCCATTGTTGAGCTTGCATTCCAGTACGTATTTTCAAAGAAGTGCACTTTTAGGACATTTGCAAACAAAACAAAAAAAAGGAGCCCCATGTTAAATTCTTCCCTAAAAATGTCTTTCCATCACTCCACATGATGTATGTCTGGAAAAATGCAGAGTAACAATAGGGCCAGTACAGCTTCTCTAGATTTATAAGGAGCTGATGTAAATGGGGCATGAACGGTATATGTTCTAACAAACCTTCTATGCAAAGAAATTGAAATATTCATGCAGAAAGGCCCCAAATAATAAAATGGACTGCACTCCCCTTCCATAGAAACCTAAATTTACAAGTTCCTAATATAAACTTGAACAGCTTCTGCCCTCTTTTTCACTGTATCTATTGTTGGTTAGTTGAAGACATAGGAAGAAAAGTTACATAAAGAAGAAAGACAGAATCTAGGAGTGAGAAGTAAGAAAGAAAAGCAGTCCAATGTTTTCTGGCCAATAAAATAAAATAAAATGCTGATGAGTTTGGCAAGAGCCTTATGCAGCAGCAAAGGGGAAACATGCAATTTGAAACACATGTCTGGGAATAGGAAAGCAAAGCCCTGGTTTGTGTTACCAGCTGTCATACAGCAAAGAGGCCTCTCAGTCATCACAGAGCACAAAGCAAATTCTTCAGGAGCAAAACACTACAGCAGCACTCATAGTGCTGCATTATGGAGAAAATGGGAAGAAAAACAACAACTTTCCTCAGTCTTATACAATAATTTTTACTCTGCATTCCCCCTGCAAAGGATTCCATAAGCCACCCCTTGTGTGTGTAGAGCTCTTATATACTGAATAAGAGAAACTCAAAAAGGGCACAGCAAAGTAAAAGGCACCTTAGAGAAAAAGAAGCCAAAGTCTTAATTATTCTAGATGTGTCTCTTCCATCCATGAAGGTCTTGATGTAGACCTTCTTATCCTACACCTAAGCTTTTTCTGAGAAGACAGAAGCATGGGTGCAGAACTAACGGAAATATTAGTTCAGACCAAGCAGCCCAGAGTGTGCGCACACCATACACAGATCCAAGCTCAAATTTTGTTTTTCATTCAACAATCTTGATCTTTCCTGGCAGTTCTGCAGGATCTCTTTGCCACTCACAAACCAACCCACAAAAGGCACTTTTGGGTCAAAGAAAACTCTTAAGAACAGCTGTATTCGGTCCTACCAATGATCTAGCTACCCAGGCCATTTTGTGCTCAGCAGTAACGGACCTGGGATCCCTCACCCAGGGATATAACAGCTTTCTTCCATTCATGCGAAGTATGGATCCAGCTCATTTTAGTTTGCTTCTACAAAACCTCTGCAAGACCTAGAAAGAGCGACAACCATTACAAGCCATCTCCATTTGGAACAACAGATCAGATGCATTAGATCAGGGGTCTCCAAACTTTTTTGCTGGAGGGCCGCATCAAATATCTGGTATGGTGTTGAGGGTCAGAAAAATAAATACATCTAAATATAAAATGTAAATAAATACATTAGAGACAGAACCTAGAGGGGCTCAAAGTTCTAGGATTCCTCCAAGCACCAACACACACCACAGAAATATAGCACACACTTAATGGTCTCCCATTTCCCCACTCCACAAGCAGCTTATTTAAATGTGCTGGAGTAAATATCTCAGAATCAGCAGATCACAGGAAACACCCAGAGCATGTTCTGAGGGCTGGGGAGGCCTCTCAGAGAGCCATCTAAGGCCTTCAGAGGGCCTAAAAAGTTACTTCTTTGGGAAAACCAGGAAGTGACTTTTTTCAGTCTTCCGAAGGCATTCTGAGGGGCAAGGATGCTGCCTGTGGCCTTCCTGGCCCTCAGAACTCCCTCTGCAAAAAACCACAGCACAGCTTGGAGGACGTAGCCAATGCCAACAAGGTCAGGAGGGCCAGAGGCTCATAGGGGACCAGAGGCCTGCTGCAGGCTGGATCTAGGCTCTCTGATGGCCGCATCTGGCCCTCGGGCCGGGGTTTGGAGACCCCTGCATTAGAGGAGTGGAAAATAGTTTTTGAGGCAAAGGAGTAACCTAACTATTCAAGTTGGATCACTCCACTGTTGTTGTTGTTTTTGTCCAGAAAAGCTTCATTCCAATTCCTGCTCATTCCAATTCCTCACAAGAATATTCTGTTTTAAAGCTCACACACAAACAGGACCATGCCAAGCCACAACTCCAAAGAAAACCTTCAGAGGGTCAAAGAGGGTGCCAAATCATCTCAGTGACTTGCTATAGGCAATCCTTGTAGTTTAGACTCAGTTTTAAAGGAGTGCACTTCTACTGAGGGTAGGTTTCAAAAGTCAGCTAACCAACTGTCATGATTTTCTCAAAGGGCAGAGATTAGAAACAAAAATAATTTTCCAACTCTAAATCTGGAAAATTTGGAAGCTCATTTGTGGTTTGGAAATGGATAAAATGTCCTACACTGCTCAACAGAAGATGTCATTAGAAGTGCAGTTAGAAACTATGGCTTTAGAGATTAAGGAGATGTTTGGAAATGCTCCTGAAACCAGTTTTGCTCCTGGCTGCCTAAAGGCATCTGTGGCTCAGAACACCCTGGCCCAGAACACCCTGGTGTGCCAACTGAACCTTTTCCTGAATGAATCAGACCCAGCTATGATTATTCATGCACTAGTTACCATCGAGACTGGGCACTTTATATGTGACCGGTCTTGAAGACCACTTAGAGCACAATTCTAAACTGCAGACAGGCCATAAAGTGCATTTGCACCACTCTGAGTCAGGGACACCAGCGCACGCCCTCCCTGACTCAGAGTGGTCCAAGCACACATTTGCCACACCCCTGAGTTGGCACAAGGCACTTGTGCTAGCCTAACTCTAGGTAGGATTGTACCCTTAGAAACCTCAAGTAGAACAGAATATGACTGCACAAGTTCTGAGCAGCATCAGCAGATTTGACCATGTTGCACTGCTAGTATGTCAATTACAGTGGTTGCCTGGCTGCTTCCCAGTGCAATTCAAGGTGCTCAGTGTTAGCCCTGAATGGCTTAGACCCAGAGTACCTGACGGACCATCTCCCAATGTAGGAAATGGCTCCAAGGTCAGCAGGAGTAATGCAAGGCAGGGCCTTCTCTGTAGTGGTGCCCTGCATGTGGAACTCCTTAAAGATCAGGATGCCCCTCCTCTGCCAATAGTCCAGGGGCAGCTGGATCCTCACCCAACATTTGTTGGAGGCCTCAGGAATAATTCATAGAGGCGTTTTCCTTCCATTTTCTTTCTAAAATATTCATGGCTTTATTTATTTTGTTTTTGTGGTCCATCTGTTGACTTTATATATCTTTATACCAGTTTGCAATGGTTTAATTTGACTGTTGGTTTCATTTGATAGGGGAAGATGGGATACATTAAAAAAAATGATAAACTGTTTTACAGCAATAATCATCCTCACAATGATCTTCGGTTTTTATTCCTATTTTTATGGTTTGAGAACTGAAACAATAATGAATTGTGTATTAATTTCTCTGCCCACTTCAATCATCCTCTGTGCCACTTCTCCAGGCTCCTCCTCCTCCTTCTGAAGCTCCTGCTGAGAGGGGAGGACTTGCAGCAGGGCCTTTTTGGCCATGTCCCCCAGGTTTTTGAACTCCCTTCCTCTGGTAACCCATTTGGCCCTCTTATAGGTTTTTTGTGGCCATCTTTGGCGTTTTCACTTAAGCAGACATTTTGTTAATTTTAAACCCCTGCTTATATTTATGTCTCTAGCTTCTCTTCTCTAATCAGTTTTCAGTTTATTCAAAATATTTACATGTGGTTTCACTGGGCTTGTTTTATATATGTATTTTGAAACTGATTTGCTTGTTATTTTTGCCACCTTTTGCGCGGGGGGGGGGCGCTTTTTGGAGACAAAGAGTCAGGGTATAACAGTGTGTATGATAAATACGTAAGATAATTTGTGGACAAAAGGGATTTCAGTCCAGCTCACTCAGACCCAAGATCAGCAGGCTAGATGTAGACCGACAGGGAAACAGGAGCTGCAAAGTAGCTGGTATACATGTGGGATGGGGACAAAGGCAGCTCGATCTGGAGCAGGACCCATGCTGGCACTACAGCTCACGACACTAAAGAAGAAGAAGAAAGCTCTTCAGCATGCTTCTTTCATGGTTTCATCAAACCCAGAAATGCAAGATTTTTGGTTTTATGTTGAGGAATGACGCTTGCTGTGCCTGTAAATAAAAAAAACCCTGTGTGGGGATCAAATTAAGAAGGCAGGGGATCTGGTTCAGGCTTGGGTAGGTGACAAGCAGATGGCTACAGCTGGGGTCAGCAGCAAGCTGGAGGGAGACAGTGGCAGGGGATGAGTCTGGCGTCCCCTTGGCGTCCGCCACTTCACTTCACCTCATGGTTGGGCCAGCAGTGGATGGAAAGTGCTTCAACGGCATAAAATTATCATTTGTGAGTTTTCATGGTACTCTGGAAGGCCACATGTATCTTTGCATACAAGTCAATCCAGTCTTGCCATCCAAAAAGTTCAAGCAGCTAAGCCAACCTTTTTTTTTCTGGTATTCAGACTTTGCCAGGAAAGAGACAGACAGACCGACACATGCCCACTGGCAAACACTATTCCATTTCATGGGAGAACATTTTTGACCTTGTTTGCCAAGCCTGAGAATTAGGCCTTTCACCTCCAGAGTAGAAAGCTGACCTTATTAGGTAACTAAATAGTTGGCTTTGCTCACTGACCACACTATGTTCACTTAAAGAAAAGTAACTGTTCCTATCCTTCACATACTATTTCAGGCCCAAGGCAAAGGCACCATATAGCTTAAAACGTAATTTTAAAGTTTAGCGAGTGGGACCTGAAGCCCAAGGTAGGTTCATCCAGGGCCAGTGTAGACATGAAGGCCAAGTGTCATCAGGAGTTTGACCATTAAAAGTAAAAGAAAACTGCCCACAAAAATCAGTTTGTCCTACCACTTGAGTTTCAAGATTCACAAAGCAGGTTACTGTCAAAGTATATTGGTCTGATAACAAAACAGATCCCCTGGAAATAATGAGGGCTGAAAATACTAGAACATTCTCTTGTAGGAAAGAGTCTTCTCTGCTACAGAGACCCAGATGGAAGCAATCTAACAAAGCATGTAGCAACAGAGAATGTCTTTATTAGCTGCAATTAATCATCAGCTGCCAGAGCTGCACACAGGGAAAAACAAATGTGCAACTATGACTAAACCATGCAACTACATAAACAATATGCTGAGACTGCTCTGAACTGCGATCAACTTTCACAAGTGCTATAGGGGTGGGGGTAGGGGAATAATATGGTTCAAAGAGGAGTGCAGTCTGGGAATGCCAGTCTGCACAGGGTAAGACAGGAGCTAAAGTAGAGTTAGGAAACCATTCTCTTAAGTACAGGCATGTTTCATTAAGATGCTATAAAAATACTTTGCCTCTTCTGCTCCATCAGAAGCATTAAAATGGATGCATAATAGAAATGAGGAAATTTCCAAGAAACACAAAGGCACAAAAAATGAAACTAACGTAAAGCTTGAGGAGTTGCAGCAATTTGTGGAGTTAGATATCTCAAAACCACAAGGCAAGTCTCACTCTTTTGCATTATAAGCGAAATCGAGTGTTGAATTGATTCCAAGGCAGTAGCGATTTTCATTTTCAGCACACAGAACATTAAGTCTGCATTAATAAGTACAACAAAACACAAATGCTTTCCAAGGTCCAGCCAAAGAATGACAAGAGAGCCAAGTAATAACATCTAGTGTCCTTAAAAAAGTGATAAAATAATCCAGGCAGCTGACCAGCAAATACTGTCCTACCATACTGCACTGTTACACTGCTTGTTCAAGCAGTTCTTTTAACAGTTTTCTTGCAGAGATAGCTTAGCTACAAGAGCTTCTGTCTGCACAATGTTGGGGGCGGGGAGAAAAACACAGAATTGCCCTTCCCAGTTGAACAGATGAACAATTAAATTGGACCATGATTTCTGCTACTAAAACTAAAATTCTATAATGCTCTTCCACTTACTGAAGATTTTTTTTAATGAAAGGATAAGAATTTTTAAGCACAGAATTATAAACTTTGACTGTTCACACACACAACATTCCTTCAGTGCAGAAGACCACAATTATACAAGCAGCAGTAACTAAAATAATCCTCATTATCATGAAAATCATGCACCCAAAATCTCCCCTAAACTTTGCAGTTGGCACAGCCCTGAAATGTTCTGCTTCACACCAAAACCCTGGAGGCAGAATTGCTTCAACAGCATCCTCCCCCAGCCTGAAAAGTTCTACACTGAAAAAATGCTCTACTGTGGCTAGAACAGCAAATTAGTTATTTTAGGATTTAAACATACAAGTAAATTTACTGCTGCCATCACAGATAGAAATGACACATCTTTCTGTCACCCTTTGACATTTAGACACCATAAAGGCCTTTTAACTATTTTTTAATTGACTATTTAACAGACTAGAGAGAAATTTAAAAGAGAATACTTAGGCGTTAATGGCACAAAGAATTTTGCTCCAATGTTTTGCTCCAATTCCTTAACTCTGACAAGTGGGCAAAGAGGCTCCTTTAAAGTGGCACCTCTTTTATATTTGTGCAAGAAAAGCTTTCCCTATTTATACCAGCATTGCACTCCTCTCAGTACGAGCATGCGTGGTCTTTTAGGATAGAGATGCATCTTGTTTTTTAGTACGTAAACCATTTTGATAACTTGGGGGTGGGGTTAAGAAGCAGTATATACAATTTAACCCCCAGATTAAATCATATAGTGAAAACAGCCTGCTCAGTTACATTTTAAAACGCCCCTAACAAATGTTGGTCGGGATTTGCTGGTATCAATAGTCAATACCATTCTTAGGAGTCCAAATATTTAGAACCCACGAAAGAGCTGGAATCCAAGATACTTTAGAACAAAAGCAAAGGCTTCTCAGTGGAATGACATTTAGAACATGGAGTGTCATTTAGAATATGGAACACAACATTGCATCTCTCCTGTGAAACAAAGATCCAGCAGAAGCTTGCTTTCTTCTGATATGGAAGAGCACACTTCTCTAAAACTGGAGACTGAGCAGGATGCTTGATGGAAGAAAATCCTGCCCACTAGATATGAACCCATTTAAAACTCAAGTTTCTCTCTGTGTACTGTAATTTGGAGGAAATACTTATACTTCGCCTTATAATGTGTGAAAAGATGGGATGTAAGTTATTGTAAATAAGATGTTCCTCTGCAAAGATTTTTATATACAAAAATTGTTCATGGGGAGAATGCAGATTATTGCCATACCTCTCATGTAACAAGAGTGGAAAAATAACTGCATAGATATATGAAGCTAGTCTAATGAGCCAAACCTGAAAATCCAAGGGCAGAGTCTTGTTAAACTTGTTCTCCTGGCAACTCCTTTTCCCTGGTGTCAGCAAACCTAAGTTAGCTACAAAGCTCTCATTCACTTTCTTTCCCCATCTCCAATCTACTCCAGGCGAGATGCCTTATGAGGATGTTCACGGACACGCTTCTGACGTCTTTAAAAAATTTGTATTCAAACTCCAGAAACTACCCAAGGCTGACACTGTGGAGATTGTGGCCTTTTCTGCCCTTGTCGTGTTCATTGGTAAGTACAAAACCTACTTGGGCTTCCAAGTCTCTGGATTCATTAGATGCAATTACTGTACTTGCAAGGGCTCTAAGTAACATGCTCTTTTGTAAGCATCTTTTCCAATATCTTTGATAATATTGAGCCTAATTATCCGCAGATTTGGCTCAACATGGGTCCCTCAGACCTGTGTGGAGCCAGATCAGATTCAAACCTGAAGCCTCTGAAGGTGCCCTGAGCTGTGTTCTTTTGAGACATGCCAAAGGCCACGGACATTCTCCAGCAGCCTCCATGGGCCTCAGAATGGCTGTTTCAGCCCAAAAAATGTTACTCCTTTTGGCGAAAATCAGAAGCGACTTTAATATATAAAAACCAGAAGTTTTCTCAGCTGAAACTGCCAATCTTAGGCCTATAGAGGATGCCCATGGCCTCAGCCCACCACAGAAAGCTCTCTGGACCCAACCTGTAGAGGGTAGGGATTTAAACTAAATCTGTGGGTTTAGCTTACCATAGCCAAAAGCCAAAGGTTGGCTCATACTGTTGAATTCTGGATTTTCTGCAGAATTTTTTATCCACAAAGGTTCTAGAAGTGGATAAAAGTCCCCATCTGTAAATCTTGTCTGGTTTCTCAAGGATTGTAATGTTCAGAATAGCAATAAACTTTGTGCATGTGAAGAACTGATAAATCCCATCATGTGATTATATATGCAAGTATACCCACGTACTGTGTGTATGTACACAGATGCTTGTGGAGAAGAATTCAATAGTATGAGCCAACCTTTGTCTTCTAGGGTAAGTATATACTTAACTTTTTTTACCTGAACAACATTAAGTCCATTCAAACACACGGAAGTAAAATTTGATTAAATGGAAATGTTGTTTGGAGTTCCCTTAAAGCAGTGTTCTTCAACCTGTGGGTCGTGATCCCAGTAGGGTTGCGATGCATCATTTGGGGAGTTGTGGCAACCTTTCAAAGCCTGTGCAAGAGAGTGCTTGAACCCAACCCAATAATGATTCTGCCTTATCAAAACCAAGTTCTTGAAATAATTCTGCACAGCCTCTTTTTGCTGTCTTGCTCTGAAGCTCCTAATGCCGGCTCAGACTACTACCTCCCATTGTTTTTGTGAAGACAAAGAGGTAGGGTGAAATGGGATGCAGCGATTGGGTACAGGAGGGGAGGCAGGATCAGTCTTCACTCTCATTATTTATTCATTTTTGGGGGGATAATGGCATTAAAAAGGTTAAAAGACCACTTCCTAAAAGTAAGGCTACACAGGAGACAACGGACCTGTAACAGGAGATGTACTTACTTCCAGGTTCAAACATTGGAAATACAAACTTTCCCCTTCCTGGAATTAGAAAAAGCTTCCATGAAAATTTCATCTGTGAGAAGTGCTAAGTTTTTATCAGGCACAAGGGAGTTTTGGTTATTTGTTTTAAAACCCGTAATAAGTACCATGCCGCAACAGGCAGCTCATGTGCACCCATGGCGATGGCAGACAGCTGCAGCTGTATTTGCCATAGCACAATGTGGTCAGGCAAGTTCACCTGCAAGCCAGGGGTTGTTAAGTGAGGCTCCATACTGCCATGGTGGTTGTTCTGCCTGGTGGTAGCCAATCAGCATGCGTACTTCTGACCTTCTTACTTGCCAGGACAATTGGATGGAGAGGAGGGGCAAAGAGCAGCATAGCAAGATCATACCCTCAATGTTGAAAATCAGAGAAAAAGGAAACAAGGCTAGGCGGAGCAGAAGGAGGGCTGTAGGAAGGAAGGCGGAAAGGTGAGACACAGGGAGCTTGAACACTGGAGAGGCTTGGCAAAAGCATCTTCCAAACAGACAAAATTTCCAGGGCTTATCTCATCTAGGACCCTAGTCTAGATGCACAAACTGTCAAGGTCAGAACTAAATGGCAAACTAGTACTGTCATGACCCACCTAAGATCAGGTCACAAGCTACTTCTGAATCCTGATTCACCCATTGAGGACCTCTGCCTTAAACAATTAAAAACCAAAGAATCTTTAAGCCTTGGATTGGAATCCGTGATCTACAAGTTTTCCTAGTAGCAACTACTTTCTCAGGTTGGTTAGCCATTCCAGAGGACAAAAATAAAATTCAAAAGCCATAGTTAACCTCTTCCTGTTATTCCATGTACAGTACAGTGGATTTAGACTTGGAGCGCAATCCTAAACTTGAGCTGGGCCGGCATAAGCCAAGACAGCAAAGTTTGGCCAGCACAAGGGCCACCATAAAGCATTTTTGGACTATTCTCGGAGTCAGGGAGGATGGTGCACATCTGTGTACTGGCCTCTCTGACTTCGAGAGTGGTCCAAACATACTTACGGTGGCCCTTCTGCTGGCCAAACTTTGCTGGCTTAGTTTATGCTGGCCTAACTCAGTTTAGCATTGCGCCCTTATTCTAATTCCTGGCCAGCATTTGCAGGAGCTAATTTTCTCCCTTTTTTCCTTCCTCCAGTCACAGTACTGCTAATTATGAGCGTACCCTGCTTCAGTTGTTGCTATGCTTATTGCTGCAAAAGGAACTCTGATCACAAGGGAAGGAAGATTCACGTTGAGCCAGCAGCTCGAGCATGAGAAAGTATTACAAAGGAATGTGGACCATTCTGAGGAGACTGCTGTCAGCTGGCACAAGAAGAATAGCTTTGGCCATTAAATAAGATGGTCGAATGGGGAATGAGAACATGGAGCGGAAGAAAGAGAGGGGGCAAAGCTTAAACTTTAACTTGGCAAGGGCGTTGAGCATGGCATGACTCTGATGAAGTCATGGAGATACCATCTCCCTGCCCATGATAGACACTTTTCCATCAAGGCATGGCAATAACAGCTGGCCAGGATGCAAAGCTAAACATGTGTGCTAAACAAGCCAAAAAGTCACAAACTAAGTAAGATGGATCACGCTGCCACTTCTCTACATGGAAGAGTTCCAGAGAGATGCTGCGTACCAGGACTTCCTACTGAATGCCAAGCTACGTGCAAGTGCTCAGCAAAACAAAGTACAACACAAGCAGTGTCCTACTTATTGTTTTACTATATACAGCCAAGAATACCAGAGCATGTGATGTTCGACCAAGTAATCCATTCAGGACAAATGATGATGTACATGTGAACAGGACAACTGCCAAAGAACAAATAGACTACATGCAATAGCCACTGTCGGTGTTAGAAGAAAGCCGATATTGAATCCCCACAATGCTGTTCTGTATGCCTGCCTTAAAAAGTGACTATTTTTCTCTTTTCAAAAACACATTTTGGTGTTCTTATCCATTTGAAAACTTCGCATGTTATAAATGAAATATTTTATACAATGAAAGGGGAACAACAGAGCCACGTTGCCCAACATTATGCATTTAAGATTTGGAACCAAATACTGTCTCTAACCTGGGCGTGCTATAGCCGCACTGTTCAAAGGCAGTTGGGCTCCAAAACAAGCGTCAAGGACAAAGCCTCTTTTGACAGTCTCTCTTAGAGGATATTGTGGAAGGGGCAGTGAAAGAGGGAGGGTTCAATTCTTTGCCCCACTTGTTGGTGCCTCACAGTATATTTATACACACAGAGAGAAGCTACAGTGAGGGCTGTGTGTTAATTCAGGAAAGTGTGCGGCAGCTGGGCAGTGGCATGGTGACAAGTGGTAGAGCAAAAGCAGAGCCAGGAATGAGCTGCTCCAGTAACTTTTAGAATGGAACATAAATGCCTTTCCAAAACGGTAGACCCTGTGTGTATTTGGGTTTTGCTCCAGTGAACTCTAAAGGGTGTTAAATGTTCACAGGGCAGATGCAATGGAGCCCAACGTGTAAGTAGAAAAAGAAAAAGTGGGCAAGGGAGATTGTTGGAGATTCAAAAGGCTGGGGAATGAGCAGCACAAGTGTAACGCTGAAGACCATATCAAGGTCATCTCAACCCCTACATTTAGAAACCCTCTTTCTAAACAGATCAGACTGGATGAGTCCAGGTCACCAAGACCACAGCACATTATAAGCAGAGAGCAAAGAATTATGCAGAAGATCTCACTGGTCTATATCACAATTCAATGCATCTTTATATGATTTTACTGTAAACTGCCATGGGTATCATTTTATAACAAAAAATGAGATACAAGTTTTGAATAAATATATCTTTACTCAAGTCTCACAGTATTCAACGGGTCTTAGTCAATAACAGGCATTTCTAGAATTATAGTCTAAAAGTAATTATGAACTTTAGTTCTAAATTTCTTTTCCTAAAAGGGAGACATTTAACTACCTTGCTCTATGAGAGACATGATGATCATTAAACAAAAGGCAGTGGTGCTCATACGGGCAAAATAAACCTGCTGGGTACCACTGCGTAACAGCCATTGTTTAATCATCTTCCTATGTTTAGCATGAAGTTTAGCCATTCAGATTTAACAGACAGCAGGGGGCATCTGAAACATCCCCCTCCCCTGCCAACGTATTTTAAAGTTACAAGTGGGAGTGAGAAATTCATCTTACCACTCCCTTGCAATAGAGCTACCAGGTTTTGGCCTTCAGTTCAACCATTAGAGCAAGGTTGGCTGCTTCCAATACTACCCCATCAGTTGCCGCAACTGAAAATTAGGCAGAGTGTTTCGGCGTTTCAAGCTTAGCGTCCGTCATCTATGTATAGTGAGCTACCGGATGCTTAACACCAGGCCTTCCCCTGTCAACTGCATTTGCATTCACAAGCAGGCCACAAGAACAGAAGATTTATGAGGTCCTAGTGAGTTATCATTCACAGTAATATGTTTGGCTTGGGGGGGTCACACGGCACGTGGGCCTGATTCAAGCCAATACATTTATTCTTGAAGCCTTGCTGATTGCCCCCATATACACATGGTAACTTAAAAAAAATAATCTGGATTTTTAAAAAAGAATGAAAAAGATACTATACACTGTGGGTAAAAGCCACTGGCATATTTCTTCTGGGTGTGCTCTATTTCAGGAGCCACTCCCTTGTCCAGAAGCCAGAAATGGGAAATGACAACCAGCAATCACACAGACATACACAAAAACCTCAAACACAGCTGCTCCTTTCAGTATGCAACAGCTGGCACAAGTCTAACATGGAAAAGATAGCCACAGAACCATGATAAAATGTTCTTGTTGTCCAGTTTTCTGATATGGCATGCATAATAGAGCTTCAGTGTGTCTTGATTCCGCATTAACGCATTCAACATGAGGGATAAAGAAGGAAATGACAACAGGAGGAAGGTAGCTTGCTTAATACAGCAACACTCTGGCAGATCGTGTTTAATATAACTCTTTCCTCCCATGCTCTTTGAATGATGTAAATCCCACCTCCCAACTTTTTCAGGTGGTGCTCCTCTTATATTTAGCAAGGGGAGAGTAACTGTTTCTCTTCACCCCAGCACAGTGTCTTGTCTAGTGGCTATTGCTGGTGGTGTTCTGCATTTTTTTAGATTGTGAGCCCTTTGGGGACAGGGAGCCATTTAACTTTGTTATTAGCCTGTAAACCACTTTGTGAACTCTGTGTTGAAAAGCAGTATGTAAATACTTTGATTGATTACACTAACTTATATCTCTGCTTAGAAATACTGATCAAAGTAGCTTAGAACAGAAAAATAAATCTAATTAAAACAATAATGTAAGCAACAAAACTTATCAGGTAAAACAGTGGCAGCCTCGGGCGATTGGCCAATCTGGGGCAACCCCAGATCGACCGCCTCACACCCTGGAAGTAATTGCTGTGACGTCACTGTGTTACTGCAATTATTTCCTGCATCCGTAGGGTTCTGGGCTGCCTCCCCCTTTCTTTCTCCCTTTAAAAGGGGGAGGAAAAGGAGGAGTTGGCCCACAATGGCACGATGCATCTCTGTTAGAGCTGCTTTGTGCTGATGAAAGCAGCGCCCACCTCCCCCAAGTGGAGGAACCAAGCATCACTGGAAGACACATGAAGAAGTCCCCTGGAGCGGCCTCACACCATTCCAAGTGGCGCGCTGCTCTTCCGATCCTCAGAGGGGGTAGATGCTGCTGGGAGCAGTGCAAAGCTGCTCTGGATAGTGGAAAGGTTATGGTGCCATCCCCTGCCAGGTGGCACAAAAAAAACCATTCACCTGCCTTGACCACTCATAGGACTGCTACTGGGCAAAACACAGTTTAAATCACAGCTAATTAAAATCATAGGCAAGGGCTTAAAATAGCATCGTTGAGTTTTAAAACCCCAAGAGAATTGGACAGAGTTCACCTGGCACCAGAAAGGTACTAATGATGACACTGGCTAAGGAGGCAGGTCCATAATCTGGGGGCTGCCATAAAGAAGGCCCTTTCTCCATTGCCAGCCATCTTCCAGCAGGGGCAGCTAAAAACTGGCCTCTGAAGACTGTCCAAGGCAAGCCTGTTATTCTTCAAAATCCTTTGGAATCCAATCCTATTCTTTGTTAGCGCAGGCGCAGAACTCACTTGGTGCTAGCTGTCGTAAAAGCACCATAAAGTGCTTTTCACCTACTTGAGAGTAGGCAGTGCCAACAGAAAGGCCTGCGCCGCTCTACCGGTGCTGTATCCTGATCTTTGGCCACATAGGTGCATACTCTGCTGAGCACATATGGGTTTGTGGAAGGTGGGGAATAGAAGAGGGAGGTGATGGCTGGGTGGTGGTTAGGACCTACACCATATCCTAGGACTGAAAGCCCTACACAGGGCTACTCAGATATGTGCCAGTGATTTAGCTGAAGAGTTAGATGTTTCCTTACCCCAAGGAGACCTCCAGCCTCCTCCTAGCCAGTGCTGGGAACAGCAGAGGCCATGTAGCCCTGCTGTGCCGACAGTTTAGGATTGGGCTGCCAGGTAGCATTCCCATGCTAACTACCCATCCACACAGTCTTCCTCCTCCAGCTTCATAATTAGCACTAGTTTTCTTAGAGTGCATGTGTTAGGAGTCAGGCCAGCACAGTTTGGCCAGCACAAGGGTTAAGCGCATCTGGATCATTCTCAGCGTCAGGGAGGATGACGCCCGTCTGTGTGCTGACTTCTCTGACTCTGAGGGTGAAATTCTAAACTGCGCTGGAACAGCATAGCCAGCGCAGCTCTGCAGCACTGAGGAGCCTCCCCGGGGCAACAGTGTTTATAGTGGTAGGGGATGGGGCTGGAAAATATATAAAGCAAGTAACAATCTCAATAAATAATGTATTTCGTTCAGGTACATTTAAAAGCTGTGATTCCCTTCCCCCCCCCCCCGGAATCAGGTTGGGAGGTGGGTGCACCATGGCCAGTGGTAAAATGTGCTCTAACACGCTAGCCCTGGGGTGCATATTAATATATATGTCCCAGAGCAGCCCTGATAAGAGCTGGAAAAGATTGATGATGATTAAACAGTGAGAAGAAAAATCATTATCTCCCAAAATACTGAAATGTGGACTCAAGCAACATACTGACTGGCAGTGGGCTAGGTCTGAACAAGAGTGCACTAGCCCAGATGGCTAAAAAAAAAAGGACATTATAAAAATCTGGGTGATTTTTTTAAAAATGCCTATTAGTGTCATCATTACTGAACAGATCCCCCATGTTCATTATGGTTATCAGATGCTGGGAAACAGAGAATGCCATTTTCATCAACTTGCAAGTTTTCCAAGGAGATCTGGCTGGCTACCGCTCAAAACAATGCTAGAAATGGAGCATGAATTGGACCTCGCAAGGCAATTCTTATTTATATATTATGTTGATCTATCCACCTATAAGCCCCCCCCCTCCAATCAACCTTTGTAAAAAAAAGAGTAGCTTTGAAGAAGGGTGAACAGCAGATTTTTCCAAAGATACACCTAGCACACAATGTTTTAATCTGCATGTTCTCCAGTGAGCTGTCTCCAACACACACACACACACAAAATTGGTGTTGATTAATCCAACTGCAGAAAAATGCAATTTCTGAACCGTTTAATTCAGGATTTGAAACATATTTTCATCCTCCCAGAAACTTCTGTAAAGGAAAACAACCTACCTGCAGAGTTAATAATTTGCTAGAGTACAAGCAGATATATTAGACATTACGCATGTGCTAATTGCACAACTAAATAAGGTTTTCCAAGGAAGGAAAGATTATCAGGAAGTGTTTCAGAAAGAAAACTACACACAGCTTCAGGTAAGTCCTTCTCTGCTTCTGCATTTCCAAATTTATTAGAATGATCATCAGCTATCCGTTGAGTCTCAGAATACTACTGCCTGTTCTTATTGAGTCTTGGAGTTTATTTCCTTGTTCATTCTATGGCACAGTTATCATTTTAGGGGGAAGTGGTTTGGAAGTTGCCATGATTGGTTTACGGACAAACTTTGGAGAAGAGGCCCTTCAGTTCTTCTACTTTTAGTCTTCTGGCTAAACAGACTAAGAGCGCGATCCTAACCTGGAGTTAGGCCCGCACAAGGGATACCGTTAAGTATGTTTGGACCACTCTTGGAATCAGGGAGGATGGCACACGTCTGTGTGCGGCCCTCTCTGACTCTGACATACTTTACGGTGGCCTTTGTGCCGACCAAACTTTGCTGGTCTAACTGTGCCGACCTAATTCCAGGTTAGGATTATGCTTTAAGGGCACAATCCTAACCAACTTTCCAGCACAGGAGTAAAGACAATGCAACTCCAAGGTAAGGGAACAAACATTCCCTTACCTTGAGGAGGCCGCTGTGACTATTACCCTACTGCACAGCTATGGCAGTGCTGCGAAATTGGTCAGAATTGTGCCCTAGCACACAAGAACAAGGAAGCATTATCTAAACATTTTTGCAGGAAGGCAGACAAATGGCAACTGGAGCATGTCTCAGAGATTTGAATTGAGTATGGCTTTGTGAAGGAGTTGCATTCTCCCGAGTCTCTTCTCATTTTATGCAGCATTCAGGACAAAATTCAGAAAGCAGGGCTAGACACAAACACACTGAAATATAGCTGACATTTCACTCTCTCTGCTCTCCAATTTTTCTGCACACTAGCAAATGCGAAGTGAAAAAATAATCCACATATCCTTTCAGAAAACAGAACATAGCAAGGGAATTAAGACTACAAGCTGCTTCCAAAGATATGTCAAGCTTTATTTAGAGGTCATAACAATAGGCTTGTAAGCAATCCACTCTGAAAAGTGAGTGGTAAGCTTAGTCCTCTACAATCCTATAAGGTTTTAAGGAAGCAAACTGTTTAGCTTTACAGTTTTAATTTCAATTAAATTTCAACCACAGTTGCTTTGGAATTCTCTATTGGAGTATTTAATGTTTAGAGAAGCTTTCGTGGAAGTCTGAAATACTCAACATATTGCAAGGAAAGACTAATTCTTAAACCAATATGACATCAGCTGATGCACACAAAGAATAGGAAGAAATAGCAGTATGTATACATAGACTAAATATAACATGTTTCATGTTCAAGTCAAACAAATGGAATGTACCGTACTGGAATAAATTTGTAATCTTCAAATAATTAATACACTACAATCAAAACTTGGATGCACCAAAGAGAAAATATATACAACCATATTAAACCAGCCTATCTAATTTGTCTTCAGTAAAAATCATTTCAGAGTACTATAGTGTAAAAAGGATGGAGACTGGAGTACAGTACTATTTACTGTGGTTTATTGCCAGTTTTTGGAAGTTTGAGTAGGATCTGTCCATATTAGATCATATTTCTATCATTCATCACTTTCCTTAGACTGCAATTCTGTGCACACTGAGAGCCCTACTCTAAGGCCCATATTGCTAGCGTACCCATGTACCACCAGCTAAAAGTGTTGCAAACATGCCGTAAAGCACATTTGCAACACTGTGGGAGGAGGGAGCGCTAGTGCTGGGCCAGTGCGAGTTAGCACCCAGCCTCAGCACCAAGAAGTGTGGGAGGGGGTGGAACTTGGCAGGGGGCAGCAGGGAAGATTGGGCGCACACAGGGGTGGGATCTGGTGGTGACTTCCACTTCTAGATCTTATAGCCTGCCTTGGGCCAGGCAGCCTGACAAGGAAGTTGCCAGAGTCTCCACTGGCAGAATAGCCCCCCTGCAGGTCCCATTGCAGGGGCTTTCCTCGAGGCAAGAGGACAACCGTCCACTCTCCTCCTCCCCCCGAGGAGACCCGGCAACTGCCACAGATCCCATAGGATGCAGCGGTAGCCATTCTGTTACCACTGCTCCTATGGGAGCTGGGCAGCTCAGGACTGGGTTGCCTGGCTGAAATCTATGCACACATTCCTGGGAATAAGCCCCATATAACTCAATGGGTTGGACTTCTGAGTAGATGTGTATAGGATTGTGCTGTTACTTGGGAGCAGGTTGTATTGAATTGGACTCCTCTCAGGGGAGACCTGCATTTTGCTGCTCAATTACTGGAACACTTTTCTTCTACTGGCTACCAATATATGTTGGTGAAGTAAGTTTTATAAGACAGTCTAATTTGTTAGAGACAACAGGCCTGAACATACTTTTAGGTGTACATTTCTGTTTCTGCTGCGGATTTAAAAGCTTAAGCAAATACACACCCAGATTTCTCAGGGCACACACCCTTAACGTTATTAAAGTGAACTCCCTTTACTTATGTGCAATGCCACGCACTAGCTAGGTTATTAACTTGTTTGTCTCAACAACCTTTTGTGCACAAAATGCAGTTTTGCATCTTAATATATGATCTGGACAATTTTAGAAAAAAAGGTAATTATTCTCAGAATTACACCTACAGAACAATCAGCAGAAGCCACTGTATATATGGCAAGATTCCCCACTCCCAAATGACTGACCAATGGCTGAAAAGGCCTTAAACTGTATAAAAGATACCAACAAAATATTTTTATGGACATTACTTCCTATTTGAACCTTCAAAGAGTTACATGTTTACAAGGATAGGAGGCAGTCCGCAGGCAACAAGCTGCAAGTTGTGTACCTCATTTCCTCCATGTCCATTTAATTCTCCAGGTCTTGGCAAAAATGTCAGCTTCAATACAAACTGCATCTCAAGCTCTGGAAGATCTGAAAACCCGTATTCAGACTGATGACTGGGCTCTGGGGGGATTGCTAGTGATCGTTTCATTCCTTGCTACCATCTTTATCCTTCTCTTGTTTGCTGCCGTCTTTGGATGCTGCTCGGCCCCAAGGAACAAATCAAGTCCCATATAAACAGCAAGAACAGCCTGGCCTGTGGAATGTCAAGAATGCTGCGTTGTGATCAGTTCACACAGTGTGACCAAGCAGCGAAGAGGATTATTTCTTTTTGCTGCCACTATTTCACATGTGCAAGTTAAGGTACAACAGAAGAAATTGCCATGGCTAACAAGACTTATAGTGCAATCCTAGTCATGCCTACTCAGAAGAAAGTCCCACTGAATTCACTCTCAGGTACATGTGCACAGGACTGCAACTGTACAAATTTACATAACCAACCACTATTGGATACCAATTGCAACGTACATTAAAGAATCACCTGATTACCTATTCGATTCACCTATTCAAGGATAACTTCTCTTGCAAAAGGAAGTGCATCAACAATCAGTTTAAAATCCAAAGCTTTAAAGATTTGAACAGCAGCAGCCGAGATCGGCGGATCTAAATGTAGATAGACTGGTTATACAAGAATTCAAATAGTCCCTTTTATTCTAAAAGTTACTAAAATACACAGAACTGTACACCTGTCTTACTTGTCCTTGACAATTACATGTCAAAAAACAACTAACTGTCTGATATAGCTTAGTCTTGTCAAGACCCCAATAATACAGGTAACTGTCCATTTAAAATTGGTTAGCTTGTAATTTTCTTTTCATGTTGCAGCCACAAGTACACAACCTGGATTTTATGTACTTAACTAATCTTAGAATTAAGAGTGCAATCCTATGCATGTCTACTCAGAAATAAGCTCCACTAAATGGAATTTACAGGGCTGGGCACTGGGGTTGAGCCAAAAGAGAAGGGTTCCTATTTTACAAAACTCTTCATCAACCTTAAAAAGCACTCGCCCTACTTTCAGCCATTTTTCATCAGTCACTACGAAGAACAAGCTTTGTACCCCACTCCAGATGACAAGGCACCCAGAGCCCGCTGGTAAATCATTACAACTGGGGGAAAAAGGGAAGGATTATGTGTCACTGGCTTCTCATTCTCTTCCTCCTCCTCACAGGGCAGAGGGTGGTTCTTAAAGTGAGTGCTAAAACGTTCCTAAAAGGCCTGAAGTGTTCAATTCTTCATGTCCTGTTCATCATCCAACCAGCTAGAGTCACTCGAAGAAAAAGATGGCACTGACGCAGCAGCAGAGAAGAAAAAAAGAAAAAAGGATAGCTGTGAACAGCCATGAGAAAAGGGAGTGCAAACAGCTACTTTTGAGGCAAATAAACTGAGATAACTATTGTAATAGCCCTTCTAGAAACACCATTTTCCATATCTTTGAAGCCTTGTGCCACGAATATAGTCTTTTAAAGGGATTATTTCAAATAGGCTCTGATGAAAAGGCACGTCCCTACCGCAGTACACATTTCCAAAGGGGAAATGCCAACATCTTTTTCATCATCTCTCATGAAATACGTTTAACCACCAACATAGTAACCTTCCGGAGAAGCATGCGTTCTTTTGCTACAGGGCAAGCTCTGCTTCCCCCCACATTTGCTCCTTTAATGACGTACGTAACTGGTTCTAAAGGGTCCAGCACTAACTTTCTCAGGTCACTGCACCAGTCATTTAGTCGTTATATCTAGCCAAAAATGGGAGAACTACAGTTCTCACACATTGTAATACAGTATAGTGTTCATTTAAATATTAGAGTCTAACAGTTTCTCACAGTGAAAATGTATTTAGGCTACTGTGAGCTATATTAGCAGAAGAAGCTTATTAAGCATAAGAGAGCTTTTGCATCTTTTGCATCTGCCCTTATTATGTTTCAATGCCATCCATATTAACACACCAGCACTCTCGCAACATATGAAAGCTATCAACATTTTTCTTCTTTTGGATATGCTACAGGGCCCAACCTTTAGTGGGGTAGCTCATCTACATTTGCCTAGAACTAAAATAAAAGATACAGTGTTAGCAAACAATGATTGCTCCCCTGCCCTCACCCTGCAGTGTTCTGGCAACAACCCGAGAAAGTAGATCTATAGCAACACCCCAAAAATAATGTCCCTGTTAGCAAAGGAGACAACACATCCTTCACTGCCAAGCTAAGGCCATGGTAGTTCCAACCCAGCAATTTCAGTACAGCATTCCCAGTTTAGAACAGGTTGTAATTGTGTGGTTTACAGTGGTTTCTTGTCTGTAATTAGGATACTGTTGCTGGATTTGTGCATCTTACACCTTTGATTTTCAGCTGGTTGCTTGGGCTGGATGTTCTAACTGAGAATAAGACAGTTTCATACATTGCAAACTAAAATCCCATGCCCACTTACACTACTACATGCCATATTAAAACCAGTAGGATTTACTTCAAAGTGATTATGCATAGTATTCATGTTGTGTGTCACTAGAAGATGACCAACTCTTTAGCCTCATCTTCTAGATTGAACAAAAGCAAAGAAAGTGGCTATTGCACAAAAGTGTTGGATGAGACACTGGCAAACTGGAACCTGTCTAGGACTCCACAAAATAGACTTGAATAGACTGCCCATCTCTAGAATTGGTTAAGAGCACCTATTGGTTAAGAGCACCTGCAGCATTAAGCACACTAAAACACACCTACAGTTTCTTCAGTCAGATACTCATAGACTATGTCTTGCACACAAAAATAAATGTGATCCATTTTCATATCCTAAGTTAACATTGTAGCCTATAGGTTAGTTCTGAATTTAAAAAATCAGGAAGGAAACTTTTTTGTGTAAGTCTTGGGTAGGTATGGCAATTTTCAGTTTTTATCATCACTTAAGTTTATGATGTAGTCTTGTGTAGTGATACAGTCTTCTGGAGAAAAGGTTTGTAGTCATTGATTCCATATTACAGCAAACACCAATATTAGTAGATACCATGTTCTTTTGAATTATCTGCCTATTTCATGGAGGTTAACTGCAGAACAGTGAACATTGTCTCTGTGCTCTTATGATAGCTAAAATACTTCTATTACTGAACAGACGAGTACCTCACTATTGTTAGCTAATTGATTGAGAATTTTTTAATTCATCAACATTTGAACATATGCCATATTTAAGTGACATATGGATCTATTTTTGGACATTTGGAAGCCTTTTTTAAGAGATTTATGTACTGAATCCTTATGAATGTAATCTTTATGCATAGTGGACCCTTCTTAGCTGTGAGGGTTTGGCTCCAGGGTTATACCAGGCTGGCAACCTACATTACAGGTCTGTGTGAGACTCAGAATGGCCCGCAGAAGCTTCCGGAAGCTATTTCTGGTTTTCAGAGTAAACTTCTGGTTTGATCAGTACCAGCTTTTGGAGGCTTCTGCAGGTCATTCTGAGGCCCAGTGGGTCGCTGGCCCAGCACAACCCAGGAAAGGCCTTTGGAGACTCCAGGTAAGTAATTGCGGGGAATTACTTATGTATAGGCACATTCCCTGCATAAGTAATTCCCCGCAATTACTTATCTAGGGAATGTGCCTCTGGCGGTACCCATGTGGACCCTCAGTATCTGCAGGTCCACAGATACAATATCCACAGATGTGGAGGATCCACTTCATTTAATTCAGTTTATGTATTTTCCCTTTAATTGTGAATAAGAAAGAAAACCTAATAAAACATACCTACATATCGAATTGCAACTACAGTACCTAGCAAATGGTCCATTGGTGCCAAAATTGTTGTTTATAGAAGATTTAGAATGCAGCCCTATGCACACATGCTTGAAAGCGAGTTCCATTGAACTCAACAGTTTTCATTTTTTAGTAAACATGCATAGGATTAAATTAGTGAATTAAAATCCATCATACATATGGATTTTTAAAATCATTATTTCCTTAAGACTATTTGCTTAGAATACTGCAACTAAGGCATATTCTTTAACCCTTGACAACTTCCTGACCCCAATCCTTCCCACACATTTTATGTCATGGAGCACCTGTGAAGAGAAAGTGGGATGGGCATGTGCTGCAACACATTCCAGTTTTTAGCAAAGAAATAAAACCCAAAACACCCATGCTTAAGTTTCCTACCAAACCAACTCACCGCCAGCTTTGAAACACTCCAGGTTTTTAAGTCCTTCTGTATTACCACTTCTGAGCCACCTCCTCTGCTATCAGAACCCAATTCCCAAGGCAGCAAAATGCCTGGTTTTTAGTAGATGGGCTTAACTTGCCATCCCATTCCATGGGAGCTCCAATATCATTAATTTTGAGGAGTCTGCTCCACACTTTCTGTTGCCCTTGCAAGCTCAACTTCTTACCCTGCAAACAGTTTCAGCTGCTGCTCAATTAAGGACACACTATTCAATCCCCTCTCTACACATCTTACACTGTCTGTGAACGTTTGAGCCTCCTGTTCCTGCTGACATTACGGAGCTGGAGACCTGGCACAAATCACAACAACAAGCTGGAAGCGGCCTCCTGCAACAGAATTAATCAGCCAGCAAGATGTGCCTCGCCTTCTTGGTATGAGCGCCCAATGAGCTGCAGAGAACCCCTGCAGGCCTCCTGCTACTTCTGCAGGACCATTTCTACCAAAATTGAAATACATCGGCAGATATTTTTGTTCTATCTTGTGACTAACTAGCTCTGTATTGGCAGGTGCCTTTGTTGAAGGCTGCTTAAGCCTCACAGAAATATCCACTATGAATTATTTCTGTATCAAGCCATTATCTTGCCTTTGTAGAAGAAAGCTGAAACCCAATTAGAGGTTCCCAAAAAAATATCAATTTGCAGAACTGATACTCTACCAGACCCTTTGGAGCAAAATGCTAAAAGCCAAATGACACATGCCATTTATTCCCATTGGCAGATCCATCCATTTACCCACATAGAAGGTCCATATCATAGGAGACAAAGCCCCAGAAACACTAACCACCTGGAAATAATACTACCTTTCTTTCCAGTTCATATAAATCAAGATCTACCTACCCTAATTCTTCACAGAAAGCCACCACTGCATCGAAGTCTGTCATCATAGCTTTATCAGATTCTTTCAAGGTGCCTCGGCTTTCCTAGAAAGCCAAAAAAGCAAAACCAGTTATGCTCTGAAGTTACATTTTTTTCAGAATTTTGTCTCCTAACCCCTACTTGCAAAAATATATTTTTAAAAGGGATTGCATAACATTCATGGAGAACAAGCGTATCAATGGCTACTAGCCATGAGGGCTGAGCTGTCAATATGCTCAGAGGTATGATACCTCTGAACAACAATTGCAGGGGAGCAATGGAAGTGGGAATGCCTCTCTCCTAATTGTGAGTATCATCCCAGAGGCAGCTAGTGGGCTGCTGAGGATAAAAGGATGCTGGAGTAGATTGGCCTGATCCAGAAGGGCTCCTATGTAAAACAATAATCTTTACAACTGTGCTTCTACCCAATGTGTGAACACAGAAGTGAAAACCTTCTTACCCTTTCATCACCATTTTGGCCTCCAGTATTTACTAACAAACACTGCAGTAATCAACTTCAGTCCGGCTACTAAAGTGGCAGCAGTGAAGAATAAAAACCTCCATACTGCTAGTCAGGGGCGGGGGAGAGAACACATAATGAGGGCCGGCCGTACATTTATTAATTGTATAGTCTATCTTTTCACCAGCATACACAACCAGCTAAATTTAAGTTGCAAAAGCTGCTACATTATATCAACACAAAATGAAAACAGGCTAACAGAGCATACAACACAGCAGTGATTTTTAACATTTTTCATCTCCCGGCACACTGACAAGGCATTAAAATTGTCAATCAATACCATCATTTTTTTGACAATTGACAAGGCACACCATGCTGCTGGCAGAAGCTCTCATTCCCCCATGAGCCTATTAACAAATGACCCACCTCCAAACTCCTGTGGCACACCTGCAGACCATTCACAGCACACCGATGTGCCACACCACACTGTTTGAAAACTGCTGCAATAGAACAATGTTGAACAATGGTGTACAAAGTTCTCACCTGAATTCTAGCAATTTCCTTCTTGATCAGGAAGTTGACTTGATCCCTGTCAGTCCGAGAGTAATAAAGGCGACAACTGGATGGCTTCCCATCTCTCCCAGCCCTTCCTGACTCCTGGTAATACCCAGCCATAGACTTGGCAATATTCCAATGTGCAACGAACCTGCATGATGCAAGACAATACAACCATTACATTCAAATACAGTATCCATACAAAATAAAAATTCCATACAAATGCAACCTAAACATTTGAGATCACTTTCACAAGCTCCGTTTTTACCCATAACATCCACGCAGAGAAGCACAGAATTCATTGTGGAATGGAATAAAGTTTTGTGGAATTCACAGCCACACATAGTCACTAGATTGGACAGCTTTAAAGGGGGTTTGAACAAATTTATTGCAGACAAATCAATAGCTACTAGTCATGACAGCTATATGCTACCACCAGCAGTATGTGTCTGAATACCAGCTGCAATGAAGCAATGGTAGAAGAGAAATATGCCTGAGAGAATTTCTCAGCTGCCTATGGGCTTTCCAGAGGCAGACAGTGGGCCAATGAGGAAACCCATCACTGGATTAGTTGTGTCTTTGGCCAGCTCAAACAGGGCTTTTCTTATGAAATACACTCGACCAAAAACATACAAAGTATGTTTCTTTCATCTGGGATAATTCCACACACACCTGACATTAGGTTTGTCAACTCCCATTCCAAAACTGATAGTAGCAACAATAACAGGAACTTTCTCCTCCATCCATTCATTTTGAACGGACGTTCTCTCTGTAACCTTCAATCCTGAAAAGAGAGGGGTAAAAGACAGGAGTGCAATATCATGGGGGAAATTGTTTGCTTTTACACTCAACACAGACTATTGTTCTATGGAAATGTTCCATATTCACAAGCATGTTTCCAAATCCACTAGTCTGCTTATTGCACCTATATGCTTTGGTCAGCCTATATGAAAAAATACCCTAAATCAAGAATCTCATGATCCGAGACTAGAATCTAATCCCATAAACTATCCAAGGCTAGGCATGCTCAGATCTTTCAGGCGTGGAAGGGAATAGGAATGTACAATATTAACTGCAGTGACCAGCAGGCAATGACATTTCTGGATTAATTAGATCAGATCATGAACCCTAATAACCTGACTATTTCCTTGATCGACAAAGCAGAACTCAGCCTGCTACATTTCCACATGAAGCTGCCTGGGTTTTACAACATCCTTGGAGGTGCTTCTGCAGTTTTTCCCCACTTGAGAGGTGGTAGCGACCAGACATAGGGTTTTCTCTGTAATGGTGCCTCCAGTTGTGGAATGCTCTTCCCAGGGGGCCATCTGGCACTGCATTTGATATCGTATGGGTGCCAGGTGAAGACATGTTTATATTCTCAAGTCTTGTAAAGCTATTTTACTCTATGCTTCAGTTTTGTTTTTAAAATATTCTGCTGTTTTTAATTCAGCTACCTGTCACAAAAGGCAGTTCTGGACTTAAGGGGACACTATTCAGGAAAGGAGAGGAAAGCACATATAGACAAGGAATCAAGGAAAGAAGAGCTGCAGAAACCAGAGAACGAGGAATAGACATGCAGGGCAAAGTCAACTGGGAACAGGGAATGGTGTTCATCCACTCATGTCACTATGCCATCTTCATATGCATTCCATTGTTTTTTGCAGTACTTTCACAATATACCAGTGGACATTATACCACATTATCCCCATGTTTGGCATACGCAGATTTGATAATCCGCGGCTGTTGATCTCCCCTCAACCCTGGGAGGGCACACCTGGCCCTACTGAGCCTGACTGGAGCATAGCGCTGGCTTTCTGAGCGCCAGGAGGCCATGCACAGCCTCCCCAACTTTCAGAAGGCCCAAAACAGACGGGGCAAAAAAACAACACAAAAATTGCATTTTTGTGCTCTTATAAAGCATTCTAAGGCCCTGCCCACAGCCTCAGAATGCTTGAAGTAGGCATAAAAATCCAACTTCCGGTATCTTCAGTTGTGTTGTGGTGTTTTTTTGTCCATTTCAGGCTTTCTGAGGGCTGGGGAGGCCGCACCTCAGAAAAACCTTCTGGACCCAACCAGAACTATGCTCTAGTCAGGTTCGGAGGATTAGTGGGCCAAAATCCGTGTGTTTGAAAAAAAAACCCATGGATAATAAGAGCCTACTTTACTTTAAGTGCTTATTTTCTAACTCAGTTCATGAACTAAATGAACAGCCTTTTGCAGCAACATAATAGCTTTCAAATATAGATATACAGCATATAATGATGCTCAGCATGTTGCTAAATTTCTGTGCTGCTGAAACTATCAAAAATACACAAAAGCAGCTAAAATGTAGAAATAACTTTCACTACCTGCATGATAGGCCTTGGCTTTCACTCCTCTGTAGCTTAGCTCAATAGCCACCTGCTCACAGACTTCTCTCATCCTGCAATAGACAATTCCACAGCCAGAGAAGCCCTGAATCAGAGTGGGAAAAGGAGAAAATATCACTTGATCCAACATGTTTGTGCTATAGATGCAAGGTACCAAAATGATGCTAATAACAGATCATTCATACACATACTAATTCAAATTCTACCAACTAGGTTTTATGGCATGTTCCCAACACTCCTGGGCCAGGGGGTCTGTGCCAACCTGAGCTTTAGGATTGAGCTTTTAAGCAAATATTATTTCTACTCCGCTCTTCTTTCATGAGTCAGAAAGCAGAAAGAGGCAAGATCTTTCAGTGGCTTGCTAAAGAAAAGCATTTCACTAAAAGTACCAGAATAGGAGCAAACATGAGACTAATAAGTAGAAGCCTGGCTATTGAATCTCTTAGAACAGCTCTGTTCCTATTGATTAGTGCATAAACAGTTACCATTCTGAGGCATCATCAAGATTAAGGTATAGTAAAATGGATTCTCTAAATTACTATCGGTCATGGACAAGGAGGTAATGTCAGGATCCTCCCCAGATATAGCCAATCTTCCGGTATGGCCTCCGGTGACTGAGGAGGAGATTCTGCCCCTTATCCAAGGCCTTAAGTTGGGTAAAGCAGCTGGGGTGGATGCCATCCCAGCGGATTGGATTAAGGCTGACTTGCCCTTTTGGATGCCTTTGTTAGGTAAATTATTTTCTGCTGTCAACTCCACGGGACTTTTTCCCAACGCATGGCTTAAATCTATAATTGTCCCAATTTACAAAAAGGGGGATCCTCATAATCCAGCAAATTACAGGCCAATTAGCCTTTTGTCAATTGTTGGTAAGCTTTATGCGAAGTACCTGTTGAATAAGGTACTCTCATGGATCCAGCAAAATAACATCATCCGGCCTGAGCAGATAGGTTTTACAAAAGGCAAAACAACAATTGACCATGGCCTTATATTAAAACATCTGGCTTCTAAATATGTCATCAATCAAAAATCTAAAGTATTTGTGGCCTTCCTCGATCTCAAATCGGCGTTTGACAGTGTGGACAGGGACCTACTTTGGCACAAACTTCAAAACCTTGGAATAGACAATAGACTACTACACCTCATTAAGGGATTATATTCCAACAATATGTGCCAAGTGCGCACCTCCTCTTTGGGGAGTTTAACAAAGGAATTCTCCACAAATAGAGGGGTCAAACAGGGTTGTTTGCTGGCCCCGATTTTGTTTAATATATTTCTGAATGATCTGCCCCCCTGTCTAGACTTATCAAATGGTCATCCCCCTAAATTGGGAAATCGCCATGTATCGATTCTTCTTTACGCCGACGATGCGGTGATTATGTCCCGCACCTGTATCGGTCTTAAAAGGTTATTAAATAAATGCCTCGAGTATTTCTTGAGAAATAAGCTACAACTTAATTATGAGAAATCTAAAATCCTCGTGTTTGCCAGGACTTGGAAGCCTAGGAAATGGTGGTTAAATAAGGTGGAGATAGAACAAGTAAAATCTTTTAAGTACCTTGGTTTCCACTTTTCATATAATTTGTCCTGGACTGCACAACGCAATTATGTGCGTATGGCCGCTTCCTCATCTGCTCAGGCTATTTGTAACTTTTTCTTTAGTAAAGGGGGATTATTTATTCCAGCGGCCATCAAAGTTTTCTCAGCTAAATGCATTGCCCTTGTTCTGTATGGTATACCATTATGGATTCAAGATCTAAATTACTCAATCGAACAAGTGCAGGCATTTTTTCTTAGAAAGATACTCGGGGTGCCGACTTGTGTCCCATATGCAGTTTTGTGCTTAGAATCCGGTTTAAGAATGATTGCAACCGTTGCTTGGATCCGCGTGACTAAGTTCTGGCTTTCAGTTTTCTATGCACAGGCAGATAATGATCTGATCCAGTGCATGCTGTCGGACTCTTTTTTCTCCGCGGAGCCTTGGTCATCTAAACTAGTTGAACTGGGGATTGAACCAGATTTAATTGGCTCGGTTCCCCAGATGGAAGCCTTTAGATTGATCAAGGGGAAATTATTAGAACTGCACGATCGCAACCTACTGAAGATGGCCAACACTCGTTGCTCGCCTCTTTCCCACCAATTACGAACAAATATTGGTCAAATACCATCCTATTTGTATATCCTGGATATCCCCTCAAGACGTAGGGCCATGACGTTGGCCCGTTGCAATGTACTTCCCTCCGAAGTTTTGTGGGGACGTTTCAAAGGAGTACCTTATACCGAAAGGCTTTGTCCTTGTCAACAAATCAACATTGAAACCTTAGTGCATTTACTCTTTTATTGTCCTTTGCACCTTAAGAGCAGAGAGCTTTATTTTCAACCTCTCTTGAACAAGCTGGGTGCGGACACAATAGAGATGACCCTCAAATCTTTACTTGAGTCTGAGGACCCTGATGTAGTCAATCAATTGGCTCTCTTTCTGATGCTCATCATCAAAACTAATATTCAGCGCTTCGACCGCACTTCTGAACATGTGTTATAACTATTTGGTCCCTTTGGTTGGCCATTGGTCATGTATTTTATTTTCATTTGTATATTGCTATATTGTTGTATGTTGTATGCCAATCAAAGGTTAATAAATAAATAAATAAATAAATAAAATAAAATAGTAAAATGGAGATTTTGACTAGCATCAATGTAGGAGGGGTTTTTTTCCCTCTTAAGGAGGCCACATTGTTTCTTTCAATCCTATGGGAGGTGGGATTTGTAATAATTTTTCCAAGACTATCAGTACTGGTACTACCTGTTAACAATGTTATGCACATTTATGAAACATCGACATTTGGAGATAACTATTTATGAATCAGACACATGATCTGGGTTTTCTTTCTTTCTGACATTCTGGATACATATGTATTCAATCTTTTATGAAGAAATGAACTACCGTTGGACTTAGTGGGGGATTCATTCCTGGACACACACACACCCCGCAGATAGCAACACTCGCAGATAATATACTCTGCAGGTAAGGTCCAACAGATCCTCCAGACGTGACTGGAATGCCCTTCTAGTCATGCCCAGGAGGTCAGGTGAGGCCTTCCAGCACAGGTTCAGAATCTGTGCTGAGTCAAATACAGGGGTTCTGAACCAGCAGATAAAGAGGGCCCACATGTGTTAGCATTTTACTTGTGAGTTTTAAAAGATGTGTAGCACAATCTTAGGCATGTTTATTCAGCAGCAAGTCCCACTAAGTTCAATGGGATTTGCTTAGAATTTATGCGAAAGAGGTAGGACAAACCTTTAAAAATACATTAAATTTTATTTCCTAGAAATTTACCTCTGAAGCACTCTTCTGCCCAAGAGCTTCCAGGCAAAAATCCTTCAGGTTTTCATAGGGATCCCTTAAGAGTTCTTTATATTGCACATCATAGAATAGATTGGATCGGAAGCAAGATGTTTTGAAGGTGGCAACAGGTTGCTTTAGTTTAAGTGATGAGACAATATCATCCTGGACCCTCTTGGTAGCTGTGGCAGTCAATGCTACACATGGCGTGTTGGGTATGCGACAGCGCAGGGAACCAAGTCGCAAGTAGTCTGGTCGGAAGTCATGCCCCCACTGGGAAACACAGTGAGCCTCATCGACTATTAAGTAGGACAGAAGATTTCGAGACACTAAAATATCCAAGGTAGGCTGAAAGGAAGAGGAAGCGGCCATCTCTGGTGTGATGTACAGGAGCTTTATCTGTGGTTTCTCACTCATCAAGTCAGCTAGAATGGTCTTTTTCTCCAGAGCAGATATCTTGGAGTTAAGAGAGCTTACTTTTACTTGGAGTAGGAGCAAATGATCCACTTGGTCCTGTGATAGAAAAGAGACCAAAGAATGTTAAAGAAAGCATTATTTCCTCCAAACAGTGGCAATACACAATTAACCAGTTTTACTACTCAGTCCTGCAGTTCCCAAAACTCATCCGTATGCTCTATTATTTATTCCATAGTCCCCTTACCTAATTCAATGTTAAGATGGGCTGCATTTATTTGTCCGAGTGATTTTCAGACCTGTTGTAAGTAATTTAACTGTTTTTCCTCAAGTAACTAAATACAAAACTTCATAACTTCAAGATACTGAATATTAGCTGAATATGGCAGAAAGCAAGAAATTGTGTTACTGCCTTGTATTCTAATTGATGTGGCTCTGTTAATCATAAATGATTACATACAAAAACCTAATATACAGATATATAATTCAGGAAAATTAAATGTCCTCATTTACTCAAATGGCTGGAGAATATTAGCAGTTCAGATAAAACTGAGTACTAGTTACTTATTTTATTGTGTTATTCAGTGCTTATACTATATCACTAATCTGATTTTTTTCTGCAACAGCATTTTAGATAAGGAAGATTCAGTGAATAAGTACTATTTCCATCAGTTACTTTCGTCTCTTCTACAGAGCCACCATCTTCCAATCCTTCACAGATTTTTCTGTCTCACATAAAAGATGATGTTACCTGAATCAGTGCAATTAATGGTGAAATGACAATTGTGATGCCTGTTGCCAGAACTGCAGGAAGCTGGTAGCACAGGGATTTCCCTGCCCCTGTTGGCATGCATATGAAGACATCCTTCTCCCCTGCAAAGATAACATTCAAGGCTTTTTAAAACTTTACGAACGCCTCCAGGCACCAAGTCTTCCAAGACAAAATAATACAGAATACTACCTGCTTATTACATACTATATCTATATACACCCTGGATTTGAAAGTAGTACAAGGTGCATTTTTGAGCATTAAAAAGAAAAATACATAGTAACACTCTGATTCATAAAGCTCTGCACTTGAAAAATGGCTGATCATGTCCATCAATGACCAGTACGGGACATATGCTGGCCACCAAAACAAGCCATGAAAACCAGTTCAGTAGCAGAATACTGTACCTAGTAGTAGATCAGTAGTCCCTCACTGCCATGCATACTGGCAGAGTTGATACAGTCAAACAATGAATATATGTCTCTTTAGCACCCTGTCACCCAGATGAACATGGTATAATGTTATCTCTGATGCTTCTACCTCTCAAAAACCAAAGGTACTCTGATATACAGATCCTGCTTTACATTTGAATGAGAGTAGCTCAGATTCAACCTTGCTCAGCTGGTTAGCCCAAGAAAACATCCTTTTTAATCCTTATGACAACTCTGTGAAGCAGTAGTTTTATTAAACTACTACTTCACAGAGTTGTCATAAGGATTAGAAAAAGTGGGACAAACAGAAGGAGGAAGCTGAAATACAAGATAAGATACAGGACTGGTGTATAAGCAATCAGAGGCCATCATTTATTAACTTGAAACCTAGTCTAATCCATGCAGATTTTTAAAAATGAATACAGCACAAATTCAAACTATTCAAGATAACAGATATGTTTATTACTAAGTGGTCATAACATGTACAAGTGGACAGAAATCCCTTCACATTTCTGAAATTACACCTTATAGAATATGAAACCTTTTTATAGCCATTAACCAATTCTACACACACTTATTTGACAGTAATTCCCACTGAGCTACCTTATAAGTAAGCTCATCCAGAATCATGCTAATAACCCTTGAAAGAGGGGAATAGCCATAATCAGAGACGTAAAGTAGGACCCAGATAATTTATGCAAGTAACAGCACAAACTATGTTTATTCAGAAGTAAATTCTACTATGTCCAAAGCCAAAGGGAACGCTTAAAAACATTCCTTATAAGCTTCCCATTATAATGTTTTATAATGTTACAGCAATTATCTATTGTTATGAACTATGTAGAATAAAATGGTAATTTAATGCTTGAATGTATCATTTATTTTATGTGTTCTGTTCTAAACAGAAACAAGGAAATCATCTGAGAGCATTAAAAATTCCTTCAACTACACATTGCAAAGAAATGCATTTAGCCTCTGAAGAAAGCAATTTACCTTTCACCACCGTCATAGTTGCACTTTCCTGCAGAGAGGTCTTGAAAGAGTCAAATCCAAACACTTTTTTCAGAGTTCTCCAAACTCTGCTTTCCAGTTTTGAGGAAGAGCTGTTATTCATCTTATAGAACAATTCTGAGGATAATTCAAAATAGGAATAAAGAATGGCACTTTAAACAGTTGTTTTCTACTACAGCAAACCCATCAAGGTTTTTTGCCTCATTCAAATCTTAGTTTCTTAAAAATGACAGGTTAAAATAGCCCCATTAAGGTACATTTCGGTTTATCTATCATTTTCTTTTGGCACAATCCCAGTCATGAGTTACATTTGTTAGTCTAAGAATATTTACCATGTTGAAAAACCATAAGCATAGAACTAGTACAAGTAGATTATCCCTTATCCAGTCATCCAAAATCCAGACATCTTTGTCCAAGATTTTTTTTTAAAAAAAACCTTCTGTAGAAAGAAGGTCTTTTACTCATTCCCACATACATGCTGTATAGTAAGTTATATTCTCTGCTCTGTGGCATGTGCCTATACACATAACATACTGTTGACAAATGTCAAAGAGGACAGCAAACACCCAAATGGGTAAGTGAAAAGCACAAGAGGAAGCATTTCTCATTGTATTAATACAATTATTCCAAACTCCAGAAAAATCTGAAATCTAGACAGCTTCCCGAGCCAAACAATCCGGATAAGGAAGAATCAACCTGTAGGTGGACAGTCATGTAAAAACTAAAAAGTCTAATAAAAGTAGTGGCATCAGAGAGCTAACAATGTTAATCTTTTGCCAAATACAGTGTGAAACTACAGCACAGTTTACTCAGAAGTAAGTCCCACTGTGTTCATTCCAGCTTACTGACAGAGGATTGCATAGGACTGCATAGGATTGCAGAAATCTCTGAAAGAAAAATATTCTAATTCTCCGCTGCAGTTCTTTTCAAGTACCGTAGATCTTTTTTTTTTTTTACTCCCATCAATCCACGGCACCCCATCCCTGCTTTTTAGGCATCATCTTTCAAGCCTGACCCTGGCTTTTCTAAATCAGAGTTAGCCTTTATTCCCCCTCACAATCATACAGCTGAAGTACAGCACTCAGCCCCTCCCCCTCCTTTTATTATCCCTCTCGAACTCGCTACTGGAGCAGAACTATCAGAGGCCGGGGGGGGGGGGGCGGGCGGGCAAGGAACGAGCTGAGAGAGAAGTAAAGAAAGACACTTTGAAACTTCAACCCCACTTTCGCCTGGACAGGAAAACTGCCCGAGACACGCACGACTTCCACGTATCCACAACACGCTCGGAGAACGAGGACCACTCACCAACCGCAGCTCGGCGGTGGTAAATGCACTACTTTAGCCGCATCTCGCACTTCTACGCATTCCACCACATCTGCCACAGCTCTTCAAGTTTTATTCTTTCGCCGTAATCACAATCGCCGCCCCCAGGTTAACCGTGCGCTAATTCAATTTCCGGTACCGCATTAGCCGCCGCCGCTGCTTGAGCGCGCATTGATGACGCTTTGCGAGCTATTTAAAGAGCCAAGGCTCCTAAAACGAGCCCTTTTGCTCGTCAGAGGTTAATCCAAGGAGGTTTCCTTGGGTTAATTCCGCATAACAGTCTCTCTAGCTAGAAGCTCCTTGTCCTTGTCCTTCTCTCCTTTCTCCCCTCATCTTCCGCTTGAATCACAGGAAAGCGGGAAATGTCTCAGCCAATGTCGGCTTCCCATTGGGAGTAGTTGCTATGGCGACCGCTTGGCTCTCGGCGTCGTGCGTCACTCTCCCGCGCCGGAAATGAACTGTTTGGTGGGGAGTCGGAACGGGAAAATGGCGGCGGCGAAGAAGAGCGTTCTCTCCTCTTTAGCGGTGTATGCCGAAGATTCCGAACCAGAATCCGACAGTGAAGCCGGCGGGACGAGCAGCGATCGAGGAGCGGGCGCGGGTGAGGCATTGGCGGCGCGGCAGGGCGGGGCAAGAAGGAGGGCTGAAGCGCTTGGTTCGTCTTCTTCTATCGGGCTCCGGTCGGGAGAGCTTCATGCCGGCTTGGAGCCTGACGGGTTTTTCCCACTGTGTCAGAGAAAGAAAAGTCCTTATTCTTTGCCAGGGTGGAAGAACGGGTGAGGTTTTTTGAGGCAGACCGTTAGTCCGTCTAAGCCAGTATTGGTAGCAATCGGGGATGAGCCAAGGCACAAAACACCTGATCGGGCTCGCATCAGGCCAGGTAATGGGAAGAGTGATGGGTTTGGGACGCCCTTCACCCCGAGTCAGCTTCTGCCACCTCCGTCCAACTTGCTGTGGCGATGAGCCGTCTGGATTAGTTTTCTGCTTGCTAAAAGCGAGTAGTCGCAGGATAAGCTGCTTCTTTATTTCGTCGGTCATGCAGTTCTTTTTCCCAAACCGGGGACTTCCTGGTTTAGTTAAAGAGACCTTGGTACTCCCTCGAATGCTCTTTATTTTGACCTGGAAGTCCTGCATGTCCTGATTTGGACGGATTTAATTCTGTTCATTTGCTGAAGCAGGATGTAGTAACAGTGATTGTGTTTGCTGCTGGAGAAAATATGGCTACCACTATAAAACCAATAGTATAGTATTGATGTTGGCCAGGCCTACAATTTCTGGAATATGGCACATTCTTTTTTTTTTAAAAGAAAGACATCAAGCAGTGCAGTGGTAAGCTGATCTACATAAGTTGATCTATGTGTTGTATTTTAAATTGGTATCCATTATTTGCACATCTTTCCATTGAAATGCCAAATTGCCACTATATGTTGATTATCTTTCTTTCTCATTTTGGATGGGCTAGAAGAAAAAGGTGGCTTGGTATCGGAGGGCTACGGAGAAGATGATTTCAGTAAGATGGAGGGAGAAGAGGATGGTTATGATGAAGATGATGATGAAAACAGCAGACAGTCGGTAGGTACTTCATCTGTTTTAACGATTGGTGCTGTATATATATTTTGGCAGCATTTTCCACTTAACTGTCCTTGGGATAATCAATGAAGACTGACATACTGGCTTCTCTTCATTTCTGCCTTCCTCTCATTTATGCAGATATTTTCATTTAGCGTTTGTGTGCTTACCACAAACATCTGCTGATGGGGTTGCTAGATTACAGTATTAGAAACTGAAGAATCTGATAGGCCTGACATGTAACAGAAACTGGAGTTCTGTGAATAAAGAACATTATGTACAAGGATTGCAATAATATGCCACAAAATTGTATTAGAACCCATTGTGTGAACCAAAATTAATCTTGCAACCCTATTTATGCCAGGCTTTTTGCTACAGGCAATGACATCTAAAACTACTGCTTATGATGATCATCTGTTTTCTAGATAAATGCCAAGATGCGTGGAAATGCCTGAACTCTTTAGTGTCTCTTTTGCTTTAGTGTCTCAGTATTAATTTTCTTCCCTCTGGTATTAAGAACAAATGCTATAAAACAACCTGGCTAAGTGGATGGAAACATCGTGATATTTAAGAGTCTGGGGTGAACAAAAAAGTGTGCTCTTTTCCACCTTATCTTCCACTATAGTGGAGAGTTCCATCTCTAAGGGTGAAAAGAAGGGTGACATTTTTGCCCATGGTTTGCTGCCCATAAAGAAAGGGAACAATGAGCAAAGGTGGCACAATACCTAGCAGTTGGCAACTAGCAACCCACTATCTGTCTTACATTCACCCTTCTATTTGGGAAGTTGGGATTTACTGGCAAAATGGTAGTTGCTTCTCCCACTGAAAACCAGGAAGTACAGACAGAAAGAGGACAGCTTGAGGAAAACCATTCTCCCAAGCTAAGAGTCCCAAAATCCATGGCAGGGAATCTCCCTTTTTTACTGACCATTAGTGGATCATAACTAACAGTCTGAGAGTGAACTTTGGACTAGGCAGGTAGAGGCATAAAAAGCCGGAAATTTATTAAAAGTCTCAGGAATCAAAACCATTGATGGAAAAAAACAAGGGATGAAAGGGTGCCACCAGATGATTTTTGATCACCTAGGCATCCAAACCTGCCCTTTGACCTGATCAGGCAGTCTTGGATACCCAATAGTCCCAGCAGATTGTCTGGCTAGGACTTTTCTTGGGGAAGCCACGCAAGACAGCATACTGCCTATCTGCCTATCAATGTGGACTTTCTGCCATGATGCTGATTTCAGAGCGTTTCAGGGAAGCATTCTAGAACAGCGGTGACTGCATCAGGATGACTGAGCTGTGTTTTATAGGATGAGGGCTCAATCCCAATCTTGTTATAGCTGGCGGCATACGCATACCACTGGCTCTGGATGTCATAAACATGCTGTAAAGCATGTTTGCGTCACCTGAAAAGTAAGGGACACTGGCACTGGGCCCCAGCACTGTGAAGAGTGTGCCACTCAACTGGTGGGGTTAAGCAACACCACTGGGCAGCAGTGCAACTTTTTGAGGTGGGGAGAGTGGAACTGGGTGAGAGGAGGGGGGAATCGGGCCAGGGCACAGAGGGTGGCAGCCTTTGCCACCAAGTCCTAAACTACCTCCCGAGCTGCTCTGTAAACCACATCCAGCTCTGTGCCCGGTCAAATGCAGGCTCACCCATTGGCACTGAAGCATCCAGGAGACTCTGGCAGTAGCCTTGGTGGCCACAGGATACAATGGTTGTCATTTTGGCACTGCTGTTCTGGGCACCAAGGACTTAAGTTTCGAAAAATCCTTCTTGGGGGTGGGGGAAATAGGGGGAAATCAGGGATTTTCACTGCAATGTCACATAAGAAAGATAAGAGAATTGAAAGTATGGGGTTATGTTTTATTTTATATATCTATGTAAATCCTGTTTTTCTTGATTTAGCAGAGTTAGTATGAATTCTATCTCTTACGTTTCATATGCACTTTGCATTATAAGTATATGAATGTATATGACAAGTTGGATCTGCAACTTGGAACTGCAAGTTGGATCTTGATAACCAGGATGCATACATATAATTAACTTGTTCCACAGAGCAAAAAACAAAAGTTCATGCTTCACCTTGAGGCACATGCCATCTGAGCCCCAAGTGAAAGAGCAATTATTTCAGGGTATGCATCCTGTGAGGAGAATTGCACCTCACCTTGTGGTCATGCCAAATAAAATGTTTTCTTTCCTGCTATTATATCCAAGAGTCTGGCTTTGGAACTTTTTTATGCAGCAGTGTAAACTGAAGTCTGTTGTTTAGGCCTAATTTAGCATCTCTGCATAAGCTGGGTTGACTGAGGTGTTAGCTTGTGTATTTTAGGCTCTTGACAAGGAAGAATACTGAGCAGGATCTTCTTTATGCATTTAGCTTCTGTCGTACAGTAACATTTTTTATTTGCAAGTTTTGTGTAATACGGCAGCTAAATGATAGGCTAGTTAAAGTTAGGCAGCCATTTTTTGAGACAGTTGTGTAATAACTGCAGTTGTGTCTTTTTCTTTTGGGGTCTGACATGGCAAATATTCTGTGCAGAAATCAAGTGGGAAACCACATATGGCTACTCAGTTGCAGAAACAAGAACAGTGGGTGTTGTGGTGACTTCGGCAGGAGCTAGTATTGATTGCTGAAAGGGAAGGAACACGCTAGATAAAAGATTTTAGTCAAATTACCGTTTAGTGATGAGACAGTAAGAGACTGCTTGTCTTCTGGAGTGTGTTGCTTCATTGTGTTCAACTTCTCGACTTATCATATTTGGAAATGCATGATCTGTTGATTTGGAACTCTGCTTTGCAGCTCACAAAATCAAAGAATTTACAGCTGCTAGGAAGAGTAGATGGTTTTTTTGTTTCCCTTTTTTATAAAGCTTGTGCTGATATAAAAGGATGATAATAAAGAATGCGTACAGTACAAAATTCTATCTTTCTAATCTGTGTTATCTTTTTAACACAGGCAAAAAGGGGTGGTGGTGGGTACAACAAGCATTACATGGACATTTAGGAATGCTTTTCTGCTTTTTATACAAATGGACACTTTATGACAACAGCTTAGCAGAATTAAAGGGTCACCCTGGGCTATTTAATGCAAGCCCCTTGCTACAAATGCAAGCTCTTGCTGAGCCCACTCTGCAAGTTTAATCCTGTAAATTCTTTGTCTTGTAGGAAGATGACGATTCAGAGACTGAAAAACCTGAGGCTGATGACCTAAAGGTATTTGGGAGAGCATAATGGCCGGGAGGGAATATTTTGTAAACCTTAATAGTATGATTTAGTTCATAATTTGCGTCTCCTAGTATTGGCAAGTTGGTGATAAATTTGGTGAGGGGCATGTGGGGAGTAACTAAATGTTTATGAACGGCTCAACGTTTAAATACTAGAAGTGGAAACAGCTTCCCTTCTAGAGCAAAATTTGATTCTGATACATTTGACATGCGTTTTGGTGCTATGTCTGTCATATCAAAATATTGCAGTTGTCTGTAAATTACCTGATTCTTGCTGCCCTGTGTGAACATTTCTTGCTGAAGGATGCTGCGTGTGCATATCTAGGTCTGTTATGATGCTTGGATCCAGTTTGTTAGGGTTTAATCAATAAATATATTGGGATCTGTTGTAAACCAAATCCAACAGCTGGTCCACTAGCACACCATATAGCATGATCAACTAGTATTAAGGTCAGGAAAAATAACTGATGTGCTCAGTTCATACAATTATAAAACAGGATTTGGCATTTTCTAGGATTTGCTAAGGTTATACAACTTAGAAGAAATTAAGAATACTGATGTACAGTATATCTAAAATAGTTATATTATGTGTCTCCTCTATATTACCAAAACAGGAATTTAGTTGGAGGTTTTGGTAAGTTGTGAATCGGTATAGTGTATAGAACCGATAAGAATGCACCAGTGGAAAAATAGGATGTACATAGAAATGCTTTATCGGCCATGGAATTTCATTTATAAATCCAGTTGAATTTAATTGATTGAAAATGAATTGTACAAAACATGCTACATCATTGGTTTTCAAACTGGGCCGTTGCTGGCCCATTAAAGGGTGGGGAGAGGGAAGAGGGCAGCAACGCGATCAGCAAGATCGCGCTGCTGTTGGGGGTAAAGGGTCTCAGTACTTAACTCACACAGTACAGCTCTGCCTTCCTGAGGTGTCTGGAGTAGACTGCAGACCCCTAGGCAGGGCTCCCCAAGCCTCCTTAGAACTTAAAAAAAAAAAAGTTTAAAAACTGCCACTTCTTGTTTTATTGCAAAACAAGAAGTGACTGGTCCCCCCCCTTTTTTATGAGTTAAAAAAAGGAGGCTTGGGAAGTGTCAGGCTGCAGAGCTATTGCAGGCCTAAGGAATTTTGTAGCTTAAGGAATTTAGCAAGGAGAGCCAGTACTTGCAGCAATGCATCTCACCTGTAGGCTGTAGGTATGTGCTCTCCAACATGTGAGCTACATACACCTGAAGCTGATTGCTTCTAGAGTAGGATATAAGCAGTAACTATGGAGTAGGACAGAGGCTGTTACCTCTGTGTTAGTTAGCACTGTTAGTATTGCAAATAAATGTTAGTGAAGTGCTCTGTTATTAGGAAGTGAGGAGAACTCTCTCTGTGTTGGAAGTGAATCTATCTTATGTACTTCAGTAAGTAATGGACTGTGCGCATGTCTACTGAGAAGCTATTTGGAACTGCTTATCTATGCCTAAAACATCTAAGGCTGCTGCTGTTATCTACTTGTGTATCCTTTGACCTGGACTGTTGATTTTTTACTGACCTATGCTACCTGCTCTACCCTCTATGGAATTTATTCTCTTAATACAAGCCTCAACTTAAAAAGTACCACGTCTTGTTTGCTTTTATCTTTCGGTGGGAAGCAATTTGCTAATGAGCGGGGGCATCCGCTTAACTCTGCTATAGTGTTGTGGCTGTCCAGTAGTCTAATTATTTCAAGCCAATTGTAATAGGGAGTCCTGCTGAGAAGTCTGCAGTCTCCCTGGACCCTCAGGAGGTCGGAACAGCTAGTAAAACCCTTTACCCCCACAGCAGCACAGTCTTCCTGATCGCATTGCTGCCTTCTCCCCTCCACTGCAACAACTTACACTAATTCTCAAACGTCCAAATAGTTTGAGAACCACTGTGCTACATGATAAGTATACTGTATCCTATCAGACTACCTAAGATGTAGGTAGGATATTACTTCTTACACTGAATAAATGTAATGCTCTTTGCTTTTTAAAAAGCAAGATGGCTTTTTATAATGGATGAAATCACGTTCACTCTTTGCAACCTTGCTATCACTCTTGAACCTTACTATTAGCCATGAATTATCTTTCATATTGTGTGTATAGATGCATACTTGATAAAGCATTCAATATATTCCATTTCCAATGTTTAAAAAAAGATAGATCTGATCATCTGTCTTCCTTACATTTGAGAAGCTAACCTTCATTTGAAGTAGTTATTTCTCTACATGAGAAGACAAAATTCTAAAGCGTTGTTTCATTGATAGCAAAAGCATGTCAGTCACAAGAGGTGAAAAAATTGGGTAAAATATACAAGGAGTTAAGGTCTGGCATGCCTTGCACTTTGTTCATGCGTAAACAGAAACAAATAACAAAGCTTTCATTGGGTGACAGCTGAACTAGCTCTTCTGCCATTGGGAGCTCCCTCCAGTAGGTCGCCTTCTGTGAACATTCACCAAGGTTAGTAGCTTAATGATAAGTAATTTTCGGCGCAATCCTAACCTGGAGTTAGGCTGGCATAGTTTGGTCAGCAAAGTTTGGCCAGCACAAGGGACACCGTAAAGTGTGTTTGCACCACCCTCGGAGTCAGAGGTCAGCAGACTGACTTGCGCCATCCCCCCTGACTCTGAGAGTGGTCCAAATGTGCTTTACCATGGCTCTTGTGCCAGTCAAACCTTGCTGGTCTAACTCCAGGTTAGGATTGCATTTCTAGTGAAAAATTGGCTTGTTATGCAGAAGCTATGAGGCATAGCTATGAAAAGGCAACTTTTCTGCTATGAGGCAGAAGCTATGAAAAGGCAACTTTCATGCTAGGAATTATTAGTAAAAGAAAATAAAAATACAGTATTGCAATTCTGTATTTTTGTGGAAATACAGATTATGGAAAACTGTGGTGTGGCTGCATTTGGAGTACAGTCTGCAACTCTGCCCACCCTTATTTTAAAAATAATTTTGTAGAGCTGGAAAAGGTTAACTAAAATTATCAGGCATAGAGCACTCTCCCTCTTAAAAAAAAGGGCTAAACCATGTTAAGTTGTTTAGGTTAGAAAAGAGGCAATTAAGAGGAAAAATACTAGAAGTTTACAAATGGGAAGGTTTTTCTTTCTTCTCACCGTACTAGAATCTGGGGGGTGTCCAGTGAAATTGATAGAACAATTGGGCAAGTGCTTTTTCACACTACACATTTAATTTATGGGATTCATAACCATAGAATGTGGTGGATACTAGGCTTGAAAAGGGCATTCATGGAGGAGAAGCATCACTGGCTGTTGATTATGATGGCTATCAGTTTATCTGTGAATACCAGTGGCAAGCATGGGGTGACAATAAAATAGTAGGGCTTGTTACCGTTCCCTTCCTGTAGTTTCCCAGAGGCATCTGGCTGTCCAATGTTGTACTGACAGTGTTGTACTGGGTGTATGGGCTTTAAGAAGGAAGGAAAAATTACTAGTGGCAAAAGTTATAACCAGGCCTATTGTAGGCAAAATCCTTTCCAGTCTGCTTCCTCAAAAGGCTAGCCTTGTGTATCACATATTTGGAGTGAGAAAATTATAGTCTTCCACATCTGTGGAATACTTTACTTCTCTGAAATTCAGGATGACTGATAACAATAAAAATATTACTTCAGTTAGCTTTCTTGGGCCTGAAAACATGAGTAGCATACAAAAATTTTAAATTAATAAGCATGAATATCATTTGTATTTTTCATTTCACATGCCAGAATATTTGAAAGTAGATCCTGATCAACAGTGTGCTTCTTGGGATGTGGCACTGTCTTCAAGATGCAGAGAATGATCTGATACTCTATTTAATATCTAGATCCATTTTAATGGGACTTCTGGTCTGGGTTGGGAACTGAAATAGGCTTCTTTGCCCTGGAGTCACCACAAACCAGATGACGTGTGTGTCCTGTTGGTTCTGCTGTGGATCTCTTAGCAACTTTCAGTGCTTTCAACCATGCTATCCATCTGCACTGCCTCATAGAATTGGGACTGGGTGGCACTTTTCTGTGCTGGTCCTGTCTTGAGGAGAAGTCCAAGAATACGTCACTTGGAGACTACTGCTAAACCCCAGGTCAGAGGTCTTTGGGTCCTTCTGGGTTGGCTTTCTTCCCTGTGTTGTTTAACATCTACATGAAACCAGTGGGGAAGTTTGGTCTGAGAAGTCACTAGTATGCTGATGGCATCCTGCTCTACCGCTCTGTTGTCTAGTCCCAATGAATCGTAGAAGTTCTAAGCTGGGGTCTGGAAGTGGTGATGAGCTTGATGTGGACAAATATGTTGAAGTTTAATTTTATTTTGATGAAGAGATTCCACCTAGTCCTGATGGGGTATCACTCCTTTTGAAAGAGCAAGTGCTTAGCTTGTGTGGAGGAGTGGGGGGTCTTGGCAGGAACCTTTGCTTATATTCACCTGGTGTATCAGCTACAACTCCTCTGGGAAAAAAAAACAGACCTGGCAATAGGGATCATGCTTGCTGCTTCTCATTCCAAGTGTTGCAGCATGCTGTATATGGGGCTGCCCTTGAAGAGTATCCAGAAACTGCAGCTGATGCAAAATTCAGATTGCTAATGGGGGCTTCATGGGGCAGTGTTTCAGTCTGCAGCAGCTATCCCAGCTGCCTCTTGAGTTTCTGGGTCCCTCAGGATGCTAGTTCTCACCTTGAAGGTCCTACTTAGTTTGGGCCCTCAATACCTTAAAGATAATCTGTTGCCATATGAAAGAAAATACTTGGCCCATTGAGGTCTTCTGAGGAAGCTGCCCTCCCTATGCTGCTGCTTAAGGAGATACAACTTAAGGAGTGGCAAAAGGCCTCTTTGACTGTTACTGTTTCTTGCATATGAACTGCCTGTGCTGTGTTATATTGTCTTGATAGTTAATTTGATTGTGCCTATTGTTTGGATGATTATATGAGCTGCCATGGGACCATGTGGTGAAAGGCAGTATATAAATATAATAGTAAATATACAAATATGTAGCCATATATGTAGTTACTCTTATGCTTCATGAACATGTACCTGCTGTGCTTTCAAGGATGTGCATGAATGCATCTTAATAATCTGTGGGACTTGAAGAATAAGAATAGCTTTATATCCAGCTTGTCCACTTAGTCGCAGTATTTCTCTACTTTTGTTTGAGTTCTTTGATCTCATTCCCTCCTAAACGCTTTGGCACAACTGGTGGGGTCCAGCCTATTGTCTGGCAACTTTAAGAGGATCTTGGTTTTGCGTGGGACTAGGTAGTAGTACACTTATTGTACTATGTACAATAGGCGTTAATAATGAGCACACTTTAGAAGCTGTGAACATATAGAGAAACGAGTCCTTGTAATGTTATAATTTCTGCAATATATGTTGTTATTGTTATTGGCTTATATGTTTGGTTTTGAAAGCAGCAGTTAAGTAAATTGAGCCACATTTTTGAAATTGTAAATCAATGGTCTCTAAACTGGAGACAGCTGCACTGTGGAAAAGCGTTCTTGGTGCAACCAGCTTCTGCTGGGACAATCGCGGAGACCCCAATTACAGCTCCCCGGGGTCTTTGCAGCAAGCCGCATCTGGGGTCTGCCACCCCAGCATGCCTCACCTCAGAGTTCTGCTCAGAAGTGCTCGCTGCAAAGACCCCTGGGGGCTGTAGTTGGCGGCTTTGCAATAATCCGCAGAGGGGGGAAGGAAAGAGTGGATGCTGGACCTGGCCCACAGACTGGAGTCTGACAATCCCTACTGAAAATAATAGACTGATGCAGCTGGTAGGGGATCAGGTTCATGCCGCAGGCTTGTGTGTTCCCTTTTCCATGCATCAGTGCACCTTCTGTTGTTTTAACCTTGGTATACTATAGAACGATATCTGCACCGATTATGCCATTATCTGCAGTGATGAATGCTAAGCATATTAAGTTACATATGATATGCAAAACACATATTAAAGCTAACCATGGCTAGTATGGTCCATCTAGCTCTGTTGTCAGAATCGACTACCAGCAGCTCTTCAGGGTTTCAGGCAGGAATATTTCTCTGTTGTACCTGAGAATGCAGGGAGCTGCCCCTGGGATCTTCTGCATGCATTGAATGTTCTTTATCAGTGAGCTTTGGATGCTTCCATGTTGGCTACACACCTGCAATGCAGTTTGAGTAAAATCCCATAGCTGGATAGATCGCTCTTGCATTCAGATGCTGAAAACAGCGCACCAGAAGATGGCGCTGCACCTCAATGCAGATTATCCAAGATGGCAACAAGTCTTATCAATATAACATACAACTTCTACCAGTCGAAGATGCTCAACTACCTGTTTACAACATTTGTGTAGAGCAAAGTCATGAATATTTGAGTAAAGGTGGGTTATCATATTGGCCCATTAAAAAAACAAAAAGTAAAACCGCAGTCTGGATATATCTATGACTGTCTGTAGTTAAGCAATATGTTTTATGTCTCTAGAACAGTGGTTCCCCAACTCCTATGAGGGAGTTGGGAGCCACCCAAGTATTACGCAGGCGGGTAAAGGCAGCAACATGATCTTCAGTATCACAATACTGCCCTGGGTTCAGAGGCTTTCTTTAGATCTACTTCTTGCAGCACTGGAGTCCAGCGGGTGTAGAGATTTCTGGGGACCCCCACCCCACTCTGCAGGGCTCCCCCACCTGAAGAATAAGTTACATCCATTTCTAGTTTAGTGATTGCAAAACCGGACATGGATGCGATTGTGTTTTAAACTTATTCTGCAGCTTGGAGAGCCCTGCAGGGGGCTCCCCAGGGCTCCCATACCCCTAGACTCCAACACTGCAAGGGTGAGTCTTTAAAAAAAAAAAAAAACACGCTTTAGCCTAGACGGCAGCACAATCCTGTGAATCGTGTTGCTGCCTTCCCCCTCTCCCCACCATTTAAAGGGGAAGAAACCATGACTCACCACTTTGGGAATCACTGCTCTAGAATTCTTCTTCAAGTTGGATGTTAAGCAAAAAAAAGGGGGGTTGTAGCCATGCATGTTGTAATAGCCCCAAACTCTGCTGTTTATATAAGTCTGAAGGTGGAATTCAGAGGAGTTCTACAGACTCAAGTAGATTAGCCAGACGCTGATTTCGGGATGCATCCCAGACTTCTGAGATGAAAAGAAAAATGGGCTGATTTCCCATTTTTGAAAACAGAAAATATAGCAGAGACATGGTTCTGTTCCTAGCACTAATTAGAGCATACGGCCTCCTTGCAGGTCAGAGAGCAGAAGTTAAGAGAAATGTGGGGGGGGGCTGATGATGGTGGTCAGGATTTGCCCCGTTCTGTGTGTCTGTGTTCATTTAGTAACTTGAGCTCTTCTACTTGATCTCACTATAGATAATAAAGTTCAGCGCTTTACAGTAGGCTGCTTTTTCTCTAGCCTTCCACTGACAATGCATCTCGGAACAGCATGTCCTGGTGAGCTTTTCAAGTTCAGGCACTGATGATGTCAAACAGCCATTTCCTTTTTAGCTCGGGGCACAACTACTTGAAGCTGGGCATGGTCTTTTAAGGAAAAGAACGTCATGGTGTAATGAGTGGTAACAGGGTGTGCCTTGGGGTGACGCTCACATGTATGCTCAATAGTCGGTGAGGAGGAAGGTCTATGACTTTTACTATGTAGCCATCCATAGTTCGTCTTTACAGATATGTGCAGGCTGCACATCTACTACTAAAAGTACAATCATTTGTCAGGATTGGAAAAAAATGTAGTGATTTATTCTGCTATTCATGGGGAGAGGCAAGCAGCTATACAGAGGTTGTACTTTGTCACCTCTGGTCTGAGATTTCCCACAGAATTTCAGGCCTATTTTTCCTATCGTAGAAATTCACCCCCCTTTTTAAAAAAAATGAAAGCTAAGTGTCTTAGGATGTTGAATTTGGTGTTCGTTATTATTTCGTCAAAGCCTTAAAAGAATATATCGTAAGGCATCTTCTCCTGTTTAGAAATTCTCTCAGTAGATCTCCTCTCAGGAAAGAAAAGAGTCATGGAATGTATTGGAGACTGAAATATGAAAAATGTAGGCTGCGCATGGCAAGGCACTCCTTTGAAGGCTTCTGGTCCTACCGCTATGAGTCCATGTGCTGTACAATGAGCAGCTTAAGTGAGACCAACCCTTCTGCTTAGGCTAGTCAAGTGGCGTTCACTAGGAAATCATTAACTTAGCCCATAACTACTAGTCTGATTACACTGATATGAGCAAGTTAATAAACAGTGTCCTGCCCTTTGCAGGTGAGTATTTGCCACTAGCTTGTACACTTCGAGTGCTTTTCACTTTTTTACAGACCGCCTTCTGTGGGGACTGCTCTGCCTTTACTTTCAGTGGGCAAGCTGCCTTGTTGAAGTCCTGGATTTAAAGAGAATATTGTATTGGTAGAACAAAGCACCAACTTTCTGAATGTAGTTTCTCATGTAAGCCATGTTCTCTCTTCACTGTAACTTTGAGCCAATTTGGGTTTTTTGATTTTAATACTGGTGGTTGCGCAGTGTGAGGGCGCAATCCTAACTTGGAATTAGGCCAGCATCGTTAGGCCAGCACAAGGGACACCATAAAGTATGTTTGGACCACTCTTGGAGTCAGAGAGGCCAGCACACAGACATGTGCCATCCTCCTTGACTCCGAGAGTCGTCCAAACTCACTTTACGGTGGCCCTTGTGTGGGCCAAAGTTTGCTAGCCTAACTGTGCCGGCCCCACTCAAGGTTAGAATTGCACTCTGAAATGTAGAGGTACAAGTGTTTCTCCTTTTACCCCCATTTCCAAATGGTGTGCATGTTGCCACATAGCGAATTTTGGGGGCATGTCTGTTGTCTGAAGGGGGATTAGGATATGATGTATGTCGACTCTTCCTTGTCTCTCCCGTATTACATCGTAGTATTGTGTTGTAGCATCTCCACCAGCTGAGTTGCATGGGCATTGGAGAGATGTCTGAGCTATGTTGGCGTGTGTTTTTCCAACATAACGCCAGTTTCTGTTGTTCTTCTGTCCACAGGCTGGCTGGTGGGGCTTTTGTTGCTCGTGGGGCTTTTGTTGCATTAGCATATGTGGAGATGCATTGGATAGAATTGGGCCTTAACTATTCATGCGGGGATAGAATCTTGGGTGCTGATCTGCCATGCCTTTTCTTTATGTGTTGATCTGTCATGCGTTGTCAAGAGTGATCCTGGTACTGGTTCAAATTGTGTCTCTATATATAATTTCATATATTTAATATTGCAGTGTGTCAAGGCTGAGATAGCTTCTCATATAAAACCATACTTTCATAGCATCTTGTATAAAACTGTACTTTCATAGCAAAGTGTCTAATATTTGCTTACTATTTCAGCCTTATATTGACTTTCCAAAATAACTGTTTTAGGTCTTGCTTAGGGGAAATTGTAGACCTGCTTGGAGAGATGCTGGCTCAGGCGAGGGTTTTGATTATCATGAAATGTGTGTGACCCCAGAAATCAGTGAATCTGTTCAGGGTTTCCATTTACAACATGCTTTCTTTATGGATGGCCATGTCCAAATGTTTGACTGCCAGCTGGTGGGTGTTGAGTCATCATTCCTTTTGTTTGCCAATTTGAAATTTGGTGAGAGTCTGGCCTAGTATAGGGATTTCTGAATGCTAGACAGATTCCTAGGGGAATCGCTCTTATGTTGTGTATAATTATATAGATAACATGCAGCCTGATGGGAAATGAAATGGCTTATCTCATGTCTTCACCACCCAAAATTCTCCTGAAAGGAAATTGTCATGCCTGGTATTGTCAAATTACTTGTTCTTAGACATGTGTTGCAGTAATGTGACCCGAGTAGATAAGCTAAAACTCTGACAATTTTTAAAGGTCAGAGTGCAGATTTTCTCATTGATGTGAGACAGAATATTTCTTTAATGCCATGTTTGCGCATCCTTGGAAAAGACTTCCTCAAAGGATACTGGGACACTGAATTGGTGTGTCCCAGCGTTTGGGCTTATGTCTTGTACTGATAGCTTGCCTTCGTTGGCCACTGGCTTACTTTCTAATCCTCTTCATTGGGTAACAATGAAGAGGGTTAGAAATTAACTTCCTCTTCTCTTACACTCTTCAGTGTCTGTGGTAGCAACTCCTATAACAGTGATGGCGAACCTATGACACGCGTGTCAAAGGTGACACTCCACAACATTTAGAGTGACACCAGCTTTCACCAATGTCTGACAAAAACAGAGTTTGTTTTACTCATTTTTCATTTTTGTAGTTATTTGATGTTTCTTTATATAATACATAGTACCACATACGATTGGACTGTATTTTTTGTTTAAATAAATGAATATTAATAATTGTTTCTCTTTTTGGGAGTGGGGTTGACACACTAGCAGAGTCAAGTTAAGCGTTTTCCTAAGTTTTGACACGCTGAGCCCAAAAGGTTTTGCCATCACTGTCCTATAACCTGAATTTGAGGTCCACCAAGCAAGTTACATTGCCTCCAAGATTTGGAAGTTTCCTTCAATTTCATTGCCTTTTGTTTGCGCTGTCTCTTCTATGGTATCATGGTGGTCTCCAAGCAAGTTGTACTAGAATCTACAGTTGATTTAACTTGATTACCATTCTACAGGTGAGAAGTGATCCAGCGTAACTAGGAATGCAGCATAAATAGGAATGCAACCATCCTCTGTGTAGATATAATGAATGTAAACATGTATATTTCCATTTTCTGAATGGGAAATAAAAAGCTTTACTTGCTCATCTAGTCCAGCAATCTCCATACCGGAGACTGCTATGTCCCAGGAACCCCATTCCTTTACACAGCAAATGCTGACTATCATTCTCCCAGGGGACAATCATTTACCTTCATTCTCTTCAAGGACTCCCTCCTTAAAGGCCCAACTCCCAAATCACTCAAACCTTTTATTTAACCCCTTGCTATCTATGGCAAAGAGCTTTCCCTATGTGGGCTTTCTGTTTTCCTTCAGATATATCTGAAGAGCAACTGAGGGGAGAAACAGGTTTCAGGTACTGTACTGCCTGTTGGGTGTCAAATATGGCACTCCTTCCCTTGC
>JAJKFI010000048.1:4718656-4750481 GCA_029204185.1 Lerista edwardsae
GAGAGAGAGAGAGAGAGAGAGAGAGAGAGAGAGAGAGAGAGAGAGAGCGCACTTGTACAGGTAGATGATTCCTTATCCGGTCACCAGAAATCCAGACTATTCCAAAATCCAGACATTTTTGCTCAAGACTTTTTTAAAACTTTCTGTTGTGTGAACACTAGAAAGTCTTGTGCTCATTCCCACATCCAAGCTGTAAGTTATATTCTCTGTGCTGTGGTGCGTGTGCCATTGTTGAAAAATGTCAGAGGCCAACCAGCACCCAAATGAGTAACCTTAAAAAGAGCAAGAGGAAGCATTTCTCATTATATTGATGCAATTGTTCCAAAATCCAGACAAATCCAAAATTCAGACACCTTTCTGACCTGAGGAAACTGATTAAGGAATATTCAACCTGTATAGCAGATTCTAGGGTAGACTGAGATATGTTAGCTTTCCTAGGTGGCATGCTGTCTCAAGAACTATAGCTCCTAGAGTTCTTTCATTCCTAGTTGCATTTCCTATGCAGAGGCAAGAGGAACTAATAGTGTGTAGCAGCAGGAGGAAGGGACAAATTAAATACTGTAATGATAAGAGTACTTGGAATCCCAGGTTGGGGAAGTTGTTACAGATTTGTTCTTGGTCTTGAGAAATGATGTTTTGCCTTCAAACTGTTTCTCACCATTTGTAAATAGACTGGTGGCAGAATTTTGTGAGCTCCTTCTTGATGCTCTGCAGAAAGGGTGATAATATTGCAGGATGAGTAGATTGTCCTCTTCTCAGCAGCATTACTTTGTAGTCTGAAGCTGCACATGTCTCTTATTAAAAAAATTATGCGAACAGTAGAACATGGCAGGCTTGATAGCTGTTGTAAACAAAACTCATGTTTTGAGATCCTGAAGTTTTAACAGGGTAATGGTTAAAAGCCCAATTTAAGTATATTGTGTGCTTTCATGTCCCTACTTCTTGAAATCAACTTCACTGTGGAACAAACATATTCCAGTATTCCAGTGATTCCCAAACTGTGGGTTGGGACCCACCACTGGGTTGCAAGCCAATTTCAGGTGGGTCGCAAAGCACCTAGAGCACCCATTTTGAAAATATGGGAAGATAAGATGCTGGAAAGAGGGAGGGCTGTGTGGTTGTTTTGCTTGTTTCTAGGTTGTAAAAAAGGCTTTTTTTCTTTCTGATTCACTTTGCTATTGGAAAATGGTTGAGAAATAGGCCACCTTATTGCTGCATTCTCAGGAAAGCAGCAGGCTCTGGCGTCACAATGACGGCACTTCCAGCCATGACATCACATCCAGTGGGTCCTGGACAGCTTGCCATTCTAAAAAGTGGGTCCCAGTCCTAAAATATTTGAGAACCATTGCTGTATGCTATTTGTACTGCATTTTCTTCTAAAACTGTTGTTAACCAGCACTAGGCCCTTAAGAAGGACATCCATATTGGGTGAAATTAGTTACATTCCTTCTGATATGAAATACATACTTTCTGAGTTGTTCTTTATTCCATGGCTAAATCAAGCAGTGCAGTCCTAATGTGGACTCAGGAAGAAATGCAATATAGCAATGAGTTTGTTGTACTTCCTCCTAACCCAGATTGCTTCTGATTTAAGTATTCTTGTGATCTTGCCATTGTAATGGCAGATCAGACCGTTGATGACTTGGAGCTTCACTACTGCCTACTGGATTAACTGCAATGGGACTGGGAGTAGGGCCTTGTTCTGTCCATGTTGGTCAAGCCCCCTTCTGCCTAGATATTCTTGTCTTGTTATTCTTGTCTTGTAGATAATTACTGTGTGGCTTCCAAGGCCAAAAACTGTACCGAATGTATACGAGTGCACAAGGACTGCTCTTATTGCACCAGTGAGGTAGGCCTTCTGTTTCTCAAATGTTTGTTGAACGTGGTCTTTATGTGAGCACATCTCAAAATACCAAATTACGTCTTGAGTTTTGTCTACAAGTTCACTTTTCCTTTGCTATATTCCTGCACAGTTTTGGTCCTGATTATACAAGTGATATCACTATGTAGCTGCTGTGATCCTGCCCATTCTGTAAGCCATTATGCCCTGGCCTGAATTTCTTTGGATGGAGAAATATGTCACTTTAACTTGATGAAGCTAAGTAGATTCCTGTTGAGTGGATTCCAGTGACACTTTCCCCTGCTATTTCAAAGCACACCGCTCTTATCAGGGACACCATTTTCAATGCCTCTGGAAGGTCTCTGCTGGTAAGAGGCAGCAGGGATCACAAAAAGTGAGACCCACCTCGCGAATGGCGAGAGGTGGTTTCAATCTTGCTCCTTGAGAATTCACATGTGTCTATGATTGACTGGTTGGCCAATGTGCTGTGCGCCGATGTTACTGGTTGTAAGTTACTGGACGTCTGAGCCAATTAGTGACATAGAGAGTAAACAGCAAGAAATGTAGGACTTAGGGCAATATCCTATCCAATTATCCAGCATCAATGCAGCCAAGCCAGCAGAACGTACTCTGCATCCTGCAGCAGAAGGAAAGTCATGGAGGCTTCTTCAAGATGTGGGAATGTTTGTTCCTTTACCTTGGGTTTGCATTGTGGATGCATCAGCACTGGAAAGCAGAATAGGATTGGGTCCTAAAACACATTATATTTTACCCTCTTGGTTGCTGTTACAAACCTACTTCTAAACTGTGGCTATAGGGAATTGCAATAGATCAGTGGCTTTCAACTGGTTTGCCATGGCACATCGGCGTGCTGTGAATGGGCCTCAGGTGTTCTCTGAGGCCAGACAAACAGCAGTGACACGGGAAAGAAGCAGCCACCTAGAGCCTTACATGGCAGCAGAAATAAAAGAAGCAACCAGTGAAAGGCCTGGAAGCAGCTGCTTTGCACTTAGAAGAAGCAACTGGAAGTTGCCAAGTTGAGCCTGATGCTTGACTTAGTGAAGCTGGGCTTTGTGCTGTACTTGGCATGTATCTGCTTCCCATTCTTCCTCCCCTCACCAGAAGCAATGCAGTTCTTGTTGCTACCTCCTGGAGACCTAAGAGTGTCTGGGGTTCTGTGTGCACAGTGCATGTGAATGGGAGTTTCTGAAGGAACCCCTAGGCTTATTAGACATGGATAGATTTGTCATTAAAAAGTGAATGATGGCAATAAATCATGTAATGTAATTAAGGGTCCAATCCTAACCTGGAGTTAGGCTGGCATGGTTAGGCCAGCAAAGTTTGGCCGGCCCAAGGGCCACTGTAAAGCACATTTGGACAACTCTGGTAGCCAGGGAGGATGGTGCACATCTGTGTGCTGGCCTCTCTGACTCTGAGAGTGGTCCAAACATACTTTACGGTGTCCCTTGTACCAGCCAATCTTTGCTGGCCTAAGTGTGCCGGCCTAACTCCAGGTTAGGATTGTGCTCTAAATGATTCATCGTCATATAATAATTGTATTAAATTAATTTATCACTTTAATTGTACAGTACTTACCATAATTATATCATAATTCAATGTAATTAAAACTTGGGGGTGTCTTGACAATTTTAGCGCCTTCAGTGTGCTGTGAGTTGGGAAAAGGTTGAAAATTGCTGTTAAAGATGGAATTCAGAATTTCCCAAGTGGTTAATACACCTTACCCCTCGCCTAACACTGGGGCAGAGGGCACTGCTCCAGGGCAAATGCTGCAAAATGTGTTTTAGAATGAAGTTCCTAAGGATGTGATGTTGTTTTCTCTTTTCTCTTGCCCCAGGCCTTCAAAGAGGCTCGCTGTAATTTCAGAGACAATTTAGAGAAATATGGCTGCAGTAAGGCCAGTATAGTGCAACTGAGTGGAGATATGTTCGTGGCACAGGTGAGTAGATAGTCAAATGTTTCAATAACTTTTCAGATCTGCCAAATCCCTCATTTGACTCTCTGGGTAAATTTCTTATTTGAAATTGGACTATTGGACTATTTCTAGGAAAGGGGTTTATAAAACATCTTGTACATTTCCTGCAACACTGCATATTCGGTTCATCTTCTCTGCTTCTCTGGCCTCCTGTTAAAGCTTATTTGAAATATCCATCCATCCATAGTATTTACTGTATATACCACTTTTCAACACAAAGTTCACAAAGCAGTTTACAGGCAAATAGTAATAATAAAGTTACATGGTTCCCTGTCCCATAGGGCTCACAATCTAAAAAAATGCAGAAAACCACCAGCAACAGCCACTAGAAAAGACACTGTGCTGGGGTGAAGAGGGACTGTTACTCTCCCCCTGCTAAATATAAGAGGAGGACCACTTGAAAAAGTGCCTCTTGTCCAGTAAGCAGGGCAGCACAGCAAAATCCTCTCAAGACCTCTGATTGCATGTTATTGCTGATGTCTCCCATCACAGGAATTTCAGATTGATCAGTCTTTGAAGAGAACGCAGGTAACCCCGCAGAAGGTGGTTATGCGCTTGAGGGCTGGTGAGGATGCTAGCTTTCGCATGAATGTGTTTGAGCCCCTTGAATCTCCTGTGGACCTCTACATCCTCATGGACTTCTCCTATTCAATGTCTGATGATTTGCACAACCTAAAGACAATGGGCCAGCAACTGGGTGAGAACTGAAAACTAAGATCTTGGAGGACAGTTGAAAAAAAAGAAACAGTGTATTTTTGTTAACAGGATGCAGTTTCAAAGGGCATTTGGCAAGTACTGTCAGTCAAGATAGAGACATGCAGCTGAGCTGTCTGGGTATCCCTTTTTTTTTTTTTTTTTGCTAGTTTTCAGATATCTGATTTTATAAACTGCCTCTATTTGATAATTGAGTCTATACTCAGTAGCATACCAAGGGCAGGACAGGGGGCAATCTTCCCTGGGTGTCAAGTATACCTGGGTGTCACTGGGGTGTCAATGAGCCACTGAGAAGCTGGCAGACCAGGGACTTTGAGGTAAAAGCCAGCCGTACCATTTGCTTTGAGCAGATGCACGCACTCAGAGCGCAATCCCAACTTGTGTTGAAACAGCAAGGCTGTGGGCCTGCTCTGTATCCAGCGCAAGTTGGGAGTGCTCAGGAGCCTCCCCAGGGTAAGGAATGTGCCCTTGCCCCAGGTGAGGTTCCAGTCTTCCCTATGTGCTCCTCGGATCTGCGCCTACTGTATAGCTGATGCAGAGCTGAGGATGCTATGTGGCCTGAATCAGGTCTGCGTGGCCTGGGGATGGAGGCTGGGGGCTGGGGGTGCCTCCTGGCACACTCACCCCCACGCAGTTTCTCCCTCCCTCCCCTCACCCAGAATCGAACTTGACTTGTGCGCGAGCAGCACTGTTGACACACGCTGCTGCTATTATTGGCCCAATGGCACCAGCATTGACATGAGGGTGCCGGTTGGCTTCAGGATTGCGCCCTCAGTGGCAGTCACACATGCTAAGATCCTATTCCCTACCCAGTCCCGCCCTGTCCTGGCATAGGTTTGAGGAGACCCATTGGAGACCAGGCACCCTACAGAGAGATAAGTAAAATATTTAGTTATTTGGTCTGTATAGGGTGCCCTCCACCCATAGCATGCAGTGAGTGCTCTGTCAATGCATTGCATGCTCTGGGTTTGTGGGGGACAGGATTGGGCCCTTAATGTCATGTGTAGTTTGGCTCTGCAGAGAGACTCCATAATGGAAAGGCTTTTGAATGGAGAACTGAACTCAGGTCTGTTAGGGCATCGTCTCACTTCTTCTTGTCTTTCTATCTGGCAGCAAACTTCTTGAGGGAATTGACAGACGACTACACCATTGGCTTTGGCAAGTTTGTGGATAAAGTTTCAGCCCCACAGACGGACATGAGACGTGAGAAGTAAGTGAGGCTGAAGAGTCCAGTAGAAATTCCTGAGATTCTATAAATAGGAGTGCCTGAAAATGATGTTATTTTTTTTTGCAGGTTTCATTATTTCATAACACAGAAAGCAGTGTTACGTGTTTTTATTCTCACTCCAGTTCTCATGTTTATTCATTTTAAATGCTCTAAAAGTGTATTAGGTGGGTGATACGGGTGATATAGTGTCAGGAGATGCAGCCATAGTATTATTTCTAATTGGAAAAATAATCTAATTTCTGGAAAATAACTTAAAATAATCTAATTTCTGGAAAATAACTTAAAACACAAAAATGTGGTGTTTTTATTTAGATATTTTAATACCAAGAAGGTAGTGATTTGTGTTTTTCTGAGTTTTTAACAATAACAAAAAAAAACCTAACTATAAATGATCCATAACCTTCTTTTTCATTGATGCCTTAACAGTGTGGCAATGGGGTTAAAGACTTACTGTTACCTGCATGTAGCACCCGTACATGGTCATGGTTCAGATGATGGCCAAGGCCCAGAGGTAGAGGGCATTTAACCCTTAAAGTGCAATTTACTATAATGACACCTGCTAGTCTAGAATTCATGGTATTAAACCTATGGAGCAGACAGCTGGGGACCTTCCATACCAGATACATATTCTGTGCTTTTAATAGTGCATTACCAGTTAATAAAGTCCTTGCTATCATTTGGCCTTCCTCAGATTGCTTGAGCCCTGGCCGGGTGCTGACCGTCCCTTCTCCTTTAAGAATGTTATCCGCCTAACCAACAATGTTCAGAAATTCAGCCAAGAACTGGAGAAGGAAAAAATCTCTGGCAACCTGGATGCTCCCGAAGGTGGATTTGATGCCATATTGCAAACAGCTGTTTGCAAGGTAAGCAGAGAATGTGCTGAAGAGGTCCTATGAGAGTAAGATGGATATGGCCCTTCTTGACCATTTAGGCAAGCAGGAAGACTAGTAGGAAAACACAGGCCAAACATCTGCTTTAATGGGCAGCAAATAGCAGTGGCGGTCCGGGCCGGGAGTGCGCCCCATGGCAGGCGCTGAACACGCGCCCCCCATGTCGTCCCGCCCCGCGCGTCACGCAGACACGCCTCCCTTACCCCGGCAATGCTCTATTTCGGAGCGTAAGGGAGGCGTGGGCAGGCCAGAAACCGCGTGGTCTCTCCCAGACCGTGCACAATGGCGCCCTGCCACTGCCCCGCGCTCCATGGCTCGTGCCATGGGGTGCTACAGGTAAGATACGCGCCTGGCAAATAGCTTTGCTTGTGTTTTGCTAAGGACCTGAATGAGCTTTGGAATCAGACAAGCTGTTGCTGGGCCAGACTCTGAGCTGGGATGTTGCAGTTTGAGGGCGCAATCCTAAACTGGAGTTAGGCCAGCATACACTAAAACAGCATAGTTTGATCAGCACAAGGGCCACTGTAAAGTGTATTTGGACCACTTTTGGAATCAGGGAGGATGGCGCACATTTGTGTACTGGCCTCTCTGACTCCGAGAGTGGTCTAAACATACTTTATGATGTCCCTTGTGCCGGTCAAACTTTGCTGGCCTAACTATGCTGGCCTACCTCCAGGTTAGGATTGCGCTCTGAGTGGCAGCTGAGGGGCATGTGATGATAAAAAGAAATCACCAGAGACACATTAAGACTGAAGCAGAACACATAGTAAATTCAGGGAGCTGTACCTTGTCAACAGTTAAGAGATAACAGCTGAGGAGACAAGATAAGAAAGAAGTGCCCAGCCATTGTCAACATTAGCACAGCAACAGTTGATGAAGTTCACATTCCTCTCAGTTAACCTTGGGACTGGGCTGAATTTGGAGGCAATGCTTAGCGGATACAGGCTTGACTGAAGGAGCGTTGTTCACAGTGACTGCTGCTCTTGTGGATAGTGTGTGTGGTGTGCGTGGCCACACTCCCTCTTCAGACAATTTGAACTGCTTCTGGCCTGCTGGCCAGCCCACTTCGTCCTTCTTACGCTCATGCCTTTCCCTGTGCCTGTAGGATATTGGCTGGCGGGAGGACAGCACTCATCTGCTCGTGTTCTCCACGGAGTCTGCCTTCCATTATGAAGCGGATGGTGCCAATGTCCTGGCTGGAATTATGAGGAGGAATGATGAGCAGTGCCACCTGAACACAGCAGGCACTTATACCTTCGACACCAAGCAGGATTACCCTTCTGTGCCTACCCTTGTGCGACTGCTGGGACAACGCAACATCATCCCCATATTTGCTGTCACCAATCACTCTTACGATTACTATGAGGTGAAAAGGGGCAGTGAACAAAGCGGGTGTGGGGCACTTTGAGGTGTGGCCGATGGCAGTGTTTTCAGCCATTGGAAACTGTTCTACCCGTTCTGGGCTGCAGACAAGAATCCTAAGAAAGTGTGGCTGCTCAGATTTCTGCTGATAGGTGGGGAAGTTCTTTTATTCCTCCTGCAGCAAATAGGACCAAATTATCTGGCCAGGAAAAGATGGCCTCTCACTGCTGTGTGGGAAGGACTGGTTCCAACATAATTTTTAAAACAGTCTTCTGAGAAGGGCTTTGTTCACATTTTCAGAATCTCATTGATCACCACATTTCAATTGCGATACTGAGTTTTTAATCTCTTGTATTTTGTAGCTCGGTTAGCTCCATAGTGAGGAATGGGCAGGCATGACGCAGACTCCTCTGCAGAACAAGTAGCATCTTGAAGGAATTTAGAGTGGGAAAATGATGCAAGGGGACGCTGCACTTAGATCACATTAGGAAGACCTTCCCAGGACAAAAAAAGATGTTGGTAGATTCATCATGAGCCTCCAGGTGTAATGCCTACTGTAATTTGATCCTGGCACAATTTCCAAACCTTCATGGACTGCAAGCCCAAGTGTTGGATTGACCTTCTGTGCAAGCTGGTCTTCAAAATGGGTCACATGCTGCAAGTGGTACAGCGTGCCGTGGCCCCTGTTCATCTGGTGCTATGATAATTGCATCGGCTGCTTGTTAACTTTCAGGGCACACATATTGATTTATATAGCCCTTCCCGGCCCTTCCCACACAACTGGCCAATACCCATACAACCACCTCCCCTCTGCCCAATACAATCAGCTGGGGAGGCCCTGCTCAGAACTGCCTCTTTCCGGGAGGTTAGAATGGAGACAGGGCTTTCTTCAGAATGGATGGTTTTGCCACATCATTGAATTGCACTTTACACTGTACAGACACAATCTAGTGAGGGTTAGCTGCAACTAAATCCCACTGCATTTTTTCCCCAGGTTGTGTCATATCTCAGCATCTCCATCTATAATAGGAAGATAAGGATGTGTTCTCACTATGTGTTCTCACAGGACCCTTATATTTCTTCTATCTCTGTTATCCATTTCTCGTTCTAATGCAACTAAAATGTTTGGTTTCTTTATTGCCTGCTTTTACAGAAACTGCACAAATATTTCCCAATCTCTGAAATTGGGAGGCTCCAAGAAGATTCCTCCAATATTGTAGAGCTGATCCGTATGGCTTTTGAGGTAAATAGAAACGTCTGGGATCCTAAGTTATTATCTCTCTAGCCTACAATCAGGTGATCTATTCTCATAAATAATGTCATCAAAAACTAGACGTTGCTTCTAAAAAATACATGTTACAAAAACCAACCAAACACTGTATTTATCAGACACACTTGGCACTCCCAGACTGTCCTGGGATGACTTTTTGAAAAGCACGTCAGGAGCAGCCCAATCCCCCATCAGCCCAGCGCATGCAGTGCCACCAAAGGAGCATGTGCATACACAGGTGGGAGGGGGCAACCGGATGACCTGGAAGAGGAAAGTAGTGGGAGTGGCCACCAATGTGTCCATTTAGCTGGCATTAAGTTCAAGGAATCTCAGGGAGTGTGTCAGACTGGGAAAAGGAGGAGAGGAGCCCAGCATGAACTGCTGCCATCAAGATTCACGACCGTCCATACTTGAACCACCACCTGCTCAGCCTGCTCCCTACCCCATTCCACCCCCAGTCCTCCCCCGAATTGCCCTGTCACCATCTTACCTGCTGTAGCTGAGAGTTCAGGAGCTGCTGTTAAATGTGTAGGCTTGTACCGGCAGCCCCAAAGCTCACAACAGCACTGTGTCTTTTACGCTGCCAAACTGGAACTTATGGTGGATCAGAAGATCTGCCTCTGTAAGTTCTGGATAGGATTGAGGCATAAATCAATTTTAGTTCTCTTTTGAGGCCAACATTGAGGAGCTGCTGTCATCTCGCCCTTTTCCTTATACTAAAGAACATTTAGTACCTGAATATCCACAAGCAGACCAGGAGTCTGATAGTGTAAACATTAACAGCTTACTTCCTACTAGCATATATGGGTTTCTGGGTCACTGGCAGAAGAGAGTTGCTCTTTCAGACCAGGGGCCCACCTCTTTCCCACAGTGGTTATCCAGCTGCCTCCACAAAGTCCACAGGGTATGAAGTAAAGCAACCCAGTATCCGGTATTGAGGACACAATCCTAACCAACTTTCCAGCACTGGCATAGCTGTGCCAATGGGGCATGTGCTGCATTCTACAGTTGGGGGACAGTCACGGAGGCCTCTTCAAGGTAAGGGAATATTTGTTCCCTTACCTCAGACCTGCATTACCCTTACCCTGATGCTGAAACGTTGGTTAGGATTGTGCCCTCAGAGAAATACTGTCCCTGAGCATGGAAGCTTCATTTAGCTATCATTCAGCTGTTTTTCATGAATGTGCTTAATCCACTTTTAGAGCACCCTAGGCCAGTGACTCTTGCCCGTACCTTGTAGTGGCAGATTCCATGTTAATTATCAGTCTCTGCTAATTAACGCTCCATGTTAAAGTGCAGTTAGCCTTCACTTTACATGCGACTGATTCCCACAAATTCAAGTATATTGACCCCCCAAAAGGCAGAGAAAAGCAACCATATAAATAGTGCAAGCAATTCTACTCGCCATTCCATTTACTCTGTTTATGCCCCAGAGTAAACCTGAAATGGGAGAATGAAGCTGCCATTTCCTCAATCCCCCCCATGTCTCACGTATGGTGTTTCTAGTTCTTTAAAAGACAGTATTTGGCTTTAAGGGAGTTTTGACTCTACAGGCATCTCCTTGTATCCCTGGGGTGTCCTGTCCATTCCAGGCTCACCATAGATATGGAAACCATGGATATGGGGAACCGTTATAGGAATTATGTTCCATGGGGCCCCTGTCTCTCTGTGCCCATTACCTTCTGTTTTCTCAGTTAACAATCAGGCATGTTTCTTGCTTTTACAGACACTATAAGAGCAAAGTGACAGGCAGGCAGCCTGCATGCTAGGGAGGACACATTCAGAATATTAATAGGAACTGTTAACAGGAACTGTCCTGCTTCCTGTTAATTTTCTGTGTCCCCCCTAGTGTGCAGACTGCCTGCCTGTCGCTTTGCTCTTATAGTGTCTGTATGTCACAGCCTGGGAGGCCTGGCTGTACTTTTCCAGTAGGGAACTGCAGGCCCAGAGCCGGGTGATTGCTAATCACTGCCACCTGAGTGTGGGGAATACGTGCGGAACAGCACGATTTCAAGATAGCCCTCCAATTGGCTGAACAGCAGTATAAAGGGAGGAACGGAACTTCTACTTAGTGTGGGTTGTTAAGTGGAAAGAGGTGCCGTGCATTCTATTTATTGTTGTTAACTTCTGTATGCTGACCTTGGACCAAACATCTGACCATTCTTCTTGCCTTGCTCCTTGAACAACAATTAACTTCTCGGCTATGCTGAGACAACCGAACCGTGAATGTCTTGTGCCTTGCTTCGTACAGCCAGCTCTGCAGCTACCACGTAGTTGGCGCTGTGCACTTTGCTGATCCCTTCTGACCACCACCCCCTGGGTCAAAATTCAGGCTCAAAACTGTAAAAGCAAGAAAGATGCCTGATTGTTAATTGAGAAGTGGAAGGTAATGGGTGCAGAGGGCCTGCAGAGAACTGCCGATAAATGAAACTACAGATCTTGGATCCATGGATGGAGAGGGAGGGCTGTATGCAATTTTGGCTTTATACACTGACGTAGGAAAAGAACCTTTGCGTAAGATGCAAGCTAACTGTATTGTGTAAAGCTCTCAATCTACTGCCCTGAATTTTACTGAATGACCCTGAGTTCTACTATTGTGAGAGAGGGCAAACAGTGATGGAACCATTTTTCCTCCTTTTTTTTCCCCTCAGCGTATTCGTTCCAAGATGGACATCCGCACTGACTACGCTCCCAAAGCCATTAAAACAGAAATAACTTCCATGAAGTATGAAAAGACAGAATCTGGTTCATTTAATATTGTCCGTGGGGAAGAGGTGAGTCCTGTGCTTCACACGTGTACATTTGTGGAGTGCCCTGTAGCTGGACTTACAGGAAAGTAGTGTGCCAAGTACTGCAGTCTAAGAATGGAAAACCTGTTGCCCAGGATGTTCCTGACTTTGGAAGCTCTCTCTGAGCTCTATACAGAGCAGGAGCTGAGGCAAAAACAGGTATTGGGATAGGGTTTGGCTGCGGCGTGTGCTGCTGCCTTGGGATTTGTTTGATCCTGTGTCATCACAACTAGTATAATCGCAAGGTGCGATACAGCTCCAGACCAGGCCTATCCTTAAGTGAATTGAAGCAGATTCTTTGGGCATTAGGGTATCGGTGTGGGTGTTTGTTCCCGTCTCTCTCTGCTTACTTCTCCACTGCTTCTGCTTCCGTTCTCTGGCTTGGAAAAGGAAGATGGGGACAAAGAAGAAGAGGAAATGTGGAGGAGAAGAGAGTGCTGAGCTGGAACAGTGGCCAAGGGGGACGGCACGGTACATACTGCAGATGCTGCAATGCACCATGTAAGCAGCCCCTCCCACTTGCCATTGAAGCCATTTGGGTCAGCAATGGCAACACACAGGGTTACCATTGCTGCCCGGAATGGCTTTGATGGTGAGTGGGAGGGGCTGCTTACACGGTGCATGGTGGTGTCTGCAATACATACCACGCCTCCCCCCCTCTCGCTATGCCATTGAGCTAGAACATTGGAGAGCAGGAGGAACAGAGGGTGGCACGACATCAGGTAAGGGGGGACAGCATTTGGGATGCCGCCTCAGGCACTGGGAGGTCTTGGCCTAGCCGTCCACCAGTCAGTAGCATTAAGAGTAACAGTTACTGCTAGTTCACATCAGGAAGCCTAGTAGCGTCCCATCTCTTAAGCTGGTCATCCCTGGGTTGGGTAGACTTCTATTCCTGATTCTGTCTCCATCCCACTCTCTTTGCTATATCTGCATGGAGGGAGTGGGAGATGGAGGCAATGCAATGCAGCTTTGGGAGCATGTGGTTCTTATATCCCATCCTTCCTGAGAAGAAAGGCTGAGTGTCAACCAGCAGGGAAGATCCACAATCTTCTGCCTATTTGGTTCACAACACATTTTGTTCCTAGCCTTTCATGTCCCAGATTGCTGGTTGAAGAACGCTGGTGGGCCGCTGTGAGATACAGGAAGCTGGACTAGATGGGCCTTTGGCCTGATCCAGCAGGGCTCTTCTTATGTTTGTATGTACTGATAAACACATTTATCGTAAGAAAAAAAACCCATTCTCTCTCTCTCTCTCTCTCTCTCTCTCTCTCTCTCTCTCTCTCTGTGGACAAATCTAGCAAATGAACACGTTTCTTTCTTCCTTCCAGGGCACATTCAATGTGCAAGTGAAAGCTCTGGAGAAAGTCGGAGACAAGCCAGTCTGTGATCTCCCGGAGAAGGATAGGCAAGGTGTTATCCACATTAAACCCTCCTCTTTCAGCGACAAAATGGAGGTTGAAGCCTCAGTCGTTTGCGATGTCTGCCCCTGCGAACTGGTAATTCCTGTCTCTCATTTTTGGTTGTTACAGTAATAAGAGTAACTCTAGGGGCTACTCCTCTGTCTTTGAAAGGTTACATCTGAAATCCCTGAAATGAGGTTCAGGAATATCTCCTGTATTCTTCTTTGCAGACCAAGGAAATTCGATCATCTAAGTGTAATTTTCAAGGGGACTTTGTCTGTGGACTGTGTGTTTGTAACCCAGGCTGGTATGTAGCTCATCCATATTTCTCATTCATTTTGTGGGTGATTTTGGCGTGTGCTTCCTGCCAGCTGCTGCAGCCAGGAAGCACGTTAGGCCTCTCTTCTCCTTCCTCTGGCAGGAAACCTACCCTCTGTCCCACTCCCTGCCAGCAGCAAGAAGCTGACGTTTGGACTCAGTGTATTGGTGCAAGGACAGCATTGGTGCAGCCCAAATCCCTTCTCCCAGCAGTCACCTGGGATAAAGGGAGTCCGAGCCTTGCTTTCTCCTTGGGAGCTATTGTGGGGAGAAAAAAATGCAAATCTTGACTTTTCCCCTGCTGGTGTAGATTTGTATTCATTCATTCATTCATTCATTCATAAAACATGTTCCAATTTAAGTGCTGTACAAATTAGTTAACAACAAAGATAGCCACTCCCTCCCCTGGCATATACTGAGGGCACAATCCTAACCAGTGTAAGGCCAATGCAGCTCTGAAGTGAGGGAACACACATTCCCTTACCTTGAGGAGGCCTCTGTGACTCCTACTCCACTTGCAGGATGCAGCACATGCCCCATTGGCACAGCTATGTCAGTGCTGGAAATTGTGCCCTGAAACCTTGGGCCCATTGGTCCCCTTTCAGGCTGTCTCATCCCTGTGCATTTTGAGGCCTCTCTTAGGTTTTGACTTCCTCTCTCTGATAGGCTGGGTGATACATGTGACTGTTCTGTGACCTCCTCTACTGACAACCAGGCCTGCATTCGGCCAAATGACACAGAGCCCTGCTCGGGACGAGGCGAGTGCCTGTGCGGAGTCTGCCAATGCTATTCTGAAGGTCCGGCCCAGCGCTACGAGGGCCCATTTTGTGAATTTGACAACTTGCAGTGCTCCCGTGCGTCTGGATTTCTTTGCAACGGTATGTGAGATCTTGAGAGGCAACAACCAACTTCTGTGTCTGTAGGTACCAGGGGCAGTTCTCTTGCAGCCTATCAATACTCCCCTTTGCAGACAAACCGGAGATTCCAGCCGATACATTCTTATGTGAAGAACAGATTCGCCGCTCCTCATCCACTGCCCCCAATTATAGTGCTTATGGTTTTGCTGTTTCCTCAGCCCATTTTGAATCCCTAGGCCTCTGCAGCTATAACTGGAAGCTCAGATAAGGTGTTTGGTCTGGGATTTTGTAGATTTTATCCATCTTCCATCAGGTTAAATTTCATTGAGCCATCATTTTGTTGCAATGGTCCCTTAAATTTGAACTGTATGAAAATGGGGATCCCCTCAGTTAATATGTCTTTATTCCATCTCAATATACGTTCTCTTTTCCATCAAACTCTAACTCTTGTTTGAAATGACATTACTCTTACTGTAATTAACAATATTCTATTACATTCTATTGTTATTTTAATAATCCCTTTTAAGGCTCAATCCTATCCAACTTTCCATCACCTATGAAGCCACAATATAGCCTTGCCCATTGCTGAAGAGCAGCAGGAGGTTTATTTTGCCATTGTGGCTGCAATCCTATGATACGTTCCTGGGAATAAGCCTCACAGCAGGGTTTGTTTCTGAATAGGCATGCATGAGATTGGGCTCTTTGCCAACGACATGAATCGTAGCCTGCATTCACCATGCAGACATAGGCTGTAGCTCTCAGAAATCCTGATTATTATTGCTGTCATCCTCTGTGCAGACCGGGGTCGCTGTTATATGGGCCAGTGTGTCTGTGAAAGTGGTTGGGAAGGCCTCGGCTGTGAGTGTCCCACAAGTAACGAGACCTGTGTCACCAGCGACGGGGTAGGTACCTTTCCCTTCCTTCCTTCCTGAGCCACATGGTCCTACAAAACTATTGCTTCGTGTTAACAAAAGCTGTGTCCAAGAGAGATCAGATGCTGATGGGAGATGAGATGGCTTCAAGAAACAGTTATGGTGCAGCCAGGGCTCCATCATGTGGCAGAGCATCTGCTTTGCTTGCAGAAGACCCCAGGTTCAATTCTTATCATCTCCAGTTAGAGGACAAGTGCTGGGAATGAGATACCCTGAACCTGTTACTCTGGAGGGCATCTGCTAGTCAGAGTAGGCAGGATTGGGCTAGATGAACTGATATATGTCCAGCTTCATAAACTTAAAGAGAAAGAATCACCTTTTCTTCTTTGGAATGGTACCAGGCCCGGCTTTAAGGCAATGTGACCAATGTCATCACATCGGGCCCCACACTTTGGGGGGCCCCACACTAGTGCAGTGAGCATATTGCTTGCTGCTGCAGTCAGGATCTCTTAGGATTGTATGTAGGTCAGTGAGGCAAGCAAAGCAGCTTTACCGTGGGCCCTCTCAGATGCCCCAGCTTCTGAAGTGCCCAAAATGGGCCTCCTGGAAGCAATTGGCCGTGACATCATCCTGTCACCACCAACTATTTTCAGGTGCCACATTTTGTGTATGGCACCACAAGTGCTCTTCTTGGTGAGTGGGGGGCCCTGTGGGGAGTGTGGGGGGCCCCACAGGAATGCCCCGCATTGGGCCCCACCACTACTAGAGCTGGCCCTGGATGGCTGTATTGGAGAGACAAGGGAAAGATGCAGCCACAACTGTCCAAACAAGAAGGGATGTCTCACTCTCTTACTTTGTATAGTCCTATTCATTTTTTGTTTGGGAGCCTCTGGGATCAGCTAGTGAAAACCAGAATTCTCCCGTCCTTTCCAAACATTCCAATCATTTTCTTAATTTTTCTAGTGGACTTCCACGTCATTTTCTTTATATTCACTATACATGTTATATTGAATTACCTGTAAGGATATGTACAGGTAACCCTATTGGATAGTTTTGTTTTTTAAACAGCAACTTGGGTAGGGGCTGCAAAATAAACTAGAACCGTAGTGGGGAAGCTTTGGGACTTTGCCAATACCAATGTTTTTCTGATTAAAATAGCACATTTGAGGGCACAATCAGGAATGAAACCATGATGGAGGCAAAGTCCTACGACCCCACCCATACAACTCCCTGCTGCCCTTTTGCTCTGTTTCATGGCTTCCTCGGGCTGCAATTCAAAAAAACAAACACCTCATGCATTTAATATAACTATGAAGCCCTGCTAAATGGAGGAGACCTGTGTGTGTGTGCGCGCACACATACGGGCGTACCTGTTCTGAATACCTGTGGAGCATATGGTTGTTCCTAGATTAGGTTCTCACAGTGGAACAAAATGCAAAGTGATGATGAACTTGGATGCATTACTCACAGCCCAATCCTAAGCAGCACTGGCATAGTAAGGCTGACATAGCAGGGCTGCAGCCTAAGACCATTAGGAGGCAGCAGCAGCACAACACAAGGCAAGAGGAGGTTTTCCCCTTCCACCCAGGTAAGCCCCAGCCAGCCCTATGGGGCTGCTCGCATCTGCGCCTACTGTTTTGCAGGCGCAGGTGCACATGCACATGCATAGCAGTGGTCTGATTCAGGGCCGCCAAGGCTGGAGACCGGGTTTAGGATTTGACACTGCAGCCATCATGCGTCGCTGCCCCTGTCGCCACCCACTGCACCACCCTGTTACGGCTCCCAGCATGCCTCTGGCATGTCCTTGGCGAGGTCCTGCACTGACCAAGCACCACTGATGCTCGACTGGCACACGGTCGATGCTACTGATGTCTGCCCATGCGCCGATGCTGATGCTTGCGCCGGTCCAGCACCTGACTAGCCAGCGCAGATGCGCTTGACGGCACCTTAGCGAAAGCTCTGGACCGTGTCTGTAGATGAAAAACAGATGCAAGGGGAAAAAAACCCTGCTTATCCAGGTCTGTGGGAGGCTCTTCCTTCATAGTTAACTTTCTTTTTGGTCAAGCAAAGAAATGCACATCTTTCAGGTAAGGATTTGTTGCCTCAAGATACATGATCATGTCAGCCACAAGAAGAAAGCTGAGCAGTTGCTCCCATCTCTTGCAGATAATGTGTAATGGACGTGGGATATGTAAGTGTGGCAGATGCATCTGCGATAATCCTAACCTCTACATTGGACCTACCTGTGAAGTCAGCTATGCCTTGGTGAGTCTTCAGGCTAAACAGGTGGCCAGTTTTGAACTAATATTTTGTGGTCAGTATTCTCAGTGTGTTGCATCTCATGATGTGGATTTCAGGCCTGTTCATAGTTAGATTCCACAAAATCCACATTGCCTCCAAGTTGAGTGCCTCTGGGGCATAAATTATGCCAGTTGCACCTGCACAGTCGTATCAACACAAATGTAGCCACATCTACAAACTTCCTTTTTCCCTCCTACCAATATTACCCTTTCCTCAGGCCTCAGACAGTTTCCAAAATGGAACATCCTCGATAATTTCAATAATTCATTCACAATAATTGCATTATTATTGTGCAATAGTTTTATTATATCATAAGCTTGGGAGCCTCTCATAGAACATTAATTGTAAACAAACAAACAAAAACATTTGTGAAAAAACAAACATTGGTAGCCTGCCTATGTGAATAGCCTTGGGTCAGTAAGACTCTCATTGTGAGAGTTACTGAGAAAGGTGATAAATAAATATTGTATTATAATATGGTATATAATAATATATAATAATATTAATGGCATTTCATTCACAAGGTGTGTCATTAACTCACTTAGAGTTCAGTCCTAAACTGCGCGAGATTAGCGAGGCCAGAGGGCCTGCATCACATCCAATGTGGCTTCGGTGCCCTGGGGAGCCTCCCGTTCTCGTCTTCTAAATTCCACTCTTTCTGACATGCTTGATAGTCTGATATCCTCTCTCTGGCAAACAGGGCTTTCAGCATATGTGTGGAGAAGATATCCGAAGCTGTGTTCAGTGCCAGGCTTGGGGGACGGGAGAGAAGAAGGGCAAGAAATGTTCAGGCTGCCCTTTCAGGATCCAACTGGTGGATGAGCTGGAAAAAGGTACTTTGGTTCCCTGAGGTTGCAGTGCAGATCAGAGAGTCCATGTCAAGGGACTCTTGTATGACACTCAGAACGCAACCCTGAAGGTAGGGCTGTATTAACCCATGGCCGGGCCCCTAGGCTTTCAGGTATTTGGGGCCCCCTTCGGCACTTCCAGGCCTCCAGCACTTTCGGGGCTCCTCCAGTACTAACCCAGCCATGGGTTAATACAGCCCTGGGCTGCCTCCCAAAAGAAACAGGAGGGCACGCCCGTAGCCCTTGTTATTTTCTTGCTCCTGACATTGCTTCCCATGTTGGTGGCAATAGTGTCTTGATCCCAGACATTTCCACGATGTGTTGGTAACAAAACATTTCGTTTCTCTATCTCTGCAGAGAAACGCATAGATACAATTTGTTCCCTTCAAGATGAGGAGGATGACTGCATTTACCATTACAGCATGGAACAGGATCCCAACCCACATGAAAATGGCACTGTTCTTGTACAGAGGAAGAAAGGTAGGCAAGAACTCTCCAGGGAGCAGGAGAGATGCAGCTGAACGTGGTGGCAAAGCACCACCTAGCAGGCACATAGGCTGTTATTTCCAATCCAGCCCATCCCTCTTTACCCCAGAGCTTATCATGATGCTCAGACTGCAATCCCAACGTGTGCTGAAAGAGTAAGGCCGGCAGGCCTGCACTGTATCCAGTGCAAGTTGGGACTGCTCAGGAGCCTCTCCAGGGCAAGGGCACATTCACGCCCTTGCCCCAGGGTAGGCTCCAGCCTCCCCATGTACCTACTATCTGCACCTACTATTTAGCAAGCACAGAGCCGAAGATGCTGCGCGGCCTGAATTGGGGCTGCAGGGCCTGGGGCCGGAGGCTTGGATCCCAACTCCTAATGGCTGCATCCCAACTCCCCATCCCCAGGCCAGCATGCCTACCAACCTGCCCACTCCCCAGTTCCTCCTGCCCTCCCCCCAAAAAACTGCTCTTGCACCAGCCAAGTTCAGCTGGCACATGAGTGGCACAGCATGGCCATGGGTTGGCGCCATTGGGCTCTGCTCTGGTCGACTCTGCTGCTGGCAACGCAGGGCAATTCTGGGTGGGGGGAGGGAGGGAGTACCTGGGTGGGTGGAGGGTGGTCCTGGAGGTGGCTTGGCCCAGGAAGGGGGTGGAGTTTGGATGTGGCCATTAGGCCGCATCTAAACCCCTGTTTGGACAGGTCGCATCCAAACCTCTGTCCCTGGCCCATGTGGCCCCAATCTGGGCCGTGCGGGGAACTCAGATCTGAGCCCTCTATACAGTGGGCACGGATCCAAGTAGCCCAGAGGCATGGCTGGTGCCTACCCTGGCACAAGGGCACAAACATGCAGTGATGTCATGCAGGGGGAACGCGGGGGAACTCAGTTCCACTAGTTAAAATTAGGGCTGACTCTGCCCACTTCACTCTCCCCCCCCAATTCCTCTGCAAAGAGCTTTTCTTCTTGGTTGGCCAGCATTCAGAGGGTTAAAGGGAGCGACTCCGGATTCCTAGGGGGGCGAAGGCAGTGATGTCATTCAGGGGGAATGGACCAGAACGGGCGTTCCGGATCTTAATGGGCTCCGTGGCTGGTTCCGGGTTCCCGACAAGTGCCAATCAAAAGTGAGTTCCTGTTCCTAAATCATTTGAATGACACCACTGCAAACATGTCCTTGCCCCATGAAGGCTCCAGCACAGTCCCAAGCTGCGCTGGATACGATGCAGGTCTACTGGCCTGTGCTGTTCCAACACAGCTTAAGATTGCGCTCACATGCAACTTTTGTGCTCTATTCATGGACCACTTGAAATCCATTCATGGACCCCAAGTTATGAATCCCAATGCTAGTGTGAGGCCTCTCTCTGCCTCTTGCCCTTTGCTTGCCTTCCCTTCCCTGCACACATTCTGTTTGGTTCCTGTTGTCCCCTATCTAACCGCTACAGTTTTGCTGCCTTTATAGAGTGCCCACCAGGAAGTTTCCTTTGGCTCATTCCTTTGCTCATTTTACTGATGTTGCTCCTGGGCTTGCTGCTGCTCCTGTGCTGGAAGTTCTGTGCTTGTTGCAAGGTAAGAGCCGTCTTTTCACCAAGGACAAACACTAGAGGGAGATGTTGGATGGGAACTGGCCAAGGCTGGGAATGAGCTACGATTCACATAAAGTTCATTCCCTCCCCCCATTCCATTAAGATTTTTAAAATCTTCTCTTAGTGGCGATCCACATGGAACCCTGCCACGTGTGTGGAATCAGTTTTGGTCTGACTCTGTCCACTTGAGTCAGGGACCTGCCTGAAGTGCCCTCTGGCCACATTTCTGTGGCCACATTTCTGTGTCTCTAGCCAGCAGTTTGATTTTGTGCCTTTGTGTCAAAAGGATTTTCACTTTTTTTTCCTTCTCTTTCTTAGGCCTGCCTGGCTTGCCTGCCCTGCTGTGCACGAGGTACCATCTTTTGAAGTTATTTGTGGTCTTTGGGATGAGGGGATAGTAGCATTGGAATAGCTTGCTTAGTACTGGGATTGGAAGGCAAGAGTCTCAGACAATGAGAAGGCCTAACGACTGAAAGGGCAGCAGTTGAGATTATTTAAAATACAAGAAACTGCCTTATATCAAGTCAGGTCAAGGGCCCATCTGTAGTATATTGTAAAGCAGAATGGAGCTGGGGCTTTTGCTGAAAACCTTATGATAATACCCTGATGCATGGCAGAGAAGTTGACAAACCATGGAAGACTCTCCCACACACATATCTGGATCCATGGTAGTAACCTCAGTTCGAACCATTCATGCACAATTTTATTTGCCTTTAGAGCACCTATTTGGTTTGTACCACAAAGGAAAATTTAAGGTTTCCTGTAGATTTTTCTTATTTCTCAGACTCTTTGAGAATTATTGGAGAATTGATCCCTTGATAGTCTTCCAAGATGTGTTCTGCATCAATCTCCTAAGTACTCAAACTAAGTACTCAAACAGATCACCTCTTCACATTGAATCATAGAGTTGGAAGGTACTTTGGAGGTCATCTTCTCCAACCCTCTGCTCAGCACAAGCAACTACAGCATCCCTGACAGATGGCCATCTACTTGACAGAAGGTCTGCTTGAAGACCTTCAGGGAACCCTACAACTGCATGAGGCAGGCTATTCCAGAGCCAGACTCTTACAGTTAGAAACTTCATTATGTCTAGCCTAAAAAAATCCTTTTGGTTGCCTTTGGCATCCCTCACCACCTTCAACTCAATCTATGTTTTAGCCTTCCTGGCATCTTCCTTGCTGGTATGGGTTATAATTATGTATTGTTCCTTAGTTGAGTGACCCTCCTTCCACTTCTTGGGCATGCTCCTCTTGCTTCTCAGTTTTTCACTAAATTCTTTGTGCAGCCACATTGGTTTTATTAGGTTAGGTTTAATATTAAGTTATGAAAAATATTCCTTTATGTGCCAGTGCCCAGTCAGGGTCACTCCTAATGTTCAGGGGATATGGGTGCACACTAAAAATATGGCGTATGAGGTGGACATGAAAACCTGGAAAAATGCCAGAAAGCTCTGCTATATGGAAAACAAGATTTTTCCCCTTCAGCAATAAGCTCATCTTTTTCCATTTCCTCACTCTGAAGTATAGGAAAGATTTATTGGACTAAGTTCTATCTCCACTTCCTTCCCTGAAGGCCGCACTGTGGGTTTCAAAGAGGACCACTATCTGCTCAGACAGGGTCTCATGACCTCAGACCATCTGGATACACCTATGGTGCGCAGCGGTAACTTGAAAGGCAGAGACACGGTCCGCTGGAAGATCAACAACAACGTACACAAGCAAGGCTTGTCTTCCATGGCTCTCAATCCCAAGGACATAAGTGAGTGCCAACTTCACAAGATAGAGGGGTCATGAGGTGGAATGTGAATGTGACCCCTTGTTAGAGCCAGAGATGTTGAGGAAATATCCCCTCAGAATATCATTGAGCTAATTCAGGGCACAATCCTAACCTGGAGTTAGGCCAGCACAGTTAGGCCAGCAAAGTTTGGCTGGCACAAGGGCCACTATAAAGCACATTTGGACCACTCTCTGAGTCAGGGAAGATGGCGCACATCTGTGTGCTGCCCTCTCTGACTCTGAGAGTGGTCAAAACATACTTTACAGTGGCCCTTGTGCCAACCAAACTTTGCTGGCCTAACTGTGCCGGCCTAACTCCAGGTTAGGATTGTGATCTCAAATGTGCAGGCACTCACATGGCACACCCCTCTTGCACGACTCACTGCCTCATCTTATTCTTCAGCTTCACTGCTAGAACTAGAGCTCTGGCAGCAGAGCACACTTTATGGCATCATAAATGCTGTTATGGAAGCCTGCCTAGCCATGCACTTCCAGGCTGCTGCCACAGACATAAAGAAACACCTAGTGTGCGGCAGCAGCCAAGAGAGGCCCTGCTTGCTTTGGTAAGTTGGCATGGTGGGGGTGGGTGGGTGAAATGGGCCGATGGGCAGAGGGAAGGGAGAGTGTCTGAGGTGAGATGGATTGGATCCCAGCACAAATAGCACAAGTATTGTTCTAGTATGCTATCCCCTTCAGGGGGGAGGTTATATAGCTTCTCAGACCTGAGAAGGCCCTGAGAAGGTCTGAGAAGACCCATTGGTAGAGGTGTGGGTTTTTTTTTTGTGATATTTTTTCCAAAGTTTCTTTCTGAAAGTAGCAAATTGCGGTGTTATATGTTTTTTATTCTACATTCTCAATCCATGTTCTCATTTTTATTAATTTTAAATGCTTTAAAAGTATATTAGGTAGATAGAGGTGATATAGTGTCAGCAGAGGCAGCCACCGTATTATTTCTAATTGGAAAAGGAGTCTATTTTAATTTCTGGAAAATATCTTAAACACCAAAATGTGGCATTTTGTGTTTTTATTCAGATACTTTAACTGCAAAAAGTGGTGTTTAACCGCTAAAAGGCGGTTTTCAACAACAACAAAAAACCCCACCCCTACCCATTTGTGAGGAAAGGGCTTATGGAGGGGTAAGGGAAAATATTTCCCCTTACCCCTTCTTCCAAGTCTCTGGGTTGGACCCCCTCCCATAGCATGCAGCACAGCACATGTTGGGGGAAAGCAGGATTGGGCTGTCAGACTGCACATGAGGAATTGCTTGTAAGAATATTCATCCATGTCAAAACCTACATTCATGAAACTAGCTTTAGCTAGCCTCCTCCCTTATGGCTATACATTCCATGTGGGAGAGGATTTTGAGAGTAGGGCTCATTCAAACAAAAATTCCCTCACAGGCATTCTGAGACAATACAATGAGACAATATATAAGAAATGAATCGCACAAACATCTGTGCAAATGAATTGGCTCTTCAGACATATATATGCTCCTCGGCTATATATATGCTCATATATATTGGCTCTTTGGACATATATAACTAGCATGGCTACCCCCAAAAGAATCCTGGGAACTGTAGTTTACTGAGAATGCTGGAAATTCTCTCTAAGAGATCCCTAGCTCCCTTCACAGAGCTACGGTTGCTTGTAGAGAGGGTATGACTACAATACCAATTTACGCCTATGGCATAGATATACCCTTCTTTTCTTGCATTCCAGGTCAAAATCCAGCAACAAGCTTTCTGCAAGAACAGGAATTGCATTTTCTGATTCATAGGAAACATACAATGATAAATGACTGGAATCATTTAGCAGTTAGGCTGCTTAAATTCTACCGGCTTGAGTAGGATTTTATTGTGTACATAGGATTTCAGCCACTGGATGTGAATTTCACAATTTGCACGGACTCCATAAAACAACTGGAGTGGTTCCATGTCCTCATTGTTCCCTAGCATGTCTTGCTAGCTTTGCTGGTGTTCCTTGCTGAGAACCAAGGGAGAAGACTAATTGACTTGTTTCTTTGTCTCCAGTTCCATATGGCCTTTCTCTCAGATTGGGTCGGCTCTTCACCCAAAACCTTGCAAAACCAGATAGCCGTGAGCGTGAGCAACTGCAAAAGGACGTGGAGGAGAATGTAAGGTTCAGGGGGTTGCACTTTCCATTAAGTGTGCTCATGAAGGCTAGGGGGAAATAAATGAAAGCCAATGCAAGTTGCTGTTTCTTGGGCATGTCTGCAGGATGTAAGGAAACCAAGGTTGGGGATGGCGAGGGGCCTGAATTGGGTGTTGGTGGTTACATTATGTCTTGATGCATGCCTGGGTATTTCCTTTGGAAAGCCTGAAATTGATTAATGGCACTCTTTTGCTTTCACAGCTCAATGAGGTTTACAGAACCATCCCTGGTCTCCACAAATTCCAGCAGACAAAATTCAGGTGAGAGGCAAGGGGAACTGGCATGCAGAGAAATGGTAAAATCTCACTCAATCAGCAGTATTTATATACCGCTTTTCAACACAAAGTTCAGAAAGTGGTTTACAGGCAAATAGTAATAATAAAGTTAAATGGCTCCCTGTCCCAAAAGGGCTCACAATCTAAAAAAATGCGGAACACCACCAGCAACAGCCACTAGAAAAGACACTGCGCTGGGGTAAATAGGGACAATTACTCTTCCCCTGCTAAATATAAGAGGAACACCATTTGAAAAAGTGCCTCTTACCCAGTTAGCAGTAAGTGTTTGTAAAGAGGAGAATAGATGAATACCTCCAGGTGTGATTAAGGAGTAACCTTGCATTTCCTCAGAGATGACAAAGAAAGCCAGGTACGAGAAGTCAGAGGACAAGACTTCCACCACAGTGTTGGGCGCTGTGTGTTTAGCTGTAGTTAAATAGCAGGAATCACAGAAGGCCCCTACCTGGATCAGGACCATGGTGTGGAGGGGATTTAACTATTTGCCGTTCCTGGTCCTGTTCCAGATTGGGGCTCCCATGGCTGCCCTGTGACAGACTTTGCCTCTGAAGGGCTGGTCTGTGTGGAAAGTCACTTCCATGGTCAATAATAGCACAGGTTGCCCTAAATCTGTCTTCCAGAACAACAGCCACACTGAAGCACAAAAAGTTAAATTTCCCTTCCCACCACCCCATAATCTTCATCCAGATCTCTCTCTCTCTCTCTCTCTCTCTCTCTCTCTCTCTCTCTGTGTGTGTGTGTGTGTGTGTGTGTGTGTGTGTGTGTGTGTGTGAGACACACACACAGAGAGAGAGCGAGAGAGCACCAAATGAGGTGTTTAAAGTCACATCTAGTCTGGTCTTCCATAGCAGAACCTTCATCACCCCCAGCTTTCCCAGGCTAAGAATGTATCAAGAACTGTATGAAACCTATTTGGCAGCAAAAACAAGCAAAGCCCTGTATCTCTCCTCAGATTGTAATGAAAATTGTTCATGTCATCTGTTCTCTCCCCAGGCTCCAGCCAAATGCTGGGAAAAGGTAAGCACAATTTTCAGTGTTGTCTATGAACTGCAACTAGTTTACAGACTGATAGTTGAAGAAATTAATACATGAGCTTATCAGAGTGCTGCTGGATGATGAATCTTACTAACAACCTGATTTTCTTTTGCTTCTGCCCCCCTTCCCCTCTTCCAGACAGGACCACACAATTGTGGACACAATTGTCACTGCCCCTCGCTCAGCCAAGAATGACATTGTGAAAGTGACAGAGAAGCATGTCTTGCAAGAGGCTTTCAATGATCTGAAAGTGGCACCTGGTTACTATACTGTAATCTCTGACCAAGGTGAGTGATGGTGTTACATTTGGGCTTAGTTCTCATTGTGCTAGTAAGCCAGTGTCTGGATTAATTCCTATGTGGAGGCTCACAAAACTGAACATTCCAACCTACGGATCATTCTCTCCACTGGTCATGTCAGGGAGAAGTGTCCAGCCTAGGCTCCTCCTTCACATGCTGGATTTCTGTGTGAAAGCATTTTTTAAAGAAATGGGTCAAGCTCTCTAATCATTTGAACTCCCAACTGCATTTTGAAGTGGTATAGCTCAGGCACCAGTTTCCCATCTCAGAGAGAATCGTCATATATACTCGTGTATAAGTCTATCTCATGGATCAGCTGAGGTCAAGTTTTAAGCCAACAATCCTAGAATATGCTATGATCCATGGAAAAGTCGAGGGTAAAAGGAGTTTATGAAATTCTTTGAAAATTACTTAGCAGTAATTGTTCTGAGGCAGCAACAGAAAGAAAGCAAAAACCCTGGACCCATTTCATCTTGCTCTGAGACAGCACAGAAATGGAGCTATTCTCCAAACTGAAACATAGAGATGAAGTCACTTGTAGAAGTTGCAGGAAAGTAAAGAGGTGCTCTCCCCTCCTCTAATCTGTTGCCTTCTTGCTTCCATTGCCCCATCCCAAACCCAGACGCCCATGGCATGGTCGAGTTTCAGGAAGGAGTGGAACTGGTAGATGTCCGGGTCCCCCTCTTCATAAGGGAGGATGATGATGATGAAAAGCAGCTGCAGGTGGAGGCCACTGATGTTCCCGTGGGGACTGCAGATATTGGACGTCGGCTTGTCAACATTACTATAATTAAAGAGCAAGGTAAATATGCTGGTTTGATGTCACATGATTGAGTGCATAATTGGCATACACCCCCTTTCTTCTCCTGCCAATCTATCATGCTCACCTGGGACATCATTCTTGATTTAGACCCCTGCTCTCAAATGGGTAGTCTCCTGGAGCTTCTTCTGGCGTTTCAGAGTCTCTTGAGGCTTACTGTGTGACTTGCAAGAGGCTCTGAAAAGCAAGAAGAAGGAAGCCGGAAAGATGAGGCATCCCAGCTCCAGACTCCTCTGGCATCTTGGTTCTTACTCTCCTTTTAAGAAAGAGTAGAGCTGGTGGGTATTTAGATCTGCAAGGTGGTTGTTTTCAGGCACAGTGAGAACAACTTAGGGATGTCCATTTTTCCCCCTACCATTGCTAATCTTGGTGACCCTAGCTGTGAGCCAAGAGTTCTGGCACTGGATGCCTCCAAATGCTCTGCCAAAGTATTGGGTCATGATTATATCTCAGAAGCAAATGGCAACTTGATGTTGGGTATCAGGGCTGCAAATCCCTAGCAGAAGCTTATAGTGGCATAAGCCCTTTAAGTACACAAAAGCAGAGTTGTAAAAGCTACGTGCTCAACCTGGAAATCCACTGTGCTCTTGACTGAGACAAAAATGGAGACAAAGTCCACCATGCTGAAGTGTTAAGGCTTCTTTATAAACAAATAAGGATTCCACAAGAGAATCAAACACAAAGGGTGCAGTTTGTAGCAAACAAGTACAGTTTCATACAGCAGATGAAAACAGTAGCTAAGTACTTGATGAGATGTTCACCTGTAGCATAGTCCAAGCAGGTCTCTGTATCTTCGCAAGAAAACACTTGACTTAGATAACATGTCAAGGTATATCAACACACAATCCTCACTTCCCTTCTGCCTAGAATAACTTCAGCAGAAACATTCCACCATATAGATAGACATAGTGGATAACACACTTGACTGACTAGCATTACACACTGACTAGTATAAACCAGTCTTACCAAAACTAACTGGGTTGCCGAGCCAGGGGCTAGTGGTTAGCTAGCAAGGTCCGGAAGTAGCAGAGCTTCATTCTTCTCTTTAGACTACTCAACCCGTGATTGCCCTCAGGTGGGTGATTATTCCACCTGCTGGCTGTCACTAGCAGAACTCAATTCCTTAAAGCTACAAAATTCCTTTGAGGCTTTTCTCTGCAGCCTGACAGAGCAAAGCAACCATTTCTGGGTTTTAAGCTAAACAATCCGCACTCCTAACCTGGAGTTAGGCTGGTACAGTTAGACCAGCAAAGTTTAGCCAGCACAGGGGCCATCATAAAGCACATTTGGGCCACTCTCAGAGTCAGGGGGGATGGTGCATGTCTGTGTGCTGGCCTCTCTGACTCAGAGAGTTGTCCAAACATACTTTACAATGACCCTTGTGCCGGCCAAACTTTGCTGCCCTAACTTGTGAAAGCCTAATTCCAAGTTAGGACTGTACTCCCAATCATATATTTCTGCAATCATTGTCATTCTTGAATATGGCATGCAAGTTGTTCACACTTGCAAAATCTTCACTAAGCTGCTCTCACAGCTTATTGGGTAATTCAGACATCAGCAGGGCCTGATGATATCATCATCAGCAGGGTCATGATTATATCTCAGAAGTAAATGGCAACTTGATGTTAGGAAATTGCTTAAACTTGTATGGGAGTGCAAATGCTGGTAATGACTTAGTGCACAGTCCAAAATTTGGAGTTAGACCAGCGTAGTTAGGCCAGCAAAGTTTGGCCAGCACAAGGGCCAGTGTAAAGCGTGTTTAGACCACTCTCGGAGTCTCTCTGACTCCCAGAGTGGTCCAAACATACTCTACGGTGGCCCTTGTGCTGGCCAAATTTTGCTGGCCTAACTGTGCCGGCCTAACTCCTGGTTAGCACCCTTAATCTTTTCTGCTTGCTTGTGTAAAAAATGTGTGTATTATAATTATATTATTATAAATTATATTATTATATTATATATTATATTATTATAAATCATAATTATTATTGTTATTATTGTTACTAAATATATCACTGATCTGTTTAGCCAACAGCATCATTACCTTCCAGCAGCCAGCTTATGTATATAGCCGTTTTGATCAGCTGGCTAAGATCCCTGTTGTTCGGGAGATACTGGACAATGGGAAGTCCCAGATCACGTTTAGGACACAGGATCTCACTGCCCAAAATGGCAAGGTAAGACCGCTGGAGCTGATTAAAGCAAGGGAGAGCATAGATAGCTGTGGTATGGGAAGGTCATTGACTACCCTACAGCAGAAAACATGCACCAAAGGGGGGACATAAGAACGTGCTACTTGAAAAAGCTGGAAGCTGTAGCCAGTGGAAGTGCCGATAGTGAACTCTTGCATGGAATCCTGGAAGTTCTTTTGGACAGAGGAGCAAATTCCACCATCACCCAAGGCATGCAGCACTTTTGTCTCCTCATAAAAGCAGGATTTGTGCTCCTGACCAATAGACCTAAATCCAAGTTGATAGAATTCTGTGGCAATTCTATCTAAAGGCTATCTGGGAAACCCAGTATAAATTAGGGTGCAATCCTAACCTGTGCTGGAACAGCTTGAGACCAGGCTGGAGCCTCCACAGGGCAAGGGCATATTTGTCCCCTTACTCTAGAGTAGGCACAGCTGCCCTGATAGGGCTGCTGAGATCTGTGCTTCGCAGGCACAAATCTGAGCATGCCTCAGCAGCCCAAATTGGACAGGGGCTTGGGTGCGGCTTAACAGTCATTTCCAAGCTGCTCCCCCCCGCCGGGCCACACCGCCTACTGGAACAACCCTCCCCCCATCCTGTTCCTCCCCTCCCACCTTCCCCCCATCTAGAAAAGCCCCTGCACTGGCCAAACTCAGACAGCGCAGGGGCGGCTTATCAGCCATCGTCTTCAGCACTGTTGTGTTGATGCAGCTGCCTGCTGCGCAGATCATTTTCCCCTAAGCACTATTCTTTTGATCTTGCAGTCCAAACATGGTAAAAGATTGGATTTCTCCCACTCTCTGAAAGCATGCTTGTTATTGATACCTGCTCATTCTAATAATCAGATCTGTGGTTGGGGGAGTTATTGTACAGAACATGCAGTTTTGTGCCTGTCAATGGGCCCTTATGGCTGACGTGTACAGATATTCTTCGAATTGCATAGAGCTGAGACGATGGAGGAATATTTGTGCCGCATCTCTGCCATATTTAGCATGTCCTTTCTCCCTTCCCTTCAGGACTACGTCTTTGCAGAAGGTGACCTGGTCTTCCTGCCAGGGGAGAAGCGGAAGGAGGTGCAGGTGAAATTGCTGGAGCTGACTGAGATCGATGCCCTTCTTCACAATCAGCAGCTGAAGCAATTTGCAGTGGATCTCATCAACCCCAGGTTCGGTGCAAAAGTTGGCAAATACCCTCAGACCATAGTGACAATTGCTGATCCAGGTGAGTCTTGATACTTTTCTGATGGCAAGTAACTCCTTGGTCTCTGTGGAGGAGCCACAGCTCAGTAGCAGAGCACTATGTACAAAGTGCTTCTTGTGTATTATCTACTTGTAATCCTTACAGCCGCTCTGCAAGGGTGTACTTCTCCTGTACAGAACATAATTCTCTTTAATTAATATTTCTATACCTCCATGAATATACAGGGCACTTTACATAAAAAGGGAGGTCCCTGCCCCAAGGGCCTTGCAATCTATATATCTACATGAGAGGGAGAGAGAGTGGGAGGGGGGAATGAAGGCAGGGTAAACAAGGGAAGAATCTGTAATTTCTTTAGCTTCATGTACTCAAGCAAGTATTGTGGAAATGGATGCAAGGAGCTGTAAAAAATTGCACACTGTAAATGATTTTGAAATTATATAATATATGATAATTTTATGTTGCTTTTCTTATGACGTCATCTCAAGGCAATTTATGTTATCAGCTTCTGACACAGAGATGCCATTTTCTTTCTTACAGAAGCTGTTGGAGGCAAAATTGGAGCACCCCTCAATCCAAATGCGCAGGCTTTGACCTCCAAGAAGATCCGCTTCAACTGGTTGCCACCTCCTGGCAAACCTGCTGGATACAAGGTATGGACCAGCAGTCGGCTGACAAGCCTTCAATAGGGCAGAATCTTGCTAGATCCTGTTTCCAGTGAGGGCAAGCCCAGCCCTTTCCTCCCACACCACACCATGCCCAGCTAGGCCAACAGGTGCTGCTGCTCTCCACTCAAACTATATATTTGATTACTTGGGCAGAAGATTTAGCCGAGAGGGTTAATGCCTCTGTTTGCCTGAAGATAACTGAAGATAAAGGTCGTGAGCTCGAGACTACCGGAAGGCTCTGTGAGCGACAGACCTTGTAAAAACTGCGGCTGATTAAAAGCTGAGTTCCAGCTGCCTCGTGGGAGGAGGAGTGTGCTGAAGTCAGTTGCGTCTCTGGTGGGAGCAGGGAAGCCTCTTATCAGCCAGCAGAAGACAGACAGGTGGCTAAGAAAGAAGGCTAAATCCAGAAAGAAAGATCTGTATGAGTGTTGTTCTTGAAAGATAGAACATTTCTATAAATTGTAAAAACCTTCGGGTTTGTGAATAAAAGTCTGCCTATGTAAACCGCCTTGAGTTCCAGTCATTAGAGAAATCTAGTGATCTTAAGAAAGGCGGTATATAAATACATGTATTATTATTATTATTATTATTATTATTATTATTATTATTATTATTATTATTATTATTATT
>JAJKFI010000048.1:4758995-4772561 GCA_029204185.1 Lerista edwardsae
TTGGTTGGTTGGTTGGTTGGTTGGTTGGTTGGTTGGTTGGTTGGTTGTGAACATCTGGTCATACAGTCCAATCTGTAGTTGTACTATAGTTCCTTATATATTATGGACTAGCTTGTCCTTACCCGGCATTGCCCGAGTATTTATGTATCCCAAGCTTCTGTTAGACAGGAAAAGGAATGAATTCTATCTATCGTGTAAAATCGAAGTAATTTTATGTACAGGTAATTAAAAGTATAAGTACAGTATAAAAATTATAAAGTAAAATCTTTTACAAATCCACTATTATATTAATTTAACTCAAAACTTGATTATAAACAACATTTTTAGTTTCACCTCCAGGAGCAAGAATAAATAAATTCTTGGGTGAATCCACCCTTGAGCAAGCAACATAACGTTGTCCGTGGGAGAAACATGGCGATCTCCAATCCACCGCAGTACTTAATAGACTGCCCCTGTGACTTGTTGATCGTGATCGAGAATGCAAGTCTCACTGGAAATTACAATCTCTTAAAGTGAAAAGGGAGATCGTCGGAATGAGTGTTATCCGTGGGATAAAAACTGTTTCACCCTCTCCCTTTCCTGTTAAGACAGTCGCTTCAATTACATTACCCAGCATCTTCTTGACACACAGCCTTGTGCTGTTGCAAAGGTTTGGTTCCGTAGTAAAATAATTGGAGATCCCACTGTAAGTCAAAGACAATGTGGTGGCAATCCAGCCGGATCAAGTGAGTTTAGGAAGTCTGATGGGAAATTGATGACTTCATAGGCATCTACTACGGTATTGATAGACTTTTATTCAGTGACTAGCCTGGTAACATGGCAAGTATTTGATTAGAGTCCAAGATCGGGGCATAATAATTTCTAAAAATTTCCAGAAGGTTCTACAGAATTCTATTCGTTCCATTCAACTACACTTGAGCTTAAATGTCATCGGGACTGTCCCCAATCAGCTTAGCGACCCCGAAAACTATGGATTTGACACTAATGTCGGTCATTTTGGAAATTTTACTTTTCACCCGTTCTCACCCCCCATGCTGATGGGGGCTGAACGTGGACTTAAACGGCATTGGGAGTGTCACTATTCATCTCAGCGACCCCAAAAACTATGGGTTCAACAGTAATACCGGTCATTTTCAATTATTTTTACAGGTCACCCCCTTCCCACCCCCACGGGTGCTAGGGGTGTCTCACCCCCAGAGTATTTCTTTCCAGATTGTAAGTCATATGTGTACCAAGTTTGGTGTAAATTGCTCCAGGCATTCCAGAGTTACACTGGAACAGACACACATACATCCATTGTATTTGTCACGCCTTCTCACCCCCCATGCTGATGGGGGCTGAACTTGGAAATGGCATCGGGAGTGTCACTATTCATCTCAGCGACCCCGAAAACTATGGATTCGACAGTAATATTGGTCGTTTCCGATTCTTTTTACATGTTATCCCCTTCCCACCCCCACCACTAGGGGCGCTAGGGGTGTCTTACCCCCACAGTATTTATTTCCAGAGTGTAAGTCAGATGTGTACCAAGTTTGGTGTAAATTGCTCCAGGCATCCCAGAGTTATGCTGGAACAGACACACATACATACATCCATTTTATTTGTCACCCCTTCTCATCCCCCATGCTGATGGGGGCTGAACATGGACTTAAACGGCATCGGGAGTGTCACTGTTCATCTCAGTGACTCCGAAAACTATGGATTCAACACTAATATCGGTCGTTTTCGATTATTTTTACATGTCACCCCCTTCCCACCCCTACCCCTAGGGGGTGCGTTCTATTCGACTACACTTGGGCTTAAATGTCATCGGGACTGTCACCAATCAGCTCAGCGACCCTGAAAACTATGGATTTGACAGTAATGTCGGTCATTTTGGACATTTTATTTTTCACCCCTTCTCACCCCCATGCTGATGGGGGCTGAACGTGGACTTAAATGGTATCGGGAGTGTCACCATTCATCTCAGCGACCCCGAAAACTATGGATTCGACACTAACCCCCGCAGTATTTCTTTCCAGATCACAAGGCATATGTGTACCAAGTTTGGTGTAAATCGCTCCAGGCGTTCCACAGCTATGCTGGAACACACACACACACACACACACACACACACACACACACACACACACACACACACGTTCACTTTTTATATAGCTAGATAACGTCTCAGTAAAACATCAGTCATTCTATTCTAGAATGACCAGACCTCTCCTGTATGTGTGGAACTCTTAATCTTTGATCTTGTTTTCTTCACATTTCATTTTTCTCAAAGACTTCTGTTTTTACAAGTAGAGAACCACATCCTAGGAAAAAAAAACACTTACATTGCCCACCACAATTGTAAAATAGTCCTATTGTACATGTAGGATTGATCCATATAAGCAAGAATTATAATGAAGGCCGTTTTGGTCTTCATGTGAACTTGGGAGCCTGTTCATACATGTTAGGGCACATGATTAATTTCTTTGACTTAAGCCTGACTCATTGCCACATCCACTGGCCTGTAAGCCCCCTCCCTGAATCTCAGATACATCAGTAAGGGGGGCTGGTGGTAGTAATTCCGTTCTGGACATGCTCAGGAGCTCTCTCGCTTTCAGTTTTATGAAACCCTAGGTGTGTGCCAGTGTGCAACAGCTAGTCAAGCTCTGATGCTTACTTTTTTGGAATGCTTGGCCTCAAAATGAAAAAAAAAATGCTTTCCCCTTCTCATCAAAATCATGAAATTGACATGGAAACATGGAAATGTGAAATACATTTTGTTTTTTGCCCTTGCTTTCTGGTGGTCAATCTCAGCATTTTGGCAATACGATATTGCCTTTCATTCAAGTTTATCTTCATAATCTTGGAAAAATTGAAGAAGTATCTATGCACAATACAGAAATACTTGGGGAAGTTGCAGCAACCCCCAGGGTCATATACTGCCAAAGTATGAAGCAGATGAGATGTTTTCAACCTCAATGAGATCTATAGTGTGGGGTGGGGTGGGGTTTTGGCAGCCACATCTATTTCTAGCAACAGAAAGATAATCACTTTGATCCTGGAGACAAGCCTGTGTGTGAATACATACTGTGGAAAGCATCCAGTACACCTGAGATGTCTTTGAGCAAAACAAGGGGGCAAATACTGTAGTAAGGACCAGTACACAATGATATCACTTCATATCAATTTTTACCAAAAAGTTGTGTTCAACAAAATGAAATATCTCAAGCATCCAAATATTATTAAAACATTTTTTATTTTAAAATTTGAGGAAGGGAAGAGTACATCGTGAAATGCGTGCCTTTATTAACTGAAGTGGCTCCAATTGCAAAAGCCAAGATGTCATGTAGCTAAACCTTGTTTTTTGTGTTTTTTGATGGGTAAATCAATTTGTTTTCTTCTTGCCCATCCAACTCTCCTTCAGGCAATCCCCCATTGGGTGTGTTCCTCCTGGAAGTGGTCTGTGCAAATCAGTTTTTTTTTTTTTTGCTCCATGTGGGTTCTCCAAGGCATTCCCTTTGTTGCTGCACTTTCTTCAAAGGTTTTCCCAGAGAATCTCTCTTTTTCTATATGCATTCTTGAATACAGGCATGCCCTGGTATCCACTGATTCAGTATCCACGGTTTCAGTTGTCCATGGATACCGTGAATACTGAAACACCTATAAAAAAGATAGGGGGACATTAAACAAATTTCTTTTTTACCTAGTTGCAGCAAAACTACTGATGTTCCCCTCTCTTTAAAAATACGTCCCCAGTATCCACTGTTTCAGGTATCCATGCTGGGGTCCAGGATGGAACCCCAGCAGATACCAGGGCATGCCTGTACACACTTTCATTAGGATTGTTGGCCAATCTCAGATCATCCAGTGGTTTGTACAGCCTAGAGCTGCAGGGGAGGCTCTATAGTTAAGGTGCCTGACCTTTCCAACCTTCACTGTAAGGACTGGAAATTCTAGGCATCATTTATCAAGACAACATTTATCACGGGGAATCTGACTCATAAAGAGTATAGTGTGGCCCACTTTAAGTAACTTCTGGTGAATGGCTGAGCTATAGGTGTTTTTAAAAGTTTTGCTTTTAATGGCAAGTCTTCATGCTGTTTGCAACTGTTTTTGGCCCACCCACATCTTAATTTTCTTCCTTTAGCAATGTAGAGTATATCCAAGGATATTGCAGAGATGTACCTCTAGCTGGTTGGTGAAAGGCCACTGGGTATTCTGAAAGTTATGAGATAGGCCAGTCATTTCATCAAAGAGGCAAGTGCGGCCAGTGCATTGCCCTCTCCCACACACCAGTACTTGGGGGTATTTGGATCAAAAAGGCTGCGTGTAGGTTGCAGCTGGTGACCAGGTGCCTCCTTTGTGCCCATAATTGCACCCTTCCGCCCTTCCATCTGTGCCAACACAAGTGCTTCGCTCGTTCCAAAAGGCTCTCGGTGGAAACATGTGCAGCTGCTGGGAGAGGAGCTGGACCTTCGCCGCGTCGCCTGGAGGCTCCCAGCAGAATTGATCCCTCGTTACTCGGACAGCAGCTGCTTTTCCTCGGATGCGGAGGGTCTCCTCTATGAGAATAGCATCCATTCTGAGCTAATGGACAGTGACGCAGCCACCGGCAGTCTGCCCAGGAGTGGAACTCCCCAGCCCCAACCAGGTGAAAGATGACCCTCCCTCCCAGTCACTGTCATGTCTCATCCTCCTCCAAGGGCCAGGAACCAGGTTTTAGCATCTCCATCCCTGTGCAGAGACACGTTAGCATGTTGAATTTTGCCATCTGTAGCAGAGTCTACTTGCAATGTGTTATTGTGATCTGTGATCTGGCACTAAACTATACACATAGTTACGTGCCAAAGCAATCGCCTGCCTCAGGCATGAAATGGGAACTTGCTAAGAGTCTGCATCTGCCAGACATATGGATCCTTTAGAGGCCAATAAACAGAAAGATTATTGTCACCCATCATCCTCTGAAAGTTTATTCTTATCTAGTTGAATCTCCTTTAGCAATATCAGTTAGGAAGTTTGCCTTCCCTGCATGTTGAATGACTAAAATGGACAATGGTTTTTCTCTTTTTCAACAAAGTTTAATTTTTTTTAGTTTAAATTCTTCATAGAAGTATTTAATCCAAACAAAATTAAAGCATAAATCCAAACACCACCATAAAGCTCCATGCATGCATCAAAGCAAATGTTGCTGGTAAGACAGATCTTCGTAGAATAATCATGCAAAAATCATATGGAAAGTGCTTCCAGAATATCCATGTTGATTTGAGAAATGCTGTACAGAAGAATTATGCTTAATATAAGGGAAAAAAACATAAATCAAGTGTTTTTTCACATTATGGGGAAGAATCTGTTTTTGTTCTTCAGTAAAGTAATTTTGAATATTAAGCAACCAACAGATAGCTAATCTGATTCCACAAAGTGGGAATAAATGTTTTTAAAAATTAACCTAATGAGAACAGAAATGATTTAGTGTTTCACTGGAGCAAACAGGTGCTCAGAATCTCATTACAAAAGTCAATATAATTGGAGTGCTCTATAGCTCTTTGTGTTCAAAGTTTTTCTTTGAAATGTCATTGAGGTCCTGAAAGCATAAAAAGAAACAACCTGCCTAGTCCTGCTTTCTGCTTCCAGTAGTGGCTAGCCAGATGGCCAGTAAATCTCAAAAACAGAACAGGATGGCCACCTTTTTTTATCTGTCCCTAGTATCTGCAGATGGTGACTGCAGCCATGAAATTAAAAGACGTTTACTTCTTGGGAAGAAAGCTATGGTGAACCTAGATAGCTTAATCAAAAGCCGAGACATCACCCTGCCAACAAAGGTTCGCATAGTCAAAGCGGTGGTTTTCCCAGTAGCCATGTATGGCTGTGAGAGCTGGACCATAAGAAAGGCAGAGCGTCGAAGAATCGATGCTTTTGAATTATGGTGTTGGAGAAGACTCTTGAGAGTCCCCTGGACTGCAAAGAGATCCAATCGGTCAATTCTCCAGGAAGTCAAGCCTGATTGCTCCCTGGAAGGACAAATGCTGAAGCTGAAGCTCCAATACTTTGGCCACCTGATGAGAAGAGAGGACTCTTTAGAAAAGACCCTCATGCTGGGAAAGATTGAAGGCAAAAGGAGAAGGGGGCGACAGAGGATGAGATGGTTAGATAGTGTCACCGAAGCAATGAATATGAAATTGGGCGAACTCAGGAAGCTAGTGGAGGACAGGGAGGCCTGGCGTGCTGTGGTCCATGGGGTCGCGAAGAGTCGGACACGACTTAGCGACTGAACAACAACAACAAGTATCTGCTTCCTGCAGGAATTGTGTTTCTAGATTTAGAGGCTCTTTTTGACCATTATGATGAATAGTCAATATGACCTTGTCTTACATTGACCTTACCTTGTCTTACATGAATTTATGTAATGGTGTTTCTAAGCAGGATGTTTGGTCCTGCCTTGGTTTTCTCCAATGGCCTGGAACCAGTTTTTCACTTCTGGACAGTAGTTTAAATGGATTTGTCAAATTGTGTTCACAGAGTTTTCTTTCCAGAGTTTTCTACATAAAACTAGTTCAGGGGTGAAATCTATAAAGCCACCTCCTCACCTAAGCCTCTTTCATTCTCTCTGTTTTCCATTACTTTCTGGGTCAATCCATTCAGGTCTTATCAACATCTTGGTACAACTGGGTGCTGGTGCTACCTTTGAACTGTGAATTGATTTGTTGTGGTGCAAGAGCATACGTGTCTGCTTTCCATGAGGCTGACAATGGTTGTGAAGTCCCAAAATGGATGTTTCTGATTTGTATCTGGTGTAGGCATCCACAAACACTGGTAATGAATGTTGTTAACATTTGCGAACTGAATCTTTTCCAGAACACATGATGAATGGCCGGATGGATTTCAGTTTCCCTGGTGGAAGCTTGACCCGGAATGTGACTTCCAACTACAACAGTCTAAGTCCACATATCCACCAGGAGAGAAGGCTAATGGGAAGCTCATCTCAGACAAGGGAGTACACAACAGTAATATCTGGACATGGTGAGTGTTCGGCTGATCCTTCCGAGTTCTCAGTTTCCCAAACCTGCAAGTCCCTGCTCTCTTTTGCCTCAGCTTTCATTCTCCTCTTGCCTTTTTTGGTGGTCGTAGGTACCTCATACAGTGGCGGTCCGGGCTGGGAGCGCGCCCCATGGCAGGCGCTGAACACGCGCCCCCCCCAAGTTGCCCCACTCCCGCGCGTCACGCAGACACGCCTCCCTTACCCCGAAAACGCTCTATTTTGGAGCATAAGGGAGGCGTGGGCGGGCCAGAAACCGCACGGTCTCTCCCGGACTGCGCGCAATGGCGCCCCACCACTGCCCCGCGCCCCATGGCTCGTGCCATGGGGTGCTACAGGTAAGATACGCACCTGACCTCATAGGTACCTACCTATGTCCCTACATAGGTACCGCTAGACCAGTTGCAACAAAGAACATAAAAAAAGCCCTGCTGGATCTAGTCTAGCATCTGTTTCCACCAGAAGCTACTCTGATTGTTCCAGAAAACCCACAAGTGGGGCACAAGGGAAACAGCTCTGCCCTGCTGCATATCTCTTGCAACTGAAATTCAGGGCTGCCAAGTAGCAAACGGCTTCTCTTTACCGATATGAATCATTCTGCACATTTTTTATCCTTCCTCTAAGGAGCTCAGGGCAGTGCATGTGGGTTTAAAACTCTCTGCTAATTATCATTTGAGGTTTTACAGTTTTCCTTTCAATGTTAGCAGCAGGAACAACTGCTACTTGACCATTGCTAGGTAAAAGGTAAAGGTTTTCCCATGACGGAATGGTCTAGTCATGAACGACTGTAGGGGGCTGTGCTCATCTCCGTTTCTAAGCCTGTAGAGCTGGCGTTTGTCCAAAGACAAGTTTCCGTGGTCATGTGGCTGGCATGTCTACATGCCATAGCGCACGGAACGCCGTTACCTTCCCACTCAAGTGGTCCCTATTTATCTACTTGCATTTCTACCTGCTTTCTGACTGCTAGGTTAGCAGAATGACCATTGCTACATGAGTATAAAAACACATTAGAGAAGAGCTTCCTCTCTCTACAGTGGCGTCACTAGAGTTTGTGTCACCCAGAGCAGGAGGTCAGCACATCACCCCCCATGATGGATCTCCTCCTCCCAAACCATACAGCAACTTTATTTATTTATTTATTTAACTATAGTACAAGTCACCCAACAAATTAGTAACCAACAAAAAAACCATGGCCAATTTGATGACACTCAGACAATTAAATAAAAGTTCTAGTATTAGCTCTGATACATGGAAATGAGAATTGACTCATAATAATGATTTTTTAAAAATCAAAATTTTTACTTAAAAAGTTATATTTTCAGTTTTTTGACCATAGCTTTCGGTAAAATAAAGATATGACACTCTGGTTTTTTTATTGAATTCCTTGTGAAATTCTGCATCCAACGGTATATAACATGATGGTATTATTCCATAAAACTGCAATTTTAAAAAAATTGTGATTTTTACATTAAAAATTGTATTTTGGGGTTTTAGCTTTTTGGCCATAACTTTTGATAGAATGAAGGTAGCACACTCCATTTTTTTTTCATTGAATTCCGGGTGAAATTCCACATCCAACGCTTTCTCAATCTACCAAATGCCCCAGTTCCCCCCCCCTTATTTGATGGGATTGGCATCCATGACTTTTTCTATGGTTCCCTAATTACCTTTTAGCTGTAAGTAACCAAGTACCAATCCAACATTAGGACAAAGAAAGCTGTCTTTTCCGTCAGACCTTTCTTTCTTTGGGGCACTATCTGGCATTGGTGCTGTAGCTGTTCTGGTATCTTCAATAGTGCTTCTTTCTTTCCGTCTGTTTTGCCCTATCCTTTAGACCAGTCAAGGGGGATCTTCCCTCCCACACAAGAAGATGCTGGGAGGATGGTCCTGATGCCCCAGGATGTGGGCTTCAGGAGGGCAAAGGTGAAGGGTTACTGTGAAGACAGTGATGCTCGGGATTCTATAGTCATGGCTGATGGGCCTTCTTGGATTTCCAAATTCTTAGGTACAGCACATGGCAAAGCATTGCTAATTGTCTCCCTGAATGTCTGCCCCAAACTACAGTGACTCATCTCATAGCCATGCCAATCTACTCATGACACAAAGTCTTCCCCTGTCCCGGCCTCCACCAGCTTTGTATTCATGTGCGTATGAGTGTGCATGCACCAGTGTAACCCTCCCTGCACCTTCACCACATCAACTTCACTTTGCGGGCTTCATCACTGGTTATCGCAACTATCCAAACTAATTAATGCTCCGCATCCTGCATTCTTAACAAGCCCATTGTTTTATGTCTGTATCCTCTCTCTCCCTCCCTCCCTCCCTCCCTCCCACAGGCCTTCGTTGAGAAGTGGCAGGGAGAACAATGCAAAATGTCCCTTCTGAAACTTCTGTGCATAAATCAAGGGAGCTATTAGTGTTTGGCCCATGGGCTTCTGCAGACATGACCGTATTTGAGATGAGAAGCCTGTGCCCTTGAAATCATTGTGTTGCTGGGGTTGCAAATATTTCTCTTCTATTGCAGATATATAGCCTTCCATTCAAGTAGTATATTGATGGTGCTATTGAGATCACTGTTGTATGATTGTCATGGGCACCTATTCGATCATGCCTATGATGTCAGTGCTGAAAGGAAGCTCAGTCTCCTCCCATCATACCCCATGCAATATCTGTTCTGGTGAAAAGGGCTTTTATTTGTTCTTGATTTGTTTTCTAAGGTCTTTTTTTAAAGGGTGAGCAAAAAGGGCAAGACACCCCATTATAATGACTACATTGACCTCAGCCCTACTCTGTCTCTCTGTCTACTCTGTCAGGGCAAGACAGCCAACCCTGGGTGCATTATGCTGTTCCCCAGAAGGCCAGGGGCCGCACTCACTCAGAAGATGTCCGTGAAGCACTGAGCAGCCTGGACACAGTGCTTCAGGGTGAGTGAGCTTAGCCTGGCCTCTGCTTGGGACCTTGGTTTGCCTTGGGGATCACGGATAAGGGCACAGGAGAAAAAAGAGCTTGCTTGGCAAAATCAGATCCCTTTCTCTTTGTCTGCTTGTGAGGTCAGTGAACTGCTTCTCTAAGATCAGAGAAGCCTTAAGCTGTGTTTCTGTGACTGCAGCAAGGTGTAGCTGGGGGGCTATTTTCAATAGCTGTCTAAACTTGCTCGCCTCAACTTTTGAAGCCCTACTGGCCAGATGTTCAATAGATATACCTGGTCCTTTCACCTTATGAAGGGACATTCTGCATGTTCTCCCTGGACACCAAAGAAGCTTTCACATGCATGTGGAGAACCATTTTTTCAGCCATTCTTTTCTGTCCAAATCAGTGACTTTTCCCCCCTCTGCTTTAGATTCCAGGATGCAGCTGGGCGTTCCTGACACTCCAACCCGTTTAGTGTTCTCTGCCCTGGGGCCCACCTCTCTGAAGGTCAGTTGGCAGGAGCCACACTGTGACAAAGAGGTCCAAGGATACAGTGTTCAGTACCAGCTCCTCAACGGAGGTCAGTAAAGCTCCCTCTGCTGTTAACACAGGGTAGAGTCATGCATGTTCACCAGAAAAATCCCATCTGATCCAAAGCCTGGAGGTTAACAGAGCAATCCAGTATTATGCAAAGAGTAAATGCAGTGTAAGCAGCAGAAGGATTTTTATCCCCTACTCCACTTAGAGAAACCATCCACAATGTTCCTACCCTTATTTTGTAGCAACCTGCAAATGCTGGATAGGGGTTTTCACACGGTCCAAATCAGTCACCAGTCATAGAGTAACAAAGAAAGCAAGTCTCATGAATGGCAGGAGGACATAAAAATACTAGCCTGGGGATCTGGCACCTTGGGTTGTCTGGAGCAACCCTATGCATACCTGCTCAGAGGTTGGTCCCATTTAATGGGTCTTCCTCCCGATAAGTGGATATAAGATTGCAAGCTAAGTGCCTCATGCGTTTCAAGCTGAGTGCTTTTCATCAGGGACAGAGCCCATCGGTCTTCTACTTTTCCAGCCAAAGAATTTCCATTTCACTGATTGCCCAAGGCCATAGTGGTACCCCTCGGAGGTAACACTCCCCACAGCACTATCAATTGCTCGTGGGAGCAATTATGGGCAAAATGGGCAAATTATGAAGCCGTCTTGACAGGAGTGGTTTGGGAAGGTGACTGCTGGGTCTTTCCCGATCCCCTAGGAGAAATGCGGAGACTGACCATTGCCAATCCGGCCCAGAATTCTGTGGTGGTTGATGACCTGCTGCCAAACCACTCCTATGTCTTCAAAGTGAAGGCCCAAAGTGATGAAGGATGGGGTCCAGAAAGAGAAGGAGTGATAACTATTGAGTCACAAGTGGATCCACGTAGTCCTCTGAGTCCTGTCCCAGGTAATGTGACCTCCATTATTCATTTTAGAAGTGGAGATTTCGAAGGAGTCTTATTCAGCTGTATGTTCATCGATATGATACTGTCTCCACATTTTTATTGTTCCCTTTGACATGAATCTCCAGCTTTGGCTTTTGGGGCAGAATGTGTACATGTATGCGCATGCACACGCATGGAAACAGGACTGTGCTTCTTCTCCATGGGCACTATGCATTGTGAAATTTGACTTCCCAAGAATTTCAGGTTTCATTTTTAAATGCAGGTTTCTAGTGATCATGTTTTTCAACTGGAAAATACAAGTACTGGAAAATACATGGGCAGGTCTTGTCAAGGGCTCAGAAGCAAAACAAAGCCTTGGTCAAAGCTTCAGGGGTTTGACATGTACATATTGCCCTGTTGTTCCTCAAAATCTCCTAATCAATGTAGTTTATGCAAGTTTACTTACACTTTACAAAATTCATCACACTCATGAAAGTTGTTGAGATTTTGAATTTCAAGCAGTTAATGCACCAGGCAGTTACCCATCTTACTGGTCGTCCTTTTTCTGAAAGCACTGGTTTTCATTTTTCTGTGCAAATTGGTACACTTTCAAATGAAAAGGTTTTCATTTACCTAGGGATTTTGTACCAAATTTTCATGAGACCTAGCATGCTTCTAGAACAACTAAATTGTTGTAGCACTTCCAGCACAATCCTATACGCGTTTGCTCAGATATTGGACACAATCCTGAGCTAGTTGAGCCAAACTGTTCCAACTGAAGATGGAAAATCAAGCACACTTAGGCTGCAATCCTATACTCACTTTCATGGGAGTAAGCTGCATTGAACACAATGAGACTTACTTCCAAGTAGACATACATAGGATTGCACTGAGTTGTGCATTCAAGTTTTTCCAGCAGAAAATTGCAAATTTGACATTCACAATTTGCACAGCAAACCTCAACCTGTCAGTTTTGGGGAGGAATAGAGCAACATGTTAAAACTGAGCTTGAAAATATTGTCGCGCCAGATTCCATATTAGAAAAGAAAAGTACTGTAGATGGCATGTACTGAACTTTCCAAATTCTTAAAGGTAAAGGTTTCCCCACGACCGAATGGTCTAGTCGTGAACGACTGTAGGGGGAGGTGCTCATCTCCGTTTCAAAGCCTGTAGAGCCGGCGTTTTTGTCCGAGGACAAGCTTCTGTGGTCATGTGGCTGGCATGACTCTACACCGTAGTGCATGGAACGCCGTTCCCTTCCCACCGAAGTGGTCCCTATTTATCTACTTGCTTTCGAACTGCTAGGTTGGCAGGAGCTGGGACAAGCAACGGGAGCTCACTCCGTTGCGCAGTCTTGAACACCCAACCTTCCGGTCAAAAGCCCAGCAACAGCAGATTAACTCGCTGCACCACCACATCCAAATTCGTACATGGTTGCATAGTAGGATTGTATATTTAAGAAAGGAATTGGATTTAAAATGCCTCACATGTCAGCTCTTGCTGCTAAATCACTCTGCTTTATTTTTTGGAATGCCAAACTTTCATCTTTCTTTTATAGGTTCACCGTTTACTCTGAGCACACCCAGTGCCCCAGGGCCCTTAGTGTTCACAGCCCTGAGTCCAGACTCTCTCCAGCTCAGCTGGGAGAGACCCCGCCAGCCCAATGGGGCAATTCTGGGCTATATGGTCACCTGTGAGACCCTGCACGGTGGAGGTATGTAAAAGTGTTGAACCAAATGGCAACTCAGAGAAGAACTCCCCAGTATATGCACACAGCATTTCCTCACTCCTAGACATAAACAGGGCAGCTTTTATAAGTGCATCAAACATGTTTATGCACAGAAGTCATTAAAGTGAAATACCGGGCAGGAAGTGCCTGTAAGGTGGATAGGTGGCTCTCCTAGAACAGTATTGCTTCTTCTATTTCTGTTTTTGATGTTTTGTTTAGGGGAACCCAGGAATCTCTACGTGGAGGGAGACAACCCGGAGACCACCTTGACAGTGCCCTACCTGAGTGAAAATGTGCCGTATAAGTTCAAAGTGCAAGCAAAGACCACTAAAGGCTTTGGGCCTGAAAGAGAGGGCATTATCACCATTGAATCTCAGGATGGAGGTACAACTTTTCACTGAAGCAGTTATAAACAGTTCTTTGTGCTCTCTCTCTCTCTCTCTCTCTCTCTCTCTCTCTCTCTCTCTCTCTCTCTCTCTCTCTCTCTCTCT
>JAJKFI010000048.1:4772571-4801325 GCA_029204185.1 Lerista edwardsae
TCTCTCTCTCTCTCTCTCTCTCTCTCTCTCTCTCTCTCTCTCTCTCTGTGTGTGTGTGTGTGTGTGTGTGTGTGTGTAAAAACTGCAGTCGTCTGGAGGGGGATGGTAGGAAGCAACGTTCTTGCAGGAACAAAGAGGGCATCAGGGTTCCTCTGGGGGCCTGCAGGGAGCTTACAGACATGAAATGCAGGTAGAGGAGAGAAGCATGAGGACAATCATACCTTGATGAATGTTCAGCCTGCTTTGTGTGCATGCATGTGAGTGCACAGTGTAGTGTGGATTGCATGTGTATTGGGGTGGGTTAATGCATGCTGTGACTCATGGGAGATCATCCTATGGGATGTCATTTAGTGTGACCTTAAGCAATCTTGTAATTTCCTTCTGGCTGATCACAGAGATGACTGTACTGTGCAGAGGAGGGGAAGAGAGGGGGGAGAGAGTGAGCACTGTCTTTAGTTTTTCTATAAAATGTGTAAGTTTTGGATTGCTTGTACACGGAGCTGTACAGCTAGGGACTGCTGCTAAAGTCACTTTAGGGAATGGAGAGGTAGTCAGCCTACAATTCACTAGTGCAGGAATATGATGTTATGGTAACTTTATCCCATCTTGAAAATTTAGGCTTGACAGGTAACCCTTGTTGACTGGGTGTGACAAAACATCAGAAAGTGATTGGATTCTCTAACAATATTTTAGTTTTTAAAAAATCAAGTTTCAGTGAAAATCTTAGACGTGGGTGACTTATGTCTAAAGATTCAAAACCAAGAATGAGTAGAATTTGTAAGGGGGGCAGATGGCTGGATTTTAGTACTGGCTCAATGTTCTTTCCTTTGGTTGCTGTTCCCTATTTTCTCATCTAGCCTAGCATCCTTGGTATTTTTTTTAAAAAAAATCTATTCTTCTTAGCATAGTGGCCTGGGGCCAGGGATTTGGATGCAGCCAATTCCAGTCCCTCCTCCCTCCCTGGGCCAGCACGTCTCCCGGCCAGCCCACCCCTGTTGCAAGTTGGGCTCTTTTGTAAGTAAAGTGGCTTGGGAAGATCATGTTCCCTTTAAGTGGTGGCCTTTTTGCTTCTCAGTTCTCGCAAATGTTTTTCCAGAATTCATTCTTCACTGAAGAATCTTCAGTAAGTTCAGATGGAACTGAATTAAAATGAATGATTCTTTCTCTTCTGGTTCAGGTACTTTTTCTCAGTATGGAACTCAGCAGTTCACCCGGGAGGAAGTATTCAGTCTCCCTACAGAATACAGCACCAAAACCAACATCACTCACACTCCACTGGATTCTTTATACACAGGTAAGAAGGATGATGGACCACCTGTTTGCTCGTAGAAAGCTGCCTTACACTGAATCAGACTGCTGATTCATCTAGGTCAATATTGATAACACAGATTAGCAAGAGCTCTCCAAGGTTTCAGGCAGGAATTTCTTTTCTGCCATACTTGGAGATGCTAGGGGTTGAATCCGAGGCCTTCTGAAAGCAAAGCAGATGCTTACCACTGAGCCACAGCATTTCCCCAAGCTCTATAGATCCAGGATCACTTGTTGCCACAAAAGAGGTCAGATGGTTTGAAGGAGAGTTTGGCGCGTTAGGGGTGGACACGTTGAGTGACCTTTAGGTTCTTCCAAATAAAGATGCGGAGACTTGTTCTAAATATAACTTTGTATTATAGAACATATTTACATAGAACAGCTTTCAGAAATCATATCAAGCTCTCTCTCTCTCTCTCTCCACGCATCTAACTCCAAAGACAGCTCCTCACACGCTAACACAGACTAACTGATACACAGTCCAGTTAAGCCCGTACAGAATTGCAACACTTACCTGTACACATCACATGATCATGTTCCCGCCTAAAAGCTCAGTTGCTAACCCATTTCAACTTGCAAATTTACACCAGTGCTCTAAAACATATCCCAACACCCCTCCAAATTTCAAGTTGAAATAATATACATTCATTATACACAGTACATTACACACAGTACATTCCATAACTATAAATTTTAACTTTACACATCATCTGACATTTCTAGCAACTTGCACATAACATTGTGCTTAACTGTTCCCAATGCTTTTGTCATGATGTCAGCCTTATTGTGTTCCGATGGACAGTAAGCCAGCTTCACTAGTTTGTTTTGCACAGCTTCTCTTACATTGCAATATCTGATGTCTACATGCTTGCTTCTACCCTTAACTCTCTGCGAAGTGGCCATAGCAATGCATGTCTCACTGTCATCCCAAACTGTGAAGGGCTGTACCACACTGATTTGCAAATCCTTAAGCAGTTGCTGGTACCATATAAGTTTGGTGCAAACTTCAGAAAGTGCAGAAAACTCAGCCTCTGAGCTCGAAATCGATACACAAGACTGTCTTCTTGCTCTCCAAACCACCAGGGCCCCTCCTAGTGTGACAATCATACCCGAAGTGCATTTTCTACTCGTTATTTCATCTGCCCAGCTGGCATCAGAGTAGGCTACCAATTCCAAAGCTTCCACTGGTTGAATTATCAGCCCTTTTGTTCCTGTCCCCTTCAGGTACCTTAATATTCTTTTAACTCCTTGCCAGTGTCTCTCACTTGGTTCAGAGACATGTCTGCTAAAAATATTAACAGCTGCTGCAATGTCTGGTCTGGTCCATTGAGCTAAATACAGCAAGCTCCCTACTGCAGACTGGTACCTTTCCTTGTCACAATACTCTTTTTCGCTATCTTCTTGTTCTCCAATGTCCCTTTGAAAATCAGTGGCCATTGGAGTCTTGGCAGGCTTGCACTGTTGCATGCTAAAACTTTCCAGCAGATGCTCAATCTTTTGCTGCTGTCTCAACACATAACCTTTACCTGGGAGTTTTTCAACTTCTATTCCTAAGTAATTTTTAATTTCCCCAAGGTCTTTCAGTTGGAACTCTTTCTTTAAACTTAGTGCAACCTGTTCAATCTGCTCCTCAGCTTTTGCCATTATAAGCAGGTCATCAACATGCGTTAATAAATATATTTGCTCATTACCATTCTGCAAAGTATATACACATGAATCTGCTCTTGCAGCTTTAAAACCCATTTTTTGCAAGGTAGAATCAAGGCATCGATTCCAATTATGAGCCGATTGCCTAAGGCCGTAAATAGCGTTATTTAGCTTCCATACCACACCTGGTTGTGTGCTGTATCCAGGTGGTTCAGACATATATAGCTCCTCTTCTAAATTTGCATTTAAATAGGTAGTGGTGAAATCATAATGTTTAACTCTAAGGTTTAACTTAGCAGCTAAAACCAAGGCAATCCTAACTGATTCCCCTTTCACTGTTGGAGCATATGTCTCATTAAAATGAATGTTTTCTTTCTGGGTGAAACCTCTTGCAACAAGCCTTGCCTTATGCTGCAAGTTGCCATCACTCAATGTTTTCTGTTTATACACCCACCTGCAATCTATTACTTTCTTCCCAGGTGGTAACTGGCATCTCACAAATACTTTATTATCCATCATGGATTGCATCTCATTATTCATGGCAGCTCTCCATCTTAGCTGCTCTGCTTGTGATTGCTTTAACATTTCTCCATAGCTCTGTGGCTCACATGTTACATAGCACACAGATGCAGGTGAATAATGTTCGGGTGGCACACCTTTATTAATTCTTTCAGATCTCCTAGGTGTCTCAGGTAGCTCTATTTGCTCACCTTCATTTTCTTGGCTATTCACAACCACTGGGAGATTTAAATTGTCCTTCTCATCGCTCAGGTTCTGTGTTTTACTGCTAAGCTCAGCTTGTTGCAGTGGCAACGCTGGCTGCTGTGATTGGTCACTAGAACTTACTGGCAAATATACAGGAGAATCCTTCACCCTTTCCCAATTCTGCTCTATGAAATTTGCAGATCTTGAGAATGTGATTCTGCCTGAGCCAGGTTCTGTGAAGCGGTAACTTTTTCCACCAGCTTCATAGCCCAGAAAAACCATCTTCTTTGCTTTAACTTGACCTTTACGTCTAATAGCCTTAGGGATATGAACATAAGCACTTGAACCAAAAATTCTAAGATGGGCTAGGGAAGGCTGTCGCCCATACAAAACATAATAAGGTATTTTACCCAAAGCTGAGGTCCACAATCTGTTAACCAGATAATTCGCAGTCAGGGCAGCCTCTCCCCGATATATTCTGCTAAGCCCTGAATCAGCCAGCAAGGAACTTTGCATCACTTGCAGGGTTCTGTTTCTCCTTTCAGCTACCCCATTTTCTGCAGGCGTATATGGGTTTGTTTTACGGTGCTGAATGCCTTTCTGCCTCAGCCAACCTTGGAAGGAACCAGACAGGAATTCTGTTCCTCTGTCTGCAGAGCACCAACCTTTTGATTATACCTCCTCTCTGCAAAATTCACCCATTGCTTGAACTTCATAAAGGTCTCATCCTTGCTCTTCATTAAATAAACAAAACCATATCTTGAAAAATCATCTACTATTGTTAAAATGTATCTTGCACCTCCCATGGATTTGCTCAAAGGCCCGATCAGATCTGCATGAACCAATTGAAAACACCTTCCAGAATTTCTTTCACTTTTCTTACTTATAGGGTATGCAGCAGATTTTGCTACTTTGCAAGTTGCACAGTCCAAATAATTGTTGCACTTTTTCAAATTTAAACCTTGTGCACTCTCAGTTGTTCTTTTTAATGCTGCAAACCCAGAATGTCCCATTCTCCGATGCCACAAGTGGATACAATCTTGGTGCTCAGGGGTGTTTGCAAACACACTCATACACTCCTGAGTTGCATTGCTTTTAGGAACATCTTGCAACATGTATAAATTATCAATTTCTTTACCTTGCACACACACATCATTGCCCCTCATAATGTTGCACACATTGCCTTCAAATTGCACCTTGTACCCTTGCTTGCAAAGGCAAGAAACACTGAGTAGATTGTGTTGCAGCTCTGGAACACAAAGAACTCCTTTAATAGACTCACCCAGGGAAGGCATAAAAATTTCTCCCTGGCCCTTCACTGAGGTGCACACACCATTAGCCAAACTGACATGGGCTTTTGGTGTAGGCACCAGCTTAGTGAACAAAGCAGGGTCAATAGCAACATGCTGGCTAGCACCAGAGTCCACTAGCCAAGTCTGTTGGTCACTGTCTTGGGTCATCTTGACCATGGAGACTTTCGCTTCTTCCTTGCCCCTCCATGAGTTCGATCCTGTCTTTCTTGGGGGTCTTTCTTGTGTGCAGTCACGTTGCAAATGATTCTCGGATCCACATCTGAAACACCTTTTAATGAAATGCACGCTTGAGCTTTTCTTCTCAGTGTTCTGGATCCTGCTTGCTGCTGGGTTGCTGCTGCTGCTGCTGGTGGCTCTAATCTTCAAATTCTCTGACCTTTTCTCCTCTTCCTCCAACAAACGCCCGGTCAGGAATGCCACGGTCAGTTCACTCTCTGGCATCGCCTCCAGAGTGAGCACAAATGTATCATAACTACAGTCTAGGGAGCTCAGCAATATACAAGCCCTTTGTGGCTCTGGAAAACTCATTCCTTTCTCCTCCAGCACTTGGAACGTCTGCCTCATAAACTGCAGGTGTTCTCTCATGCTGCCTCCTGGTTGAAGCCGTGTTCTGTACAACTTTCTGGACAACATGATCTTGGAACTCATTGTGTCCCGCACGTACAGACTTCTCAAAGTCCTCCAACATTCATGGGCTGTCTTTATCCCTCTCACGTGTACCAGTTGGTCATCCTCCAGGGACAGTATCAACGTGGCCAGAGCCCTCTCATCCTGTCTGGACTTTGCCTCGTCATACTCATCTGGAGGGTCTTGGACAATGGTCCACAGCTGTTCTCGACGCAGGAACATTTCTATCTTTGTGCTCCAGGCCATATAGTTGTTCCCTGACAGACGGGTCAAGGGAAAACTCGCCATGCTGACGTTGGTCTGCATGCTGACCTCACAAGATTTTTCTTCCTCGTCTCAGCTTCCTCCAACCTGGAACTGGTCACTGCTGGTCAACTCGATGTCCTTCTAACGGCCTGCTGGGCCCATAACCTGAAGGAGAGTTTGGCGCGTTAGGGGTGGACACGTTGAGTTGAGTGACCTTTAGGTTCTTCCAAATAAAGATGCGGAGACTTGTTCTAAATATAACTTTGTATTATAGAACATATTTACATAGAACAGCTTTCAGAAATCATATCAAGCTCTCTCTCTCTTTCTCTCCACGCATCTAACTCCAAAGACAGCTCCTCACACACTAACACAGACTAACTGATACACAGTCCAGTTAAGCCCGTACAGAATTGCAACACTTACCTGTACACATCACATGATCAGGTTCCCGCCTAAAAGCTCAGTTGCTAACCCATTTCAACTTGCAAATTTACACCAGTGCTCTAAAACATATCCCAACATGGTTCCTTGTCTGAATGGACCACAGTTGCACTAAACAAGTACATTGTTGACATCAATGCTTTTACGAAAGAGCTTTTGTACAGAAATCTCAACTTCTGCTGTAAAAAAACACACAAGCAAGCAACACTGTCACAAGTTCTTGTGACTGCATAAGACATTTTTATTTAAGAAAGCTTTTAACTTGTCATGAGGGGCTGGCACTTTTTAACTGTAATTTTAATGGTTGCATGATCCATGGATTTGTTTTATCATTTAAATTGTGTATGTTTTTTAATACTTTTAAAATCTTTTATCTTGTTGATTTTGTAAGTCTCCTTGAATGCCCCATGTATGGTAGAAAGGCGGGATAAAAATTCTTTAAATAAAAAAATAAACCTTTACTGTTATCTTGTAAAATTGATTTAGGGCGCAGTCCTAACCTGGAGTTAGGCTGGCACAGTTAGGCCAGCAAGATTTGGCTGACACACAGGACACCATAAAGCGTGTTTGGACTGCTCTCCAAGTCAGAGAGGCCAGCACACAGACATGCACCATCCTCCCTGGCTCCAAGAGTGGTCCAAATGCACTTTATTGTAGCCCTTATGCCAGCCAAACTGTGCTGGCCTAACTGTGCTGGCCTAACTCCAGGTTAGGATTGTGCCCTTAGGATCTGGAGGCCTAGGTGTGTGTATGGGTATGTGTGTGTGTGCACATTCATCCACATTGTTGTTGTTCAGTCGCTAAGTCGTGTCCGACTCTTCGCGACCCCATGGACCACAGTATGCCAGGCCTCCCTGTCCTCCACTAGCTTCCGGAGTTCGCCCAATTTCATGTTCATCGCTTTGGTGACACATACAGAACGACAAACATAGCATCTCCTAACACAATCCTTTTTTGTTCCCCCCTTGTGTTCCAGATGGCATGCTGATGACCACACAGAGAGTGGAGACTGGTGGCACCCTCACCAAACAGGTCACCCAAGAGTTTGTCACCAGAACCATGATGTCTAACAGCAGCGGGACATTTACCAGACAGACAGAGAGGCAATTCTATGAAGCTTGAGTCAGAAAGGAAGCTGCCAAAGGAACACTTGGATTTCAACAGGATCTCTAGTAGACCGGCTCTATGGTCAACTTCCAGGTCGAGGCTCATGGTGCCCACTGCCTTGCATCAGCACTACAAGCACTGAACATTGCTTTGAAATGCCACTGTACAGAGGTGGGATGGTGCCCAGGTGCCCAATGTCCTGAGACATTAGGAAAAGAGTTTTTAGCAGAAGCTTGGCTATGAAGAGCTATTGCTTAGCTCACTTTTGAGTCCAGCTCCTGCCATCGCCTGCTTTGCTTGGCTGCTCGTCAACATTGCTGCTGAATGTTTGACCATGTAGGACGAAATGTGCATTTTAAATCCCCACCTCTTGTTATACATTTCTATTTTTGCTGCTTGTTTCATTCTGATTCCCCATTCCTGTAGTCCCAGGCTTGCCCCCTCAAATGACATTTTTAGTCCTCCGGTAAAAAACAAAGTTTTGTGTTTACCTTTTGCGATGCACGGGAGAAGTGTTGTCTCTGCTGCTACCACATTTCTGTGTAAAACCTCTGCTATGCAGCAGCCCTATTGGCACATTAATTTATATAGCACTGTCTACAGTGCCTAATAGTGTAGTGTTGAAAGAATAGAACCGTTTGCCTAACGTGTATTAACCCTACCTTCTGCTTGTGCTGTTTCATGCTTTTGCAAGGAGGAGAGGGGTGCAATTGTCAAATATTTTGACTTCATTTTCCAGGCCCCTGCACCCCAAAAAGTCTGCTCTTGTGGGTTGGAGGACCCTGAGGGACAAGGTGGTATGAGGCACGAGAGTGTTGGAAAGGGAAAGCTAAAAAGCTCTCTTTCTCTCTCTCTCTCTCTTTCTCACACACACACACATGCACGCACGCACGCACGCCTCTTGCAAGAGCAGAAGAGAGGGTTTGGATTAAACCTGTTATGTATCATTCTTTTGCAAAGAATCCCTTATCACAGATGCAATGTGGAGCTAATAGTCAGGCACTGATCCTCAGCTCTATACAACAGGACCAAAAATTTGGCTTGGCATGACTTGACAAAAATGCCCTTGCCATGGAACGCCCCCAGAATTAGGTTGTTTCATTCCAAATAACCATAATCAACAAAACTACAATGTCTGCTAAATCCCACCCATAGCCTTTCCTCCCCTCTTCCATGTTGGCCATGGTAGTGGCCAGACAGGCTGATTTCTATCACTGGACCATTTCAGCATCATAGGCTTTAGCAAGGTACAGCCCTATTTGCTCCCTGCCCCTTTTCACCTGTGGCTGTGTTTTAATTGTGTATGTACTACATCTTCTAATAGCTATGAGAGAGGCATCACAAACTGTTGTGCATACATCCAATTTTCTGCAGAAAATAGCAACCAAACAGGAGAGTGGGGAGGAGGGTGCCTTTCCCCTTTCCTTTCCATTTCACCACTTCATCTGCATGTGTAAATCCAGCCCAAAGGCACAGAAGTGGTGAATTGTCCCCAAATTATTTGGGGAAAAGATATTTGCAAAATACATGAAGATGAAGATAAGCAAAATACTTATTTTTCCAGACCAGGAAAAGTGACATGATTACATTATATCCTGTTGGCTGATATGCAGCAAGAGCAAGTCTGGTAACTTTTGTCTCTGAGTTTCATATATTCAATTCCTGCCTTGTTCAGTTCTCTTTTCCGGAAACTTCAGCCATCACTCCCAAATTCTGCCAACATTTGTACATATGCCAATTTAACAAGAGCACCAGCTCAAAAAAAATTTTTTTTTCCACATGCACACTTTTCTATTATTTGCCAACAGGCAACAGAAATCCAGCAGTGAGGCCCACAGGGGATTCCTCTTATGCATTGTTTGTGGTGATAGTATTGAATGTGAATCTAAAGCCATTATTTCCCATTTTGCATGATTTCCCACAATAGTGTCTTTCAAATTATGCTCCAGAGAATCTTGAATTTCTCAGTGAGATGACCAATAATGCTGACAAGATCACTAAAAGACAACTTTCCTATCACTCCCAGTCGTCATACATGGTGACAATGAAGCTCAACAGGCTGTCTGTACGTTCTGTGAATTGAGTATGTACCCTTCAGCATGTCCCAAAAGCCTTTCCAGTGCACTGTGGCAGACATGCAGATTCCTCAGCAAACAAGCCAATGTGGAAAGAGCTGTCTGAGGTTGGCAAGTCTGAAAAATGTCACCATAATGACTACCAACACAGCTGGGACAATTCAGTCCATGCATCAGTCACTTCTCTTTTGATGCTGGTCTATATGTGTGCCCCCAGTAGAACCATCTCTGGATAATCTGACTTACAGCCCAAGCCTAGGCAAGTCTCCTCAGAAGTAAATCCCATTATAGTAAATGGGGCTTACTCCCAGATAAGTGTGCATAGAGTTGTAGCCTTATTTAAAACTGAAGGAGCCCAAATTGTTAACAGTTACTGTGACAGTATTTTAGAATTTTGTGTGCAAATGGTAGTTGGGGCCTTTACTGCTCTCTGATGTACAATGCCAGGCCCCTTAAGAGTTTCATTTGGGTTTACTGTTGATAGGGGGCCCAATCCTATCCAATTTTCCAGCATTGGTGCTGCCACAGTACAGCCCCAAGGTAAGGAAACAAATGTTCCGGTAACTTGAGGAAGTCTCTGTGGCCACTTCTCCACCACAGGATGCAGCATAAGTCCCATTGGCATGGCTGCACCATCACTGGAAATTGGATAGGCTTGGACCCTCAGTCCTAGCAACTGGGTCTCTACAGTTGCCTGGGCTATTTTTTCCAAAGGGATTATATCCTTTGGGATGGTTTGAGCTCAGCCAATAATAATTATTATTTTGCTCCTTTGTATTTTGCTCCGAACACATTACCAGAACTTACAGCACATTGTTTTGTGGTGGTATCTATCTGTGGTCACAACCCTAAGCTGCCTATTATAGAGTTTGTGCGGAAGACGCACGCCTTAATTTTAACCAAAAAGCCCATTTCAGTTGTCTGATGGGCCAGATTTCAATGACATAGGGCCAAATTCTATCCAACTATCTAGCACTGATGCAGCATCAATGCAGCCCCAAGGTAAAGGAAAAATGTTCCCTTAATAGGTGGAGACCTCCATGATTGCTCCCCCACCACAGGATACAGCACATGCCATGTTGGCACAGCTACATCAGCACTGGGAAGTTGGATAGGGTTAGGCTCAGCGACGAGATCTACAAATGACCTGGGGGAACGCTGGGCGGGACTTATGCGGGGCTTCCGCGTGATTGGCTGCCTGTCCGCAGCATTCTGCAGCTGTCCTGGCCTGGGGGGGCTGCCCCCGGTTAGCGCACCCCACCGCTGCTCGCCCAGGCACCCGGCGCGACCCTCACCTGTCCTCCGCAGCGAGCAGGGCCCCCCCCCCCCCGAGGCCAGGGCAGCTGCGGATTGCCACGAACCGGCTGCCAATCACCCGGATGTCCCACCTACGTCCCGCCCAGCGTTCCCCCAGGTCGTTTGTAGATCCCGTCGCTGGTTAGGCTCATAGTGGTACTAACACCAGTTTTAAAAAGGGATTGTATATTTTCACTCATGTAACAGAAGAACCAAAATTAAATGTAAATTACATATTTGTAGCCTTGTTTGGCTTGCAGAAGTTGGTGGTGTTTAAAATATATGCAGTGTGAATAATGGAACGGTCTCACAGCTGGTGTTCTGGACCAGCTGGCTTTATATTGCACTTAATAAACACTTTCTTAATTATCCCGGCTGGCTATTTATTTCCAAATAGATCAGAAGCAAAAAAGCTGGCAGCTATGACTGCCGATGAAAGTAGGGCTGCAGTCCTATGCAGAGTTAGGCATGCCTAAACCTATTGATTTCTGTGGGCTACGGTGCCTGTGAGTCTGCACAGATTGGACTGCAGAAGCAAATACTGCATGTAGTTCTTGCACAGGTATTTTTTTAAATGCACAGTGAGCAGGCAAAAGGGTCCAAGAACGAATGGAAGACTGAAACTGGTTTAAAAGTTAATTTAATTGCAACATATAAAAGAGAGACCCTGCAGAAAGAGCAGATTTCAGCATCTAGAAATCACCAAAAAAATTTCCCATCACATGAGATTATAGCAGAAGATCCTGGGAAAGGGTAACTTGTCTAATATAAGAGATGGAGAATATAAACCAGGGTTTAATCATGTCCCATTAACTGGGACATAATTTCCAAAATGACAAGTGGAGGGACTCACGATTGCTGGGAAATTCACACTCTATACCAGTGGTTCCCAAACAGAGTCAGGACCCACCAGTGGGTCGCAAAGCACATAGAACAGCCATATTGAAAATGGAAGATGGTACTTTGCAGAGGGGGAGGGCTGTGTTATTTTGCTTGTGACAAGGTTGTAAGTAGGCTTTTGTTCTGAGAAAATGGCTGAGAAATAACCCAACTTAGGAAAGCAGCAGGCTCTGGCATCACAATGATGGCACTTACAGCCATGACATCACTTCTAGTGGGTCCTGGACAGATTGTCATTCTAAAACGTTTGAGAGCCACTGCTCCACATTATGGAGGAGGAGACTTATAGTTTTACTCCAACCTTGGCATTTGCTGGGTTTCAGTTTCTTGCAGTCAGAGCAAGCAGTGCAGTGCTCTTTTCTTTGCTTATCTCTCAAGAGATAAGCTTCACTGTAATTGGTATACATTTTCTGTGGGGATTCCTGGGCTTATTACAGATGTATATATTTTAATAATTTGAAAGTGTTTTTATATCCACTCTAAGCTCTTGAGACATAGTAGAAGAAAACAAAAATGAATATTTATTCCATACATGCAATATCCATATAAATATGCACGCACACCCCACCATACTGCCAATGAATTCGAGGCAGGTTGCAACGGAAACTTTATTTAATCATGGCAGTCAATACATTGAATACAACATAAAGGGAAGGAGGTGGAAGCAAGCAAATTCAGGTGTCAGCTCTTACAGCATATGACACAATTGTTCTACTGCCCAGATGGAATGTCCATGGAGGATGTCTAAGGAGGAGGAGCCAAATGGCCTGGCTGCTTAACTCACTCTCTCAGATGCAGCCAAATCAGAACAGCTGCTAAAGGAGACCGTTCTGGAAAGAAGGAGCCAAACTGCAATTGGTTTCAGTCAAGCCATTGGAGTGGGCCAACAATGTCACTTCTTCCTCAGATGGGTCAAATGTTCATAGCACTTGAATGACTGAACAGGACTAAGGCTCCAAAGGCTTCTGAGTGAGCCATCATGCTATAAGAGCTTTGGTCTCCTAACTGAAGACCACTGAGGGGGAAAAGCATCATTGGTGCAAATGGCACTTCCCATTCAACCAGGGGAGCTCCGCAAGACTCTGTCTACAGCCTACAGGGGTCTTTGTGGCCAGCTGCCCCAGCATGACTTGCATCCAGCATCTTGTGCCGATGTGGCTGGCCATGAAGGCCCCTGGAGGCTGTAGATAGGGTCTTTCAGCGCTTCCCTGGTGGAACAGAAAGTGCTGTTCATGCCAGGGAAGAAGCAGGAAGGTGCCACATCTGGCCTGCAGCCAGTGTCTGGAGACCACTGGATGATTAATTTGTTAATTATGGATCTTCATCAGGAGGTAGGGATAAACAGTTCTCACAATGGCGAGAAGAAACAGCAAGGATCCCAAGGATTTGTACAGAGGGCAGTGCAGTGGGGGGGGGAGTAGCACCAAAGAAGGGGCGCAAGCAACGTCCTTGCCAGGCCTACTGGGAAACCAGCTCTACCAAGCAAGTAGATCTGGGCTCTGCATTGGGAAGTCTGGGAAACCAGGACTCCAGAGCCTCCTCTGCCATAGCTGACAGCAGGAGCAGGGTTGCCTAGGGGTGGGAGTGATAACCCTAGCCAGGTAGATACAATAGTTAAATTGATCCCTCAAAAGAAAAAAGAGATTATCTGGTATATTATGGTCCATTCAAAATATCTCCGCCCCGGCACACAGCAAGTTATCATGAGAATTGGCTTCCCCCAGGTGCAAAGAGGAGAGAGTTGTGAGAGTTTGTTTGCTTGGAAGATGTGATCGACTCTTTCTACCTTTTCCAGTGGGGCTATTAATCCCCAAAAGCTCTGGCAATAGATGGATGATCCAGAGCAAACAGCAGTAAACTCTTTCTGCCTTAAAGCTGATTACTGAAAGGATTGTCGAAGAATGGAGTACACTGTCAAGGCCTCTGAGAGGAATTTTAGCAGAGAGTACAGTTTCTTTTGGGTCCCTTCCCAAGGGGGGAGTGGCAAAACAGAGCAGGGGGCATGTGGTGACATCAGAACAGTATTTGCAGATTTAACATGCTTCCCCGTGTGGAGCCCGGGTCTATCTGCCCATGCTGGGTTGGCAGCTGAGTAATGCCAAAACACACACACACACACACCCTCCTAAGTCTCTCTAAAATCTTTCAAGTATAGAAAATCATGGCAGAAAATAGCACCTTCGTATGAAGGCTCACACTAGAATGGAAAGTGCACACCACTCTTGTGCATACCAAAACTAACTTCTGCAGCAGCTGCAGTCTCACAGCTGTGTCCCTGATCTCCTATACACTCCTTCATGGAAAGCAGATCCACCAGCCAAAGAGCTACAATGGCAGGCCTGTTTCCTCCCCGATCTGACTCGGTGTACAGGAATTTCATGTATGCTTTCCTCAGCCCGGTGCATACGGCTTGCGGTAGCAGCCACCACTGCACACCCACGCTAGCACCTCCAACATCCTGTGCAGGCAACAAGTCTGGGTGAGATCAGAAGATGTAGGATCTCATGCGATTTCTGGGGCCCCTCCTTTAGCTCCTGGGCACAGGTACAATTTACCCCCTCTCATGCAGGGGTCCTGCATGTTGTGATATGGGAAACAGATTCTTTATTTTAAAGCATCTTCCACGATTTGGCTTCAGGCCAGAGGACTATCAAAATTTGTATAATTAACCAGGGACATTCAATGGATCACTGTAATATTTCCTTGTAGGTCAGGAAACAAGTAGAGGCAGAATCACCCTAAGGAGCTATCGTACCCTACAGTGAACAACTCTTTCACAAATTGACACCTTCTCCTGCCATTTCCTAGGACCAAAAATAGGAGAGCAAAAAGCAAACCTGCTTTGGCGTCTGGTAGGCATGGATCCTCTACTACAAACTAATGTAAAACTATAAGAAAAAGGCCTCTATTAACCCAGACTGAAACATATGCAAGGAAGCAACGTCCAATATGTAAAAATGCTTTCATTACAATTAAAGATTTCCAGATTCGTCCTCTTGTGTTCTCACAACATCAGACACTGGGGTATTTTATTTTCCCCAAGCAGACGAATCAGGTAAGCTGGCTTAGGGCTTTAACTGCAGCAAATCCTTGTCCAGGAGACAGACGCTCTTTCATGGCAGACGGTGGACTTTGGCTCCATCAGAAGGCTTTGAGAAATAGAAGGTTGCTTTCCTACTGTATTTTTCCTAGTTGATAAAAGCAAAGTTTGGAGTCTGTAACTGGCTGAATGAGCTAAGAGTACCAGTTATGCTAGACTAAGAAGTCCTCATGAGCCAATGGTACCACAGGTCGGACCATATCATAATGTAGCTTCATGCCTCTGTAGACATTCCATCAGAGGTTCCTAATCATAATTACACCATAACCCACCTCATCCTCTGTGGGTGGGTTGCAATGCTCCTGGTGGTGTAGGGGGCGGCTTCTTTTGGGTCATGCTGGGGCAACAACCCATCCTACTGGCCTCCACAGGCTTCAGAAGGGCCCACAGAAGCCTCAGAAAGCCACTTCCAGTTTTCAGAGGCAAACCAGAAGTTTGCCTCTGAAAACTGGAAACGGCTTTCTGACTCTTCTGCAGGACATCGGGAGGCCGGCAGAGGCCAGTAGAGTAGGTCATCAGCCCAGGACAACCCAGAAGAAGCCTCTGGAGCTGCTCAATGCTTCTGGAAAGCTCCAATTTGGAGCCATTCAGATGCAATGGTGGGCAGGAGGGCTTGTGACCCACCAGCAGTTATGATTCACACTTTGGGAAAGGCATCATTACATCATACCAATCAGACAGCAATGAGCCAGGGCCAAATGAGATGTGTCAGCAACAGCACCTGTACCACTGAAGTCCTCATAGTAAAGGAAGAAGACCAAGTCTAATAGCAAAACACAGGTGAGGAGCCCTTTTCTTGAGGGTTTTTCACCCTGCCAAAAATAACAGCTGAGGAAAGAGATTAACCCAAAGAGATAATCTGTGGGAGGGAAGTGGTGGGGAGCTTCTTCACTACTTATTGAGGCATCTGACTGGGTATTAAAATGTAACTTCTCACCTCCCTCTTTTACATGATTGGGGCTATCCCAAACCTTTAAACACAAGAAACTGCCACCATTCATTTTACTCTAAGACTCTGCAGTGCTACCTTAAGAACCCAGAAGCTGACTGTGCAATCCTATATGCCCTGACACAGGCGAGTCTCACTGTGTTCAGTGCAGTGCAACTTGCTCCCAGGAAAGAATGCACAGGATTGCAGCCCCAATGCATTACAGCAGTGGTTGTCAAACTGGGGCGTCGTGATGCCCCAACCTCAAGACCATGGTCCCTGCCCCTTAAGGGGCGGAACACAACTTAATGTGGGGCAGCACTCCTGCTATTGTGCAGGTGCTGGGGAAAGCACATGTTTTGCGCCACTTACCAGGGGTCGTGCTAGTACTCCAGGGAGTGCGGGGAGCCTACGGACCCCTGCGCAGGCCTCCCCGCCCCCCCCAAAACATATCTGGTCACAATCACGACCTACTTCTGGGTTTTCGAACAAAGCCTGGAAGTGGGTTGCAATTGTGACCAGATGCATTTGAGGTGCAAGGAGGCCCCCGGAGGGGTCCGCAGACTCCCCCCCCCACCCCGAGCGCAACTTCTTGTAAGTCACACAAAACGCGTACTGCACCAGCGCAACCGCAGGAGTGCTGGCACCCTCCCCCCCTCCACTCCAGGGCAAAGACTTACTTCTCAAATTCTTCCTGAGAGTTTGAGAACCTCTGCATTACAGGCTTTAGCAAGGACGCGCATATCCTTTAAATCATGATACTGTCTCAGTCATCTGCTGTTGCAGGCAAGTCCGCTACATACCTTGATGTGTGTCAGAACTTTCTCTGCTGCCTTTGATTCCAGCAGGGTAACAGTGCAACCTCCAAACCCTCCTCCGGTCATTCTGCTGCCATAAACCCCAGGGATCTCCATAGCAGCAGACACCAGCTCATCTAGTTCTGGACAGCTGACTTGGTAGTCATCCCTGAGGGAAAAAAACCCCATCATCCTGCATGCAAAGGCTATGACTGCTCCACAAACATGATGGACAGTACACTTTGACAGATACAGGGAACAAAGTCCAACCCCTGGATTTATACCAGGTCAGAATCTAAACATGTCAACAACATGATGGCTGTTACAGAAGGAGACAAATACCAATCTGAGGGTGCAATCCTAACCTGCGCCACAACAGCACAGACTGGCCAGCCTGAGCTGTATTCAACAGTATTTGATATTAGAACAATGCAACTTTATGTGGATCAAATCAGATCTTGTGGCTTGGCACTGAAAATGATTTTTTTTAAAAACAGATCTCTTCCAATCAATCACCAAAGTAGAGATCAGTAGATTGATAAGACACATACAATTAACATTTTAAAAGTCATAAAATAGCAGGGGGAAGTGGAAGCGATGAGCCTCATATTTGATGTCACAGGTACTTTGCAATAGGTGCTCAAGACAGCTGCACTATCACATTCCAGACAGGGCTCCAAATTAGGGCTCCTTTATACCATATATTGCTGCAAGAGGAGGTTTGTCACTAAGCATGCACTTGTTGGAATTGTGATCAATCCCTGCTTCCCAATAAGAGTTACCAATATGATACAGGTGTATTCACAACTAAGTGGTTGGGGCAGTAAATTAAAAATAGGTGTACACTTAAACAATGTATTGTGTGAAGCAGCCACACTAGCTGGAGGAAGAACCACAGCTTCCCCATGACAATGTAATGAAGTTTTGAGTGTAGGGAAAACACAATTCTCCAAAAAGAGAAATACTCCTTGAAGGGAAAATGACTGGATCCTGCTTAGCAAAAGAGCAGCAACTATGCATTTGTTGATCCACATTGATTTTCTGGGGTGGCCTTGAGGGATGCCAACTTTCTCAAGGCCAATCAGTAAGCTTTATATCTGGGCCAGGACTTGACATTAGATTTCCCAATACGACATCCATTATACAGAGTAGCAACACCAGCACTGCTCCCTAAACAGGAGTCACTTTCAAGTAGGATCTTGTCTGTGCACACATAAATCACTCTGTGTACCCAGAATGCACACGCCAGGAAAGCTGGAGCCATTCATAACCTCCAGGAGTTCATACCATATAGGAAATTATGTAATATAACTTCCACACTGATGGGATGGCAACACAAGGCAATTTATGCACAATTTATGTGGCATGTTTGAAAAGGCGAGTCAATACCTTTAAAAAGAAAAAAGAAAAAAAATAGAGACAAAGGAAAAAGATCCTCTGTGTAATCTTTCAGATGTTCACTTACCGCAAGGAATTGTGACTCTCTACCATCAGTTGTCCAAATTTCTCATACTCCCTGGACTGCAGTGCCTCGGCAGCCTTGGCAGTGCGCTCTATCTCCCCAATTACGTGTCTGGCTCGCCTGTACACCTCCATACTCAGCAAAGACCTGGAAGCTGCAAAAAAAAAACCAACCAAGAAAAAAAAAAACCCACACAGCCACATTCAGAGGGCAATCCTAACCTGGAGTTAGGCCAGCACAGTTGGGCCAGCATAAAATGCTTTGGACCACCTCAGAGTCAGGAAGGATGGCTTATGTTTGTGTGCTGGCCTCTCTGACTCAGAGAGTGGTCCAAACATAATTTACAGTGTCCCTTGTGCCAGCCAAACTGTGCTGGCCTAACTCCAGGTTAGGACTGCAGTCTCAGTGGCATAGCTAGAGAAATTATCCCTGAGCAAAGACCCGAGTTTCTCACCCTTCAGAAGACTACATCCTCCAGGACGTACCAAGCTCACTGGCCCTCTCCTGCCCATTTCCCTTTGTTAGGGACTTGAAATGCATTTTTTGAAGAAACGTAAGGAGTCACTGGTCACATCATCCCACCCCACCTTTGCTGAACAACACACCCTCTAAATCTGTCATGCTGGCTTCTCTCAGGCTTGCCTTGCCAAGGATCTTGGCTGCCTCCTCACACTGGCGCCGTCGTGTGGGGTACTCGCTGCCTGTCAAGGTGTGCCGTACGTTGGAATTGGTGATGAGAACCACTAAATTTGGGTCACTCAATGGTACCAGGAGAGTCTCCAGTGACCTAGAATCAGAAGGCACAACAAGGTCACGGAAACCATTTCAACTATCTGGAGCTTTCTAACTTTAAAACCTGTGTTCTGTATTTCAAGAGAAAGAAAGTGTTGTGCGGCTGTCTCTCTGCTGTACTGGGGGTTGTGTTTTAACCCTTTCCTCTCATGTCATTTTCCCCAATGACAATCCCCCTCTCCCTCTGAAAAGCTGCTCAGTTAGAAAGTTTCTCCAAGAATTTAAGCAAATCTTAGCTTTGGAGGGCAATTTTTATGGAGAAAAAAAATGCAAATGGAAGCAGTAACTCTCCCACCCCCCACCCCCAGCAATGCATCCCTGATTCAAATCATTCTCTCACAGCTGCCCGTTGCTATACTTGAAAGGAATGAGAAATCCGAATAATCCAAACAAATCTCCATCATCTTGTCTAGTAGATCCTGTGAGAGGCAAGTAGCAGAGGAACACAGTGGAAGGGTGTGAAGTCAGGAAGTACATTGGCAGGAACCAAGGGCAGTGAGAAATCTTATGAAAATATACAGAGGCTTTCAGAAATAGAAAGGAAAAATTGGAAGGAACAAGCTAAGGGGAGGAGGTGTTTTGGGGTATAGGTGTCAGCCCAGTGGACAGCAAAAGGGACTAGCGCAGTTCATTGAGAGATGTCATGTCCAAAATCAGAGACCTTCAAATGTGAAAATACCATTCCTAATATATTGGCGAATGCATGACTCTAAGCAGGTGCATTTCATTTGTTACTAAATGTAGCCATCTCCCATACGTCTCGAGTACTAAAGAGAAGTCACACTGCAACACTTCCAGAAGCATGGCTAGAATATTTTCCAGACCACTAACAGTTCTTGCTAATCAGTTTGCCTGTGTCCACAAAGAAAAATCCATGCTGACATCCAACAGAATCCACTTTAAAGTAAACAGGTGATGGAGAGAGCAGAAAGAAATTCTATTTTGCATGTGGAGATGGAAAAAGTTTAAGAAAAATCACTCTGGGATAAGCTGATGCTACATTTTGCACCAAAATGTGTTTTTCAAACACTAAAATTATTCCCTGAACAAACATAATTATTTCCATTCAGCAGACCCCACATCTGTGACCAGAATCATGTAAATGCTTAAAGGTAGCAAGCAACTTGTGTAACATTATTCAATCCAAATTACATAATCCGGAATTCTGCAGGATTTAGAGTGCTATCCAGAAAGAACAGAGCTGAAGAACAGAAGGGAAAGATGGAACAACAAACGGAAGGAGATATAAGAAATACATGTACCTTTCTTCCTCCCACCAGACCATTGCTATTTTTTTTTTTTGCAGTGAATGCCCACAATCCTTCCTAGCAACATAAAGGCTGGCTAGAACCTTCTCCCCGGGCAGAAGATTTAGCCGAGAGGGTTAATGCCTCCGTTTGCCCGAAGATAACAACTAAAGATCTCAAGGTCGTGAGCTCGAGACTCCCGGAAGTCTGTGTGAGCGGCAGACCTTGCAAACTGCGGCTGATTAAAAGCTGAGTTTCAGCTGCCCGTGGGAGGAGTGTGCTGAACGCAGCTGCATCTCTGGTGAGAGCAGGGAAGCCGTTTATCAGCCAGCAGACGACAGACGGGTGGCTAAAGAAAGAAGGCTAAATCCAGAAAGAAAGATCTGTTTGAATGTGGTTCTTGAAAGATAGAACATTCTGTAAATTGTAAAAACCTTCGGGTTTGTGAAAAAGTCTGCCTATGTAAACCGCCTTGAGTTGTAATCATTAGAGAAATCTAGTGACTTTAAGAAAGGCGGTATATAAATACATGTATTATTATTATTATTATTTATCCATCCATAGTGGCAGGGGAATTCTAGACGTCTGGTGCCTGGAACGAAAAAGCTACCAGACAGCTGTACCACTGAGCACCGTTCTGTGTCCTGACCTGCAGTCTATCAGCAAGGCATGGTCTTCTTTCCCCATCACAGAGATGAACTGGTCCATGATGCCACAAGGCATCATTGCAAAAGTGTGCTCTGCTTTCTGGCATACTAGCGCCTTAGCTATTGGATTCCCATCATCTGTGTTAAGGAAAAAAAAGAGAGAAAGAGAAGAAATTCAAAGGGAAATTAGTACTTCCTCTGCACCATTCAGTAGACAGAGGCAAAAATTTTTGCATTATATTCCCCACTACACTTTAGTCTCCAGAACTGGATGGACTATATAAAACAACGAGCCCAGATGGAGTAGAGCAAAGGCGTACCTATCTTTTATTTATTTATTATGCAGTATTTCTATACTGCCTTTCTCATCTACTCTCCAACATGTGTGAGATTCTTATAGATCCACGGTGGTTCACATAGGCAGGCTATCATCAGCCAACCCCCTTTTTTTCACAAACGGCGTTTATACAATTAATGTTCTATGAGAACCCCATAGAACTTTTCACTTTTCCATCTTGAGTGGTCCATTCTTGTGCCAACATTTGCCTTCCAAGCTTCCAGCAAGAGCAGTCACAAATCAACAGGAGTTATTCATTCTTGCTAGCTGACTGCCACACTCCTCCACAGCAGTCTTATCGCATTTGAATCCTTCACCCTCTCACTGCCAGGTGATCAACAGCGACTCCTGGTGGCTCTCTCTCAGCTGCAATGGTCTCTCTTCCAAATCATGGCCAGGATTATCCCATGTCAGTGGCATTCCTGGGAAGGGGACAAGGGGGACAAATGCCCCTGGTGCCAAGCAGGGGGGACAGAAAAATTGCTGCCAGCCTTCCCCACTTGGTGCCTTGGGGTTGCCCACCCTGGCCAGGTTGCACTTTTGGAAAAACCATGACCAGCCAACTTTGCCTGCATAACTGCATTGAACCTGTAAACAAAAGCCACATCCTTTCTGTTTTCCTCCTATGTATGAGTGCTGTGTGTCACAGGCCAATCCTATCCCCCACCACTGGCAACAATGCAGCCATGCCAACAAGACACATGCTGCATCCAATAGTGGCCGGGGGGGGGGGGTAATCAGGAGACCTGGGAGAGGTAAGGAAACTATTTACCTCTCCGTAAGACTCATGAACCTCCTCGGACCTATGCCAGCTCTACAGCTGGTGTAGGTCTGAGGAATAGAAAGGGAGGGATGAATTGAAAAGAGGGGATAGGATCCTGGCAAATGCCAGTGCCACTGGGATCCATCTCCTCCATCCCATTGCCCCCCTCCCCTCTGCCAGCAACTCACCAAGAGCAGCGGAGCCTACGGGAGCTGCTGCTACATGCACCATGCCCCTGCCCATTTACAGCAGTGGCCCAGAAATGCACACTGGCAGCCCAGCTTTTACACCTTTGCAAAGGGCCTTGGTTTGCTGGGACATTAGTTTGGGCAGCATGAGGCCCAGATAGGATTAGACTTCAGTCTATTTTTATTTCCCCCTCTCTCCTTTCCCTACTCCCCTCCCTGCTAACAAGCTGTGAGTGAAGGTTACTACCCTCCCCCTGCTTCTGCCCCCCTGAATCTGGCACTTAGAAGTGTGCTCCTTCCAGATATGGAGGTTCCATTGAACTAAGGCGACAAACAGAGAACAAAAGCCCCACAAGGCACCCAACATTTTTGATTCTTACCTGGGCAAAGCTGCTGCAGAAAGGTGTGCATGGCCACTTCCAAGGAGGCTGAACTTGAAAGACCACCGCCCAAAGGAACATTACTGGCTATGACCACACTGAAGCCTGGGAGGGGGCCAGCTACAGGGGGATAGGAAAGCAAGAGAAGGGGAATAAGGTCTTTCATAAGGACAGCACACACCTTGGGATGACAAACATGATGCAATGCTGTCAAGGACAGCACATGCCAGTCAAGGTCTGCCATACCTCAATGGAGGGGGAGATGGCTTGCTTACAGCAGTGAGAAGGACATTCCCTGCTTTCAAGGGGTGCCTATCCCAGAGAGACTGGGGAGTCGCAGAGCGCTTCTTTCTTGCTCCAGCTTCGGATATGAAGTCTCGGCTCACACTTCTATTGGCTTACTACACTGATTACATTTTATTTCGTACAGACAAAAATATTGTCTATAAATGCATACAATTTGATGTTAGGCACTTGCACAGTACATTTCATCACATTCTTAAGTGACATCAGGTTCCCTACAGAACCAGACAGCTTTGCCTTTCTGCTGGAGGCAGGGGCATAAGGAAAACCACAGCACCACCACAATAAAAAAAATTATTGTGGATACTGTTGGTCTTATAGCCACACCGTCATCTTTCTTTACACCAACAGGAAAGAAATTATAGACAAAAGCACCTCCAGGTACATACAGAGTGCCTTTGCCTCACCACAAGCAACTGCAGCTTCTCTGCATTCACCAGATTAAGAAGCAAGGCTTCCTTCCAAAGCAGAGCTCCTATGATAGCCTAAGACCCAAGAATGCTGTCAAGGGGTGCGTGCATGTGGGCAATTGTCAGGCTGCAGTGCCATTATCAGCCTAAAGGAATTTTTTTTATAGCTTAAGGAATTTGGCTAAGAGTGTAATTGTAATGATGTGTCTCACCTGTAGGCTGTGGATACACGATCTTTAGCATGTGGGTCTATACTCACCTGAAGCAGATTGCTTTCAGAGTGAGATAAAAGCAGTATGTTGTGGGGCCATTCTTTAGTCACGATTGTGTTTCACTCTCTTGTCTCTGCTCTGTTTTTGTATCTCTACTACTTTGTCTAGTAGCAGGAAGTGAGGAGAACTCTGTGTGAGAAGTGAACTCACCTTATGTACTGCAGTAAGTTATGCAACTGAGTAGTTGTCTATGAGCTAGAACTGCTTATTTTTGCCTAATACCAGCTGCTGCTGCTGCTATCTACATGTGTTTATCTGCTGACCTTGGACTGTTTTTACTGACTTATGCTACCTGCTTTATTCTTTGAGGAGCCTATTTTGCTAATACAAGCCTTAACTTCCAAATACCAAGCCTCATTTGTCTTATTGTGGTTTTTTGCCAAGAAACAATTTGCTGGTGAGCTGGGACATCCGCTGAACTCTGCTATAGTGCTTAAAGTTATTCAGAAGTCTAATTATGTTTAGCACATACTCATAATAGTAATGCTTGACTTTTAAATAAAGAAGTGGAACCCACATATCTCTTGAAAGTACTCTCAAAACAGAGCCCAATTTTTGGGGCGGAGGCAGTGGTGTCATCCTGGCGGAATGGCCCGGTACGCCATTCTGCCAGTTCCGTGGACGGGCCCGGGCTGCGCCGCCCCTCCCAAGGATGGGTGAGCTGCTCCTGGGCCTGCCCTCCCTCCCTCGCGTCCCAAATCACTCTGAAATGGAGCGATTCGAGGCGCAGGGAGGCGTGGCTGCCCTCCGCCATAGGGGCAGAGGGCTGTCAATCATCCGGGCGTTCCAGTTCCTGGCGCGCCCGGATGACGTCTCTGGGCGGAGGGGGACTTAAGCATATTGCTTATGGCAAGACTCATTCCCACCACTAAATTTTAAGCTAGTAACTGTACCAGTACTAGACCAAGCCTGCACATTTTCATCACTGATGGACCACCATCCCACAGAAACCCCTCTTAGGCAGGGTGGAGTTTTGTCCCTTCCCACCAAGAACTTGTAGTGCTATTGTGGTTTCTGCTCTTTCCTTGCCAGCTAAAGATGGCAGCACCCTCACCCCTTTGCTGAACCTAGATCTTACCCCTATAATGCTGGATCACCCCCTTTACATAGTTAGCCCAATGAGGTTCTCCTGGCTTCAAGGTACCACCTTCCACCGGAACCGGAAACTGCACCCTTTTGGGCTCGTCAGCTTCCTTGGCAGTTGTAACAATGGATATGATTCCGTCTTGCCTGGGGCTCCCGACCATCACGGTTCCCATCTGCAAGGCCTGAAGAGAGAAAGGAGGGGAAGCAACTGAATCCCACACAATACAAAATAGAAACAATGACTATGCAAAGCATCTTCTAAATGGCATGTTTCATCATATGGTTGGAAACTAGCACAGGTAAGAGGTTAGCAGAGAGGAAAATGAAGATCAGAAAGAGGTGTGAGGGCTCAGAAATAGCTCATATTTCCTTAAATTTAATAAACAAGAATACTGCACTTGTTTAAGGAAGGAAATATCCGCTAAGGCAGTGGTTCCCAAACTGTGGATTGGTACCCACCAGTGGGTCGCAAGCCAATTTCATATGAGTCGCGAAGCACCTAGAACAGCCATATTGAAAATATGGGATGCTGGAAACGGGGAGGGCTGTGTGGTTGTTTTGCTTGTGTCAAGTTTCTCAATAGGCTTTTTTAAAATTTCAGATTCGCTTTGCTTTTGGGAAATGGCTGAGAAATAACCCAATTATTGCTGCAGTCTCAGAAAAACAGTAGGCTCTGGCGTCAGAATGATGGCACATCCAGCCGTGACATCACTTCTGGTGGGCCCTGGACAGACTGTCGTTCTAAAAAGTGGGTCTCAGTGCTAAAATGTTTGAGAACCACTGTGCTAAGGCACTGCTAAGTCAGGATTTCACAAAGGCAGCTGAGGGAGGGGCCATCACTCAATGGCTGACCTCATGCTTTGCATGCAGAAAGTCCCAGCCTCCATCTTAGGCATCTCCTTGTCAGGCTGGGGAGAAGCCCTGTCTGAAACCCTGGACAGCTGCTGTCAATAAAAGTATACAGGTGTGCCCTGGTATCCGCTGGGGTTCTGTTCTAGATCCCTACCCAACCCTGTGGATACCTGAAACCATGGATACTGGGGATGCCTTTTTAAAGACAGGAGAACTTCAGTGGTTTTGCTGCAACAAGGTGAAAAATAAGGATTTGTTTAATCCTCTATCTTTTTAATAGGTGTCCCTATTAGGCTCTGACTTGCAACTTGTTTTAATAGGCTCTGACTTGCTTCCAAATAAACATGCCTAGGATTGCACTGCTTATGTTAAAAATACTAGCAATTTATTAGTAATTATAAAGGAATAATCGCAATTCACAAAAAGGAAAAATATAAGCATTTGAAACCATTTCCAAACTTAGCCATTGCACTGTGCTCTTTATTCAAAAGCTTGATGTAATGAATAAGGGCAACTTTTGAACAAATTGATCTGTTTTTGGCATCTAGAGGCATCAAAGCCCACAATTTAGATGCGCCCCTGTATACAGAGGAATGAATCCTAGGAGCCACAAGTCCATGTACTGAATTCAATATCGGAGAACCCAGAGTCAGTAATATGACTCCAGGTGGGAACTTTGATTCTTGCTCAACCTTTTGGGATACTCCCTTAAAGAGAGAGAAACACATTTGGTAGCAAGAAGACATTCCACACATTCCCATACTTAACTCCTTTGCCACAGAACAGCAACAATTCTTAACTTCACTGTTGCCAACAATAATATGCAAAGAATAAACAGAATCTTTATGCTAAAAATGATTTTAAAAGATCTCAAAACAAATGTTATATTTCTGCTGCTGCGTAGTAACTAATTCAGGTGCATTTTGCTGTAACTCAGAGAAACAACGCCGTGCAATCAAACCGTGATTAATTCTGATTGCATGAAACATAAACAACTGTGTGGAGAGGCAGCGGGAGGTTGTCTTGCGAGCCCCTGCAGTGCAGTCCAACAACGGCACCCAGTGTAACAAACAACAAAGTGCATTGCAAATATTTGTACAGTGAGGAAAATCAAGGCACCCTTCATATTTGCGTAGAAGAGCAGACTGGTGCTATATTTCCAGAAAATGCTGTCTGATTCCTCTTCTCCAATTTCACGGAATCGGCAAGAGATGAGTCGTGATATTTCCGGGAGGCTACAAGAAGACTATTTGGGCTACAACTTTGCCCCTTTCCCCGCTCCCGCCTCTTACCATTGGCAGCACGAAACCCTGGTTGTAATCCGTGTGTTCTCCGATTAAGTTCACCCTTCCCGGCGCTGACACCGCCATCTCAGGATCCCCGCCAAACACCTCTCTGTAGACGCCCCGGGCAACCTCCAGCAGCGATCCCAGGTCAGATTCTCTTCGTCCTTCCATCTTTCCGACCTGCAGGAGCAGAGGCCACGCTCCAAACGCCTCTCAGAATCAGGAGAGTAGCTCTCTCCACCCCCTAAATAGGGCAAAAGAGGAACCGTTGCAACATTTCAAGGTAGTAGATCCGCATTACGAGGAGCCCCTCCCTCTACCACATGGGTCTCTCCAGCTTGCATCTTTGCTTCCTGTCCTGGGAAGACAGAACTGCAGCTCCGCCCCTAGGCCTCCGCCCCAGTGTCCTCTAGGGGGCGTGAGGGTTCCTACCCTTTAGCGGTCTCGTCTGTGTCTTTGATACGTAACATAACAAGAGAAAAAAGAACTTCGACGTGTCATTTCGGCTCCAGCCTATATTGTCTTGGTTCCTACATTCAGTGACGAGTACAATAATGCAAGTGTACAGAGGAGCAAAGCAGTAATGGACTGATTCATAAAATCGAGGCCTCAGAGTCATAAGATTACAGCCATCTTCAGTGGATGGGAAGTGGACTACATACAAATGATCAATCCCATTAACTTTTGTGTGGGCCCTTTTTGCTCCCAATGTGTGTGTATATCTACTATATGCTCTGCCTTTTCTCTTACAAAATGAAGGTGCTCAAAACAGCTATCAATCATTTTTTTAAAAGCACAATGATAAAAATAACTAGAAACCAAAGTTAAAAATCCGGAGTAAGCATTTTGCTTGTGTGTTCCTAGGGCATGGTGTTTATCATGCAAACAAAAATTATCTAATACTGTAGAGGTGTCAGGTTTCATGACATAATGGGGACAATTATTAAAATATTGATATTATTATTATCTAAATATCTTGCATAATAAATTTAAGCATCCAGGGCTGTAATCTTGTGTGAGAGTACAGTATGTCTCAATGACATTTAATTGGCCATTAAATTAAATGGAGCTTACTCCCAAATGACTTGTATTTGGGATGTTAATAAGATCCTAGTGTTACAAATTATTTTACTTATTAATAAAAGTGTGGGGAAACGGGCGATATGCAAAATATGTCAGGAGTATAGGGAGGACAAAAACCACAGTGCATCTCCTTGCTTTTAGAATTTGTCAACTGAGATGCCTGAGTAGGATATGAATAAGTCAGAAGTGAACTGTGGCCCAGGGACAACATTAGGTTAAAGAGCTTTTATAAGAATCTTTCCTTGGACATCAGCAATATGAACATAGAAAGAGAGGGTCTGTCCAGCTCTATTCCGAATGCCAGATCTCACACAGAAATTTGAGGGTATGGCTACCACATAATTCTGGAAATGCAGCCACCTTTAAAAAATTGACCACTGAATGCATTGTGTCTGCCGTCTATCAACTCTCTTCCTTCATGCAGAAATGTGATCCCAAAAGTAAAAGGCAAAGGAATGCATTTTGACAAAGGAACTAGTTGATTGCTTGGGGTACCCCTAAACTAAGTAAAAAGCTCTGTACAGGCATGCCCTGGTATTTGGTGGGGGTTCCATTCCAGACCTCCCCATGGATACCTGAATCCGTGGATACTGGAGATGTCTTTTTACAGATAGGGAAACTTCAGTGGTTTTGCTGCAACAACATAAAAAAAGAGATTTGTTTAGTGTTTCCCTATCTTTTTAATAGGCATCTCAGAATCCATGGTATCTGTGGATAACTGAAACTATGGATACCGAATCAGTGGATACCAGTGCATGCTTGCACCTGTAAACAGAAGCTTGCAAAATCTGCAAACTTATGCTGTGTGTGGCTACCACCCAGCACCCATGGGGTTCCATTCATCTTCTCCATGCCATGTTAGTGCTGCTGCCATTGTACGGTTTTAAGAGTTCAATCCTAGCCACACTTTCCTGCAAGTAAGTCCCAATTCGGCTTTCCCCCTAATGGCCTAACAAGATGTATTTGATGTTTTGAGTTATGGTTTTAATATTGTAATTTTATCATGCAACTCTGTAAGCCACTGTGGGCATTTGCTTCAGCATGGGAAAGGTGGGTTATAAATTCTTCTTCTTCTTCTAATATTTTTATTATTTTTATTTTTATTTTTATTATTATTATTATTATTATTATTATTATTATTATTATTATTATT
>JAJKFI010000048.1:4801335-4821036 GCA_029204185.1 Lerista edwardsae
TTATTATTATTATTATTATTATTATTATTATTATTATTATTATTATTATTATAAAACACAATAGGACATTTCCTAGTAGACATCTTTAGGATTACTCCATTCATTGTTTGCTATAAACAGAAAACTGTTGTCTATTCAAAAGTATGGGAGAAGGGGGTCCAGGAAATGTGCCTTCAGGGTGCCCTAGCCAAACACGCTAGAAGCGGTAGAGAACAACAAACCCTTCCTGCAGCTAAAATCTCAAGGAACTATACTCGCGTTATATGCAAATGAACTCGATCAACCAGTTCTTTGCGCCTCGAGTTCGGAACTTGTTGCAGAGTAAAGTATCAGAGTTCCAAAACTGGTGGAATATCCTAACGCGAGGGAAAGAAAGGGAAAAAGTAACGGGCATCCTATTATCGTTATGATTCCCGAGTCTCTTCTAGATAAACTTATCCTGATCAAGCAACCTTCTGGAATTCATTTTACCTGTTTTTATCGACTCCATTAAGCAGCATTATTTTATTTTTCCTGCCTCTCAATCTCTCCCTCCCCGCCCCCGCTGGAAAATGGTGTCTCCCAGAATGCTGCCTTGTGTTTGCGGAAGGGACTCGCTTGCAGTCGGTTTCCACTGGGTGGAGACAGAGGCGCCTTTTCAAAGCGGCTGCTGCTGAGAGGGAAGTTGGGGAGGGGAAACTAGCATGAGTGGGAAAGAGCCGCTGCTGGGAACCCTGAAAGGTGAGAGGACGGAAGTGTGGGGGCTGAGTCGCAGCCGCAGCCTCGTGCGACGTGGGCGAAATGAAGGGGGATGAAGGGAGGCGTAAGAGTCATTCCGATGTCTTTCCGTCAGAACAGGTGTCTGGTGATCTGGCCATAGAATTTGGGAGTCGGGTAGAGCTATCCTAATGCTGTACCTAGTTGCCATGGAGAACAAATATGTGAAGAAGGCGTGAGATGGAAAAGATCGGTTCTAATAAAAAAAAATTGCGATCTCGCTCTAAAACATGCGTGTACCCAAAACTCCAGGTGATTTCAGTAGAACTTGCGTTATATTTGAAAACTCGAAGCAGTTTAGAAAATATCCTCGTATTAAAATAACGTAAAAGTCTAGTGTCAGGAGCTGAAATAAGGCAGTTTCCGCGTGGTGTCAGGCAGAATTTCTAGTCCACTGGCTGTGTTGCTTTTTGGCTATTGCCTTCCAGGCAGCATCTCCCGACGAAGAGGAAGGAGGTGAGGGGGTCTTGGTCCTATGTTCATTTTGATGAGCACTGTGAATGGGCCACTAGTGCAAGATCCTCATTCTTTGGGAACTTTTCAATCACCACAAGGGCTTTCATCAAGTGAAATAATCACCCAGTGATGTAAACATGATGTTGTCATTTAAGCTAGCAGTATAGTCATTTACAGTAATCATTGACAGTCATTGACAATAATCAGTACAGTCATTGACAGTCATGACAGCAGTCATTTGTGTGTGTCATTTATGCAGCCTAGGATAGAAGGTCTTTTGGCATTGTAGTCTCATTTAAGGAGACTCCTGAGCATGTAGACAAAATCCTTCCACTGTCTTGTGTCCCCTTAGAATACAGTACAGTGCAGGCATGCCCCACTATCTTCTGGGGTTCCATTCCAGATCCCACCATGGATACCTGAAACAGTGGATACTGGGGATACCTTTTTAAAGATATGGGAACGTCAGTGGTTTTGCTGCAACGAAGTAAAAAAGAAGAAATTTCCTTAATGTTTCCCTATCTTTTTAATAGGAGTCCCAGTATCCATGGTGTCTGTGGATACTGAATCAGTGGTACACACATTTTAAATGTGTGTACCAGGCCACTGCGCTTAATATCCAGTCTGCAGTTGTGGCCATCTTTATGTGAGAAAAAGGCAAGGTCATTTGACTAGGGGGCATATCCCTTCCTTATTGCCATGTCTGTTCTACATTAACCTTTTATTGGGGAAGTTTCCTGGAGAAAGTGTGCCAGCACTGCAACGCCACAATCCAACAATTATTTATATTGCATGAAAATGCTAAAGAGGAACTCTGGGTTTATACAAAATAGGCTGGATTAGTTTTCTTCATGAATACTCTAATTAACAGTAGAGTTAATACTCTATTAACTTTCAGCAGAGTCCTGGAGAAAAAATAAATATAAAAATCACACAATTTTAAACAATTGGAGATAAAAAGACTCAGGAGGAAAGACAGTACTGTATTCATTTTAAGGTTTGAAAACCCATTAAGCTAACAATTTTGCTTCCAGGAATCTCTTGCAGGGAAGTTGTTAGATGTTATCTAAAAAAGTCTTATGTCTACTGTTTTGAAAATTACAAGACTATGAATAAAACGTATATTGGTTGGCTTTAGGCTCACCAGATGTTCTTTTATGATTGGAAATTGCTCCTTATTCCAAAACATAACAGCTTCATAAAACATAAGGGATGTCCCTTTTTCCAGAAACGCCATAGCTTCATTCCACTATACACAGTTCCATGATCCTTTGAAACTAATTATTGTGGCATGTGCTTTTGTAAGCAAGAATCTTCTTTAGATCTCCCTTATTTCATTGTTATCATTTAGCAATCCTAGACGTATTCCTTTTCTACTCTCACTTTAGTTTTGTGAGTTCTTTTTAACTCCTTTGAGGTTCAGTTTCTGAGTGCACATCCAGCTCTCCAGTCAGTCTTAGTTGTCACAAATTGGCAACTCCAAAATAGACAGGCTTCTGCACATTTGTAAAATAGGCTTACACGTTACCCTGATGACAGAAGCTGGAAGTTTTAGAGGGATTCTGGATGAACTGCACTGATATCCGATAAAAGAGAAGGTTTGTTGCAAGAGAACCTCTCTCATGTTGGCCTGTGGGATAGAAGGGTGGCGTATGCAGTTCAGAGTGAACAATCAATATTTGCAGAACCTTGCCTTAATGTAGCCAGGTTGTGGGTGATGATGTTGACACATTAAAATGTTTCTGTACTACCCTTGTGTACCAAGGATGCCGCAGGTGGTTTACATAGGCATAAAATAAAATGCCATGGGTACAATTCACTGGAAGTCTTTTCATGCAAGCCTCATTGAACTGGATGGGAGCTGCTCTTCATTTCAGTGAGGCTTGCTCAGGTGAACATCCTGGGCAAGTACTGCTGGCTCTGGGTGTCACGCATGTGCCATAAAACATGCTTGCGGCACCCAGACAGCAAGGAGCACTGGTGCTGGTCCTTAGCGCTGTGAAGATGGATGGCCGGCACTCCTGCAACACTGGCTGGCGGTGAGTATTTTCAGGGTGGGGGGGGAGGCGGAGAGTGGGCAAACGCTCCCTTACCCTGGAAAGACCACAGTGGTAGTCTTGGTGGCCACAGGATACAGCAGTCACCATTTTGGCACCACTGTTCCTCTGAGTGCTGAGGTGTTTAGGGTTGAGCTGCCCATTGTCAGTTCGTGTTTGGAATGTAACATTCTTTGATCTGTTTTCTTGCAGCATGCATTCTCAGCCTTCAGGGAGGCAGTAGCCCTACGACAGATACCTCCCCACACATACAGTCCTTCTGTGAGATCCTGGAAATGGTCCTTCGGAAAGGAATTAAACGTGAGTGACCTTATCTCATCTGTGGACTGTGCATGCCTATAGAGGTAGAGATTTGAGGAGGTCACTCACACTGCAGGAGGGGGCAATGGAGAGAAGTGGATCATACTGTCTGCATGTTCTTCTAAAGATGGGGTTTATCAGTACATTTTGAAAACTTCCTGAAGACAGATTTCCTATGCATCTGGTTTAATGCTGTAGTACTGAGGCTGGAGGTTCCACACAGGTGCATCAGAAAGACCAGGAAAAGTCTCTTCCTCTCTGCCATGTAGGAAGAGCAAGTAATGGGGCAGGGTGCATAAAGCACTTTTTTTCCTGTAACATTCTGAGGGCACAATCCTAACAAACTTTCCAGCACTGTGGTAAAGGCAATGTAGCTCTGAGGTAAGGGAGCAAATATTCCTTTATCTTGAGGAGGCCTCCATGACTGCCCTCTCCCACCTGCAGGATGCAGTACATGCCCCATTGGCACAGCTATATCAGCAGTGGAAAGTTGGTTAGGATTGTTCCCTAAATCTTTCCCCATTCTGTATAAAATGTGAATTCTGTGAGTAGAAGATACATGTGCAAACAGGATATGTTTATGGGGTGCAGCCTATACATTTTAATACTTCTGACTTCTTCCCAAAGAATCTTGAGCATTACAATTCTATGATGCAGAGAGTTCTTAGTACTCCCACAAAACTAGTTCCTTGGATTCTGGCATCTCAGCTTCAGAGGGTTCTGGAGGAAACGGATTATCTGGACCCATTCCAATCTGGCTTCAGGCCGGGGTTCGGGACGGAGACTGCCTTGGTCGCCTTGGTGGATGACCTGCGCCGGGGGATGGACAGGGGAAGTGCAACCCTGTTAGTCCTGCTGGACCTCTCGGCGGCTTTCGACACCATCGACCATGGTGTCCTTCTGGGTCGGCTGGCCGGGTTGGGGCTTGGAGGCACTGTTTTGAAGTGGTTCCGCTCCTTCCTGGCTGACAGATCCCAGGTGCTGGGGGATGCTTGTTCGGCACCCCGACCTCTTAGGTTTGGGGTGCCACAAGGTTCCATCTTATCCCCCATGCTATTTAACATCTACATGAAACCACTGGGAGAGGTCATCCGGGGGTTTGGAGTGGGGTGCCATCAATATGCTGATGACACCCAACTTTATCTCTCCTTTCCCCCTGATTCTGAGGAGGCAGTTGAGGTCCTGGATCGCTGTCTGGAGGCAGTTGGGGGCTGGATGTGGGCGAACAAGCTGAAATTAAATCCGGATAAGACAGAGGTGCTCTTGGTCCGGAAATCCACAGCTCGGGTACTGGACTATCGCCCTGCTCTGAATGGGGTTGCACTTCCTCTGAAGGAGCAGGTTCGCAGCTTGGGGGTTCTCCTGGATCCACAGCTACACCTGGAGCCCCAGGTGGCGGCGGTGGCCAGGGTAGCCTTTGCTCAGCTTCGGCTGATTCGCCAGCTGCAGCCGTACCTGAGCTGTGCGGACCTGGCCACAGTGACCCATGCCCTAGTGACATCTAGATTAGATTATTGCAATGCGCTCTACGTGGGGCTGCCTTTGAAGACGGTCCGGAAACTACAACTAGTTCAGAACGCGGCGGCTCGGGTGGTTGCTGGGGCACGTCGGTTTGACTCTGTCGAGCCGCTGCTTCGGCGACTGCACTGGCTGCCGGTTCTGTTCCGGGCCCAATTCAAAGTGCTAGTTTTGACTTTTAAAGCCCTTTACGGCTCGGGTCCGGGGTATTTGAGGGACCGCCTCCTTCCATACAATCCAACCCGTACTCTTAGATCATCTGGAGGGGCCCTTTTGACTGTGCCGCCACCAGGAGAAGTGAGAGGGGTGGCGGCCAGGAAGAGGGCCTTCTCGGTGGTGGCCCCCCAACTTTGGAATACCCTCCCCTTAGAATTGAGAACTGCTCCCTCTCTGTTAACATTCCGGCGGGGGCTGAAGACCTTTTTATTTCAAAAAGCTTTTAGTTGACAGGTCTGGCGGGCTGGCTGGTTTATTATATTTTATGATCCACTGGTTTTTTGTTGCTTTTAAATTGTACTGTTGTTGGTTTTAATTGTTTTATTGTATTGTTTTTTATATTGTTTTTAAAGTGTTTTTAATGTTAGTTTTTATACTTTGTCAAGCCGCCTTGAGCGCCTTTAGGCAAATAAGGCGGGATACAAATCTCCTAAATAAAATAAAATAAAATAAATAAATAAATCTGTTTAAAATTTGGTTTAAGGTCACAAAGTAGATCAGGCACAGCCCTGGACGGAGTTTGCTGAGATGCAAACTGCTCCGTTGCACCTGTTCCATTGCAGTCCAGTGACTAAGGAGAGAGAGTTGACCCAGCCATGTCCTGTATGTAGACTTGTGCAGATTGTCATTGCTTCCCGGACTGAACTGCTGCCTCCATTTACTTTGGTTATCTTGCTATGATGGCAACCAAGAACAGGCCATGAATCCTCAAGGGCCATGTCTGATGAGGTTGTGCTCTAGTTTACAGTCTTCTGATGGCATCAATGGTACTTGGCCATGCAATGCAGCAATCTCCTGAGTGACCGTTCTTGCTAAAGGAGGTGTTCTTGTCTTCAGAACCAGTTCTGGGTTTCAAGAGAAGGGACTACTGGCACTTTCTAGAACAGCTTCCACAACAAGGGACCCATCAAAGGTGGGTGGTTAAATTGGACCTAGAGATGCTGTAGCAATAAGAGAAATTTTTCACTGCTTTTGGTGTTCCCCTCCCTGTTATTTTTATAACCTCTTACTATAAATAGGACCATTAATAGGATTAATAGGACTATTAATGAGACATGGTGGCGCTACTGGTTAAACCCTTGTTGCTGAATTTGTTGACTGGAAGGTTGGCAGTTCAAGACCACATGATGGAGTGAACTCTCATCGCTTGTCCCAGCTCCTGCCAACCTAGCAGTTCAAAAGCACGTAAAAATGCAAGTAGATAAATAGATACCACTTCAGTGGAAAGGTAACGGAGCTCCATGCGCCTTCGTGTATAGTCATGCCAGCCACATGACCACGGAAGCTTGTCTTCGGACAAACACTGGCTCTTTCACTTAGAAACAGAGATGAGCACCACCCCCTACAGTCGATCACGACTAGTCCATTTGGTCATGGGGAAACCTTTACCTTACTATAAATAGGGATGGTGTGGTGTTTTTTGTTTTTTTGTTAAACACTGCATAAAAACACAGAACACCACCTTTTGGAGGTTAAAATATTTGAATAAAAACAATTATGATTATGAAACCTTTATTGGCATACACATTATACACACAGCCTATTGCTCCCTGTTAGGGGGTCGTCATCATATGTACATAAATACATCGTGAATTCACAAAAACCTCATACATACAGACTATTTACGTGGGACTGGTTCGAGCCTAAAACCTCTGCTCAACTTGGAGAAAGAATTTTGCCACTCTCTCAATGACCTTTTCCAGAATAAAAACACAAAACTCTGCATTTTGGTGTTTAAGATATTTTCCAGAAATTAATTACTTTTGCCCAATTACTTTTCCAATTAGAAATAATACAGTGGCTGCATCTGCTGACCCTATATCACTTACCTAGTACACTGTTAAAGCATTTAAAATTCATAAAAATGAGAATTTGGAATGAGAATGTAAAATAAAAACACATCACTGCAATTTGCTATTTTAATCGTGCTTGCTTCAGCAGCACATATACTAAAATTGGAATGATATGGAGAAGATCAGCATGGCCCCTGCACATGGATGACATGCAAATTTGTAATTTTACTCACAACATTTTGGGGAAAAAATCACCAAAAACGCACGCACACAACTATAAAGGTTGTATTAGAGTAGTCCCGTAATTAGAGGTGCTTCCTATGAAAATGAACAATGGCCATTTGACCAGGAAGAATTTTCCTATGAAGAGGATTCATAATGCCCATAGTGCATTATGTTTTGAAAATAGTGCTTGTAATGTTTTGGAAGGGATTGTAAGTCCGTAATCTTTCAGTCACCCCCATTTAAAAATGAATAATAGTGCTATTTTGCAAACCCAAATATAAAAGTAAAAGAGAGTTGAGGGTAACGCTGCCTTCTTTTTCTTTATAGCACACCCCAACTGTCAATGATGATAGAAAAAACTATTTCTTGTGAAAAGCTGCTGACAGCACAAGGAAGGGGACGGTACTTCCTGCGTCTGGCTTTGAATGGGAAGTTACTAGCTGTCGCTGTTCAGCACCTGCTCAGAGCTTCCAGGCTGCCTGAGGTGGGATCATGAAGTAATCCAAAAGAATTAAGAGAGGAAATTAGTTTGAATAATAAATGTAATCTGACTCATGCCTTTTGTTGTGCTCACAGGAGACTTAAACCTCACCTCTGTCAGGCACTTGAGAAAGTTGGTTAGGATTGCACCCTTAGTTAGTGAATTAATGTATTAGACCAAGTACTCAAAGTGGTCAGCATTGAAATCTATACACTGCTGTCTAAGAGCACAATCCTAACCTGGAGTTAGTCTGGCACAGTTAGGCCAACAAAGTTTGGCCGGCACAAGGGCTACCGTAAAACAAGTTCGGACCATTCTCAGGGTCAAGGAGGATGGCGCACATCTGTGTGCTGACCTCTCTGACTCCAGGAATGGTCCAAACATACTGTACAGCATCCCTTATGCTGGCCAAACTTTGCTGGCCTAACTCCAGGTTAGGATTGTGCCCTAAGTTAGCATCCACCAGGGACGGTTGCTTTTAAGTTGCTTCCCTTAGATAGGTGTTTCTCAAACTGTGGGTCAGGACCCACTTGGTAGGTTGGGACCTGATATCAGGTGGGTCGTGGGAAACCTGAAAACTGCAGACCTTACTCTTGCTATATTCCTTTTGTGAGTGTTAACAGTTTGAATTTTCAAGTGAGAGTTCCTTTTAAAAAAAAATATTTCAAGTTCAGTGTTTTTACATAATGTCTTGTCCTAATCTTGCTTTCTGTCAGGGGTGTTTCATGGTTGTGCAATTGCTGCAGTCCAAGAATGCCAGTTTGCATTCCAGGAGTGTCATTTGATTATATCACAATGATGGCACTTACTGCTCAATGATGGCACTTCTGGCCATGACATCACTTCCTGTGGGTCCCAACATGAGTGTCATTCTAAAAAGTGGGTCCAGGTACAAAAAGTTTGAGAATCACTGCCTTAGATGTTTTACTGTTGGTCTTCTACAATGAAGTATGTATGAATTAAGAGCTCATTACAATGTATGCAGTTTTTGGGGACGCTCTATATGTTTTAACGTAACTTGACAAGTACAGTCTTCTTGTCCAGTTTTACAAGAGTCACTCATGGCACTTCAGTCTCCAGGAGTCTAAATCAGGGGTCTCCAAACTACGGCCTGTGGGCCAGAATCGGCATGTGGCGGGTCAAAACCTGGCCTACGGAAACACACACACACACCATTTGGCCCCCAGCAGGCCAAATGTTAGCCTTGCTCCTTCACAGGAGCTTGTGCGGGCCTTGGACCTGTTGTACAGGCTGCCAGGACCAGCCCATCAGCCGCACAGTCCACCAGAACCAGCCAGAGGCATATTTAGGGTCTAGCAGGGGGTGGCAAGAGCCATGGGTGCCATTTTCCCTAGTATAGATACACCACTGGAACCAGCCCATCAGCCATGCAAGCTGCCAGGCCTGTCACACTAGCTGTCAGGACCAGCCCAACAGCTGCATGGGCCTCTGACCCATTGCGTGGACCACTGGGTCCAGTTCAGCAGCCATGCAGACCGCAGGGCTCTGGAGAAGGATAAGTTGGAGGTAAGTGGGTATATGCTTCCCCTTTATTTTCAACATGACTTGGGCTACTTTATGAAGCGATCTATGCCTTCTCCCTATCCCCTGTTGTTTTCAAAGTGATTTGGGCTGCTTTATCAAGTGATCTATGCCTCCCCCGCTTTTTTTCAAAGTGATTTTGGGTTGTTTGTCAAGTGATCAATTCCTCCCCCCCCCTTATTTTCAAAGTGACTTGCTCTGGTTTGTAAAGAGATCCCTCTGGATCTGTGTAAAGAACTTGGACCTCCAAGTCACAATAAAAATTTACCCCAAAGAAACTCCAGGCTCACAACTCTAACGCTGGACTCCCGGCTTCCAAAAACCACTTAAGAATAGGTCTTAAGCACAACAAACTTCAGGCACTTGGACTTGCAAAGACACACCACCAACCATCCCAACTTTTACCTCCAAAGAGCTTAACCCCTGAGAACAGTTGGCATCCAGGTCCCCTCTCTCACAGCACTCCAAAGAGCCTTGTGCAATGAGGTACACTGGCAAACCAGCACATATGTCCTTGTAGAGCCCACCACCAACTTCCTCAACCCGCAGCTATGAAGAGCTCTGTGTTTGACAAAAGTTGGCATCCAGGTCCTCTCTCCCACAGCACTCCAAAGAGCCTTGTGCAATGAGGTACACTGGCAGCTTCCAACGGACCCCCTCTCAGCTCCACAATGGTAAAGAACACAGCCTTGAATAACAAAGGGCAAAAGAATTTAGTTTTGCAAGCCTCAGCCTTTAGTAGCGAACCACTGAATTTAGAGCCAGTACTCCCCCATCCCAAAATTTAACATTAGCCAGACAACCAAATAGCAGAAAGCTTTTTATTGTTAACAGATAAGACTCAAAACTTGGTTACATGCCAAATTGGCAAAAGTGAGATTAATGCATACAAGTAAAACAACAAACAATAACTTGGTCTAAATCTTAAAACATTAAAATAATATCATTCTAACTTGATGGTTCTATTTGCACAAGACCACTTGATACAATTCTCAGCACTTCCATCCAGCATAGAACAACCCCAGGATGGGGCTGAGTAGTGACTGTGGACTTGCCCTGATTCTTATAGCAGATTTTCTCACAGGTTTGAATAATTAACTTTGATTATCCTTTGTGCTACTTGATACCACGAGACAAATCACAGTACATAGTTTATAGCTGGAAGGGAGTTTCAAGGCTGGTCATCTAGTGCCAACTTATTTTTAAAATTAGCTCTTCCCCCACATCCTTCTCACAACTCCACACTAGATTGTTGATAAGCCGAAAGGCCTCAAGGTTTTACACTTTCAAAATTTTGGCCAATTTGCCTCAGCTCCCATTCCCACAGTCTTCTGTTGTTACTCAAAAGTAGAATCAGGCCTGTTCACAACATTCAGCCTTTGCTAGCAATTAGAGCAAGGCCTAGATGACCAAACTCAAGCCTCTTAAAAAAGAAAAAAGAAAAAAAGAAACCGCTTGTTCTTTACAATCTGGGGGATCTTTCTTTTGGGAATAACCTTGGAATCTTGTCTGTGGTTTGTTTCCTTTCAGATTTATTTTTCTCACTTTACCATTGTTGTCTGGTGGGGGTGAAGAGGATCTTTCTGACTTGGAAAGTGGTCTGTGATTATTCAGTCATCTAAATTCCATGTCTAGTGTATGTATTTAAAGGTGCAATCCTAAAATGAGTTAGGCCGGCATAAGCTAAGCCAGCAAAGTTTGACCAGCACAAGGGACACTGTAAAGAATGTTTGACCACTCTCGGAGTCAGAGAGTCCAGCACACAGACATGAGCTATCCTCCCTGACTCCCAGAGTAGTCTAAAAATGCTTTATGGTGGCCCTTGTGCTGATCAAACTTTGCTGGCTTAGTTTATGCCGGCCTAACTCCAGTTTAGGATTGTGCTCTAAATTTTGTATTTAAATTTTGTATTAAAATTTATTTTCTTGGCCCTCGACACCGTGTCAGACATACAATGTGGCCCTCATGCTGAAAGATTTGGAGACCCCTGGTCTAAACGAATGCTCCCCCTCTACATTTTCTGATTTGTACAAATTGTCTTTTGTTTGTGATAGATAAAACACTTTTATAGCTAACTTTATTTAAATGTGCCAATTATGCTTTTTTTTCCCTTTCTAACCCTGATTTTAGTGGTATGATCCAGTAATCTCCATTCTAGGCAATGAAGATTTTTCAGGTAAGGCTCACCATTGCCTCAGCCACACTACACCACGTTGCCGTCAGAGGATTGTGTGCTGTCTGGAGTCATAGTTCATGAAAGACCTTCATTCCATCCTTTTTGCACTGAATGGGGCTGTTATTACATACCAGTGTTTATACCGTATCGCTGGTTCAAGTGAACAACAAATCATAGTTTATAAGGTTGTGAACACCACCCAAAGCCTCTGGTGCCTGCACACTGTTTCCCCTACCCTGTTCATATGCCTGGGGAGTCCTGGCTCAGAGAGAGGTGAAGATAAGGCAAGGGCTGCTCAGTCACAGGCCTGCATCCTAGGCTGCAGTATCCTCACCTGGGAAGGTGAAGGAAAATGAGACACACTCATGTAGCACTTTGCTAGGGCTAACTGAGCCACTTGCTCAGCCAGAAACAGAGTGGGTGTCTTGTGGATTGAGGCAGACGTTCCCAAAAGTCCCAGCCACAAATGGCTGCTTTTCGTCATGACTGCAGCTGCCACAGGCTGTGCCTTTGTTGCAGTGAAGCAAAGCCCTGTTTTGCCCCCCATCTGCTCTTTAATTGTGCATTGGGTGCTACCACACACTGTTGATGGTTATGGGCCCAGCCTGGCTGACCCCAATGCCACCCCAGGCCATTTGGTAAACTTAAGCTGCTGCCATCTAGTTCCTGGGCATCTGAAGATCCATGCTGTGCTTGCTTTGGCTAGACCTGCAGACAGTTCCAATCTACCCTACTCTCTTCATCCCAAAATCCATGCTAGCTGGGTAAAGAGACTTCTTTTAGTGGTGACTCTCCTGGATTTTGCAAGGGAAGAGCAATTGTCCACCTCACCGCAGCATGTTCTTCCAGGGGCTGTGGTGCTGTCTTCTTTGTGTCTTTAAGGACACAATCCTAACCAACTTTCCAGCACCGGGATAACAGCAATGCAGCTTTGAGGTAAGGGAACAAACATTCCCTTACCTTGAGGAGATCTCCGTGACTACACCCCCCCCCACTGCAGGAGGCAGCACGTGCTCCAGTGGTGCAGCTATGTCAGTGTTGGAAAGCCAGTTTGTTGTTTTTCTGTTGCTAAGTCGTGTCCGACTCTTTGCGACCCCATGGACCACAGCACGCCAGGCCTCCCTGTCCTCCACTACCTTCATGAATTTGCCCAATTTCATGTTCATTGCTTCGGTGACACTATCTAACCATCTCGTCCTCTGCCGCCCCCTTCTCCTTTTGCCTTCAATCTTTCCCAGCATGAGGGTCTTTTCTAAACAGTCCTCTCTTCTCAGGAGGTGGCCAAAGTATTTGAGCTTCAGCTTCAGGATTTGTCCTTCCAGGGAGCAATCAGGCTTGACTTCCTGGAGGATTGACCAATTGGATCTCCTTGCAGTCCAGGGGACTCTCAAGAGTCTTCTCCAACACCATAATTCGAAAGCATCTATTCTTCGGCGCTCTGCCTTTCTTATGGTCCAGCTCTCACAGCCATACATTGCTACTGGGAAAACCATAGCTTTGACTATGCGACCCTTTGTTGTGCGTGTGTGTTTAAATTGCTGTCCCCTTTGTGACAGGGAAACATTTTTTCCCATTTATTTTGCTATTTAAACTGTTTTGTGAACTTTTTTTTTTTGTTGAAAAGCAGTCTATAAATATAAAAGGATTATAACTATGACATGGTGGGTGGCTACATGCCCTGTCTGCCTTGGCATCCTGGGGAAAAATTTGGAAAACTTGTACAGGGATTTAATTTTTTGATATGTTGCCCTTTAATCTATTTGCCTTCCGATGTGAGGAGAAAGTGAGTAGTGCCAGCTTGGAAACTACCTTTGTTTGATGTTTCGTAGGTCAGAAAGACTTGAATGTCATTCTACCTTAAAGACTTGAATGTCATTTTAAGGAGGCTCTTGCTGTGATAATGTTGGAGATCCCTTGGTTTATTGTGGCCTCTCCTGTACCCACTGAACATACTGATAAATGAGTATGTAAGGCTAGCCAGGGATTGGACTGTGAGCTTGATTCTTGGTTCTCCCTTTCCAGAGCCTTTCCTCTCTCTGATGCTGGTGGTGACGGAAATGAATTTTTCCCTAGATCCTCAGGTACAGTAGTAGACGACGACTTTGGGGCATAGGGTTAAGGCAGCTTCTTTTCCTTAAGAGCTGTGCAGTGATCTATTTTTCAGCCTTTCCCCACAACCTCCAGCTTGACCACTTGTGTTTTGCTGTTTCCTGTTTCCAGAACTCCAGTTTTTTGGATGAAAGCTGGCAGCTTCCGGTAAGAGGTTCTTAGTTGTTCTTGGGCATGCCTCCTGTTGCACAGCTCAGGGAGGTGCTCCCATCATATCATAATAGATGAAGCTGACTTTAAACATCTTCACATCCAAAAGGAGAAAGAGAGAGAGAGAGAGAGAGAGAGAGAGAGAGAGAGAGAGAGAGAGGCACCTTCTTCCCTGGGCTAGAGCTTCATTTTTTCAAATAGCAGAGAGAGCAGTTAGAGGCAGGAAACCAGCTCTAGGTCCCTCTAGAATCTGCCTGCCTAAAATAATGACCCTATTTGTAGAGCATTTTTAATTGAATGTAATGCTTATGGGCTTTACTGCATTCACCCTCACAATAAATAAATAAATAAATGTTGCAGGATGCTATCCGAACCCACTTTCCAGCACTGACATAGCTGTGCCAATGGGGCCTGTGCTGCATCCTGCAGTGAAGTAGTAGTCACAGAGGCCTCCTCAAGGTAAGGGAATGTTTGTTCCCTTACTTCAGAGCTGCATTGCCCTTACCCCAGTGCTGGAAAGTTGATTAGGATTGCGCTCGCAGTCTGTCTGTGAGCCTTGACCCCATGCATTTCTCATCCTAATCTGACTATTGACAACCCTGCCTTCCTGTTCATGGACAGGCATAGTAACTTAGACTGTTTACTTGGAAGTCAGTCTCACTGTGTCCAATAATTTTTAACTCCCAGGGAAATGTGCATTGGTTGTAGCAGTAGATGGTTAAATATGTCTCTTTTTGAATGTTTTCATTATGCATAAATGGTACAGTGCTCTGGGTTAATCTGGGCCATAGAACTAGGCTACCCGTGTGCTTAAATCTGAGCTCTCTGATTTTTAAATAGTATAGTATGTGCATCCTGCTGTAAATGTGTGTTTGGTCTTTTGAGGGCAGGGTGTGTTACAGAGTGCTGTGCTATGTGGTTTGGTACTTTCAGATAGTCAGAAATGGTCTTGAGTCGACTGATTTCATGCTGTGTCCTTTTCATAAAGATATGGCAAGTACAGCTGGGCTGGCCCTTGTGGTTGAGCTCCTTTGATAGTTTGCCAGTTGGAAATTGTGTGACCTAAGCCAAGAGACTAACTAGGAGTGACTGGCCCTTTAATAGACTCCTGAGCCTGTTGCCCCTTGATGTAGCAATATGACAATGTCCTGCTATTGCCCCTGCCTGTCTCTCTCTTGGGGTGGATGCATGGAGGATGCTAGACTTCAGGGCTTTGCCCAGCATTCCTCAATGTGGACAAAGTAAATTCCCTAATGGAAGCAAAATACCCCCATCTTTGCCAAGGCTCTGCATGGTGAAGGAGGATGGCTTCAAGCTTGCTGGATACCACACTGATGAATACTGCTTTCCAGGTGTGCTTGACCTACGAAACTGTCCCCTGCAGGGAGCTGGGAATGGTGCTCAGGTAAGAGGCCTTGTGCCATCCTTCTGCACAGGCAAAATTCTTAAAAGATAAGATGGGGAGAGGGGGGGGTCTGTGAGACAATGCATAAGGGAGTCCATAAGAGTTGTTAATGCAGTGTTGTGTCAAGCTCAATGTTTGCAAAATGTGACATCTGTAGCAAAAGCAAGATGGAAAGCAACATCCTTGGGTAGCTGTGAAGGGTACTGCACTCCCATTCATTTCTTGCTTATACTTACTTGTGCAGAGGATTGGAATCAAGCTGGTGAGTGGGGAGGCCCCCTTCCTTCCCCTTAAGGTGTGGTGGTTTTTTTCGTACTTTTGCTGCTGCAGCAAGAACCGTGGTGTTCTGTAATGTCCCACTGTTGCCCCCACAATACTCCCAAATCAATACAGGCATGCCCTAGTATCTGTTGGGGTTCTGTTCCAGCTCCTCCAGTGGATACCTGAAACTGTGGATACTGGGGATGCCTAAGATAGGGGAACATCAGTGGTTTTGCTGCAGCAAGGTTAAAAAAAAGATGTGTTTAATGTCCCCCTATCTTTTTAATAGGTGTCCCAGTATCCATAGTATCCATGGATAATTGAAACCGTGGATATCGAATCAGTGGATAACAGGGCATGCCTGTATTGCATGGGCAAGGGGGAGGACGTATGGGGGGAAATGTGGCAGGGCTGCACTGATATTTCGGCTGTGTGTCACACTTTTGGCACTTCAACTTGTATCCCACCGTGGCCCATCCCTTCTTGCAGGGTTTAAAATGTAGCACTTTGAACTATAGGGTGGAGAAGAAATGCTGGGCAAGGATTAAGCACCTTCCCCCCCCCCCATATTGCTTCTCTGCGCCAAATTCCCCAGCATACATATAATATAGCCACTACTTTTGAAGAGGCTGATGCTGGAGCCCTAACATGGGCATTTGCATGTTAGTGTAGTTAGGAGTTGAACCAGGTCTCCCTAGCCTGTGTCCAGTATGAGAGTGGGGTAAAGTCCCTGCTACTGTAAATACAAAGTTGTGTGGGCTTGATTTTTCCTCTCTTCTAACACACTTCCAAGGCCTTCTTGGTTACCCAAGCTTGTGGTGGGAAATGGGGCTTTGAGTCTTTCTGGACCCCATGTATTGATGGGCTCTGGGAGCAGCTCACTGGTTGTTCTTTTGTGTGGAAGGATTGTGTAAGATAACCCTTTTGCAGTGTTTTGAGCAAAGATCGTTTAAAGCCATGCACTTCTGGTGTTGCTCCAGCCTTTCTCTTGGCTCAAAATTCTGGTACCCAATTGTTCAGCGAGCGCTCTTTTTCTTGTTCTTTCTCCTCAGGTACTTGGATGGACGAATTTTCATCATCGACGTGCTTCCACAGAGCCAGGCGGAGGTAGATGAAGTGGTGTTGGTTGGAGACGTCATTGATGAGATAAATGGCTCTTCACTGCGGAATGCAAGCAGTGGTCAGGTGAGAAAGGGAGCACCGGGGTCTCCCAAGTTGGGTTGTTGCTTCCTCTTTAAGATCCTGAGAACAAAGATGGCTGTGCAGTGTTGCTATGGGAACCAAGCAGAACAAAAGCTATGGTGTTTGACCTGAAGATCATTAGGAGAAATCAAGAGTGTGTGAGGGATATAGAAAGATCAGGGAAGAAGGACATGCTGATGAAGAGGCTTTTACTTTAGGGACGAGTTGAACCACAGATTTTTGTCCAGAATTTCAAAAAGTCCAAATGGATGATAGAAAAGATTTGACTTTTCTAAAAGAAAAGACTTTTTAAAGAAAAGATTTAAATGTGATTTTAGATTTGTGAGAAATGTGAATTTCAGAAAACCGCTAGGCTGACTATATGCTGGAGTTCTTAATTAAAAATAAATAGCCAATATTACCCGATTCATTATTGAGATATTTGGGATGGAGCTGTCAGAGTAATAAGGCTTGAACGCCTGAATACTTCTGGGGTTGGTTTTGTGCATTTTCCTTTTCTCTTTGTGTATGTGTTGTTGTTTTTCAAATCAAAAGGCATTTTATTTCTGTATTGGCATTGTCAGAGTAGAGTTTGAAGGGAGTTTGTCCCAAGAATTTGTTCTTTGGTTTTGCTCAGTGTGCTTCCCTTGAAAGCTGCAAACAGGCAAGAGTAACAGTTTGAGGATGCAATCCAATGCCCTGTGTTGGGCTGATGCTAGCCACAGTATCAGCCCAACGGCGCAGGGCCAAAGCCTGTGCTGCACTGCTCCTGTGCCAGCTGAGTTCGGCTTGTGCAAGAGCATTTCCAGGCATTCCTGGGTGGGCGGGCTGGCGGGCTGGGAGGTGTACCGGCCCAGAGGGGTGAAGTTGGGGGTTGAACCCCACCAGCCGTTAGGCCGCATCCCAGCTCCCATCCCCAGGCTGCGCAGCCCCGATTTGGGCCATGCGATGTCCTCGGCTCTGCGCCTGCTAAACGGCACGCACAGATCTGAGGAGCCCGTAGGCGTGGTTGGCACCTACCCCGGGGTAAGGGCGAGAACGTGCCCTTGCCCCAGGGGGGGTTCCTGCCTGCTCCCAACCTGCGCTGGATACAGTGCAGGCCTGCTGGCTTGCCTGTTCCAGTGCAGCTTAGGATTGTGCCTTGAGTAAATGACAAATCCCTGAGTTGATGATTTCAAGCCATGTCTTTCGCCATTCTGTACTTATTGGTTGCAACTTCTAGCTTTCCTTGGGATTCCCCACCAGATGCTGTCCATAAGGGCGTGTTACACAGTTCTGTAATTGAGCTCCTTATCGTGAGCCCATGGGATTAGGCTGTGCCACTTTTGGGGGACAAATGCATTCTGCTTTTTATACCTACATGACACCAATTGCAGCTATCCCACTACTACATTGGTTTGTATTTGTGCCTGTCACATGCCTACTGTGCCTGTTGTAGGAAAACCTGTTCTCATACATTTCTACTCATATGCTGAGGTAATCCTTGAAGACCCGCCTCGGGGTGCCCCTGCCTCCAAAGGTGAGGTCAGATGCTGATTAGGGAGGGGGCCTCTTCAGGAGCTCACCTGGCAGCTACGCTGTTGTCTTTCAGGTAGCCAACAAGGACTTTTTTTTATTGTCCCAGATCTTTTTGAAAGCTGTGGTAATTGCTGTTTTGTGCTGCTTAAATCTGCTATTGCTTCCACTCCATCATTATTTTTGTCGTTTTATCGTGCTATTCTTTGCGAAATATACTTTTGTTTTTTTTTACAGAAAAATAGCCCAGAAATGTTATAAATCACGTCTTAAAGAGTAATGAAGAGACTAGGCTGCAAATTGGGAAGTCCTTGGCTCGAATCTTGCCTCTGCTGTGAATTCATGGTGGAATCTTAGGCAAGCTATTCCCTTCCTGCTCAGCTTTCTCTTCCCAATCTGCAGTGCAGAGATAGTGACTGATTTTACAGAACTGCTGTAAGAACTGTTGAAAAGCTGGCTGACTTGATACTCTTTGAACACTAAAAACTGCCTTATGAAAACTCTCGGATATTGTCACTGAACAGGGATTCTCCTTCTGAGGAAAAATAGGAACCGCACTTGTTTATATAATGTGTAATCAATACAGAGGACAGAGACAACAGCCTGAGTGACCTGTGGAGAAGCACCTGCCTTAGCTTCTATTTGTTCCTGTGTGTGCACACACACAGGCCAAATGAACTGTGTAATAAATTCGGCTTTCCGGGCCTAGAGCACAGCATAATGTAGCAGTGCTCTTATTTGTGTCTTATTTGGCTTCCTTAAGGGCCAAATCCTATTATATCCCATTTTCTAACACTGACGCAGCTGCAATGCAGCCCTGAGCAGTGGTGTCATCTAAATGATTTAAGAACAGGTACACACTTTTGATTGGCACGTGTCGGGACCCGCCCACCGGAAGTGACGTCATAAGCCAGAAGTGATGTCGTGGCAGGAAGTGACATGAAAAAAGCCCTTTTTGAGGCCTCAGATGATTTTAAACTGACCCAACAGTTGCAACAGTATTCCACAGCACCCCCCAGAACATGTTAAGGAGGCCTGGCATCATGTTAAAACCCCAGAGCAACTCATTTTTCAGTGGCAAGGAAAGGAAAGGCTCCGCTCGCTGCCTGCCTGCCTGCCTGGCTCTGAGAACATGCAGGCAACTCAAACATGCAGGAAATTCAAACGTTGCAGAGGGTGGAGTCGACGAGTGGGTGGGCGAATGGGTGGGGCCAGCTGTAATCCTAGAAACTGGTACTCGCATATCCCCGCATACCCCCTGCATGACATCACTGGCCCTGAGGCAAGGGAACAAATGTTCCCTTACCTTGAGGAGGCCTCCGTGATTGCCCTCCCACTGCAGTATGCAGTGTATGCCCCATTGGCAAGCCTATCTCAGTGCTGGAAAGTTGGATAGGATTTGGCTGTAGATGTGCAGCAGTTAACTGAGGGGAGGCAGTTGATGTGGCTGCCTTAGTTACGTGAGAGGAAATTGAGGACCCTCCAAAAGATTTGGAAACTTGTTAATAAACATCTCTCTCTCTCTCTCTCTCTCTCTCTCTCTCTCTCTCTCTCTCTCT
>JAJKFI010000048.1:4821046-4831655 GCA_029204185.1 Lerista edwardsae
TCTCTCTCTCTCTCTCTCTCTCTCTCTCTCTCTCTCTCTCTCTCTCTCTCTCTCTCTCTCTGTGTGTGTGTGTGTGTGTGTGTGTGTGTGTGTGTGTGTGTAATGGAAAACCTGTTCTTTCCTAAATTCATCTCCTTTTCATTACAACAAACCACCTTTTATCTCTTCCCATAAGATTACCAAATCTTTGCTCAAACAACTCTGAGGCACCAAGTATATGCATCTGCTGGGCCTCGCAGCCTGGAGAATAAGTAAAATCTTGCTTGGCACAACCAGAAGGGAGGGAACTCGGATGAAAGGGATTTGTGAAGTAGAAGTGCAGGAGCTGTAGCAGATGCATACATTTGGCAGGCCTTCAAGTTGCTAAAGGGACAGAACAGGCAGCAGCTGGGAGAAAATTTGGCAACCCTGTTCTTCATGCTGTCCTCTTATTGGCTGCAACTACTGCCTCCCTTCTCAGTTTTTTGGTTAGGGTTAGAGTTTATTAAAACATTTCTATGTCATTCTTGTAAATGACACGATGGCTTGCTTCCAGGCCTTCTCTGAGCACAAGGAAATCTGCACAAGGTTAAGTCCCTGCCCTCTTTTACCCCCTAGCAGTCCTGGAAAATGTTCTCCTGAGGGACCCCCCCAAGAAGGAATAGGGTTTGAGGGTGAGGGGAAACTTGTTTAAAAATTAGGCAGACATCCCTTTCTAATACCTCTGATACTTTTTTAAAGCATTTTCCCTTCTCCCTGCAGACTTCCTTGCCACATCAAGCCTATCCTGAAGGGTGGGGGCTGTCTGAAAGAGAGTGGGATGGGCTGCTTTATTGAGGAGGGGCTGGGAAAATAACTTTGCAAGAACCGCCTTGCACTTGCAAGACTGTGCTATCAATGGGGCACACTCAGTCGACACAAGTAGCAGTGGGATACTGCACAGCTGCTTCCCAGGTGCATAATGAGTGAGCAAACCTCAATTTTGTCATGCTTCTTGATCATCTACTCAAGGACATTATGGCTGATCGGGATTAAAAAAAAAAAAGAGGGCCAGTGGTTCCCTTGAAATAACTTGCCAATGAATTATTTGTCTCTCTTTCCCTTCAGGCTGGGACAGTGCTACAGAAGTTGAAGGGAAAGCCGCTGAACTTCCGTCTAATTCGGTGGAAATGGCATGATGGAGGGATGTACAAGCCATTGATGCCTTACTTGAAAGTCCTCCGGGAGAAAATCCCCAGCTTCCAGCTCCAGCATGAGCGCAGACGCAAAGAAAAGAATGAAGATCGATGTTTGCAGGGGGGCAGGTAGGGAGCGGCCAAGGGTAGTGTGTGGGGATGAAAGATGATGCAGGTGGCAGGTTGAGATCAACTCTGAATGCAGTCTGCTTTTGAGGTAGAAACTTCATGGGCCTTGGGATGTTGTCTCTCAACTTTTGACTGCTTACAAGCTATTCATGGGTCTCATGAAAGCCAGCCAGTGCTGTGTGACTGACAGCGCAATCCTAAAAGGTGCACAATGTTGACGCAACTGTGTTGCCTTGGTGCTGCGCACCTAGCACTGATGCAAGGGGCGCTGAGCGGCATCCCTGCATCGGCGCTAAAGCAACAGGACTGGCGCTGCAGGCAGCACCGATCTGGTTGCACCCGTGCCGCGCTTCCCTCGTGTTGGCCGAAGCTGGCTGGTGCAAGGGAGGTGCCATGTTTCGATGGGGGAGGGAGTGCGGTTCTGGGAGGAATGTGGGCAGGACTGGGTGGGATGTGGATGGGCCTGCAGGTGTGCTGGCCCAGGAGGGAGGCAGGCCTTGGAATTGGCCATGAGGCTGAATCCAAGGCCTCATCCCAAGGCCACGTGGCACCAATTTGGGCCGCGCGGTCTCCTTGGGTCTGCACCTGCTGTTTAACAGGTGCAGATCTGAGGAGCCCATAGGAGAGGCTAGTGCACAAACGTGCTCTTGCTGCGGGGAGGCTTCAGCCTGCTCCTTACTTGTGTAGGCAGGCTCCTAACCTGCTGGCCTGCCTGTTCCAGCGCAAGGTAGGACTGCGCCCTGAGATACTGCTCTCAAAGTTTTCCTAGCCACCTAAAGCAGGGAAAGACATGAAGATTAACATCTATGCCAATCTGAAGCGAATTGTTTCTTCTTCTTTCTTCTGTAACACTACTGATTGATGACTAGAGGGAGACAGCACAATAGAGCAAGTGTAGCTTGTGACAAAAGGAAATCGCTTCTAAGGTTCAGCCAACCTAGCAGCGCTACTTTGGTTTTTGTGTAAATCAATCTAAAGCCTGCTCTTCTGCCACAAAGTGCTTGCTTAATGCCTGTAGGTCTTGTGGAGATCCTTCTGGGGTCAATCAACACTTTACATTTAGTACTGTGACAAAGACGTACAGGCTGAGCCTAATTATCCTCAGATTTTATACCTGTGGATTTGTCTCAATACGTGTCCCACATTAGACTTGACGGGGCCTGTGCTCCGGTCACTTCTGGAAGTTCTTCTGAGGCCTGCCTAGGCCGTCTTATAATGCCTCATCATGCCTTATAAGGCATTAAAAACAGCCATTCTGAGGCCCACCGAGGCCATGTGTGTTGGCGAGCGGCCTCGGTAGGCCTCAGAAAGCCCTCCAGACCCAACCAGAGTACAACTATGGTCGGATTTGGAGGGTGAGGTGTGGGGAAAATCCCCCGTTCTGAGCCCTGCCAAGGCTGTGAGCAAATGCACGCAGTCTTGGCAGGCCTCAAAAATCTCTCTGGACCCGACTGGGGTTCAGAGGGTGGGGCATGGGCAAAATCTGTGGGTTTAATTATCCTCAAATTTTTTTTATCCACAAGGGTTCTGGGAACAAAATGCTTGCAGATAAAAATAGGTTTACACAGGCAAAACAAATGGCCACTTTTTTGCTCAATTTTAGCCCAAATGAGGATCTTTCTATTTGCCTCTTCTCTCTTTTGGTATATTATTGGGGGTGGGGTAGGGTGGGGAACACAGCCAAGTGTATATACAGTATATACACCAGTCACAATTGATGTGCTCATGTAGGTGAATATCTTTGCCAGTCATATATAAATTGTCCAATAATAAGTTCCTTTTGATAGCATAATATATAAATTGTCCAGTAATAAGTTGCTTTTGATAGCATAATGGTTCACAATTATCCTGCAGTTTTCTTGAAGAAAATTTTCTTGAAAGAAACTTGGAATTTTGGTATGTAGTTTGAACCGTCCTCAGATGCTGCACCTTGGACCAGAGGCATACCTAGAGGGGGGTCACAGCACTCAGTTTTGCAAGCAGCCACACCCCATCCTCTTTAGAGCCATTCCCAGCTGCTAGAGCAAAATGGAAGCTATGTTGGCTCCGAAGAGGAAGAGGAGCAGCTGCTTACAAAACTGAGTGCTGTGATCCCCCTCTAGGTATGCCTCTATCTTGGACTGTAAAGCGAAGAGCTATACAAAGGCTTCCTGCACTAATTGTGTTCTCTGTTTTCTGTGTTCCCTTTAGGCTACTGTACAATCTGCGGTTCTTAGGCCAAGTCAATGTAGGAAAGGTAAGGCTGGGAGTCTGGATAGGTGATGGAGGATTATTTAGCTTCTTGTTGTTATTTACGTGTTCTTTGTTATAGCTTTCTAATTGGGTCTATTTTCAGCATGGAGGCAAAGAGATGCTAGACCAAGGCATACCTATGGTATTAGAGAAACATTTACCACCCCAGGTAAGCTTCTGGTTACGACAGTTAAAACATTTGGAGACTAGCACTGCGTCCACACACTCAACTCATTCACTAACTTCCAAATGTTTTCCTTTAGTTATTAGCAGCTGGATGGAGACTGCAGTGATGGGTGACAGGGAGCTTGAGCCCTAATTCAGTGTTATTCAAACTGTGGGTTGGGATCCACTTGGTGGGTTGCGGAAAGCTGAGAGCAGCCATCTTGGAAACTGCAGACCTTACTCTTGTTATATTCCTTTTGTGAGTGTTAACAGTTTGAATTTTCAAATGAGGTGTTTTTTTTAAATTGTTTTTAGTTCAGTAGTTTTACATAATATTTTGTCTTAACCTTGCTTTTTGTCAGGGATGTTTCATGGTTGTACAATTGCTGCAGTCCAAGAATGCCAATTGCATTTCCGAAGTGTCATTTTATGGTTACAATGACAGTACTTCCTGCTTAATGATGTCACTTCCTGCCACAATATCACCTCCAGGTTAATGACATCACTTCCGATGGGCCCCAACACAAGTGCCATTCTAAAAAGTGGGTCCCGGTCTAAAGGGTTTGAATACCACTGCCCTAATTGTTCTGGAAAAAAGTTCTTGTTGGTGCCAATTTACCTTTTCCCAAAGTAAATATTTGGATTGTGACCCCATCCCATGTGGATCAGGACCATGGTGCTGGTACTTAAAGCCCCTATATCTGCCATAGTCCTGGTGCACAACAGATCCAATTTGGAGTTCAAGGACTGTTCCCCCAAACCTTTTACAGTAACTCCAGGGTACCCAAAAGACTGGTGAGCAAGATGTGCAGTTAGGGATTTTCAGGCCTGACAAAAAGCTGAAACTAAGTTTGCACTGGGTAGACATTATATTACCTACAACAGGTCACTTACGAGAGAAAATCAGAAAAATTAACATTTTAATTTGGATCACTTCATGCCACCTCACACCAGTTTACCTAATACCACAGGTTTGTATTCCAGCTAGTGATTTTCTTTTGCAAACTGGGCTGGGATACTTGCAATTTTTTTTAAGTTTCAAAAACCTTTTGTGACCCACCAAAAATTGACTCATGACCTATAGCTTGGGAAACGCTGCACTAGAGCAACCAATGAATGCATGTGCTACCAAATACAAATGTTTCAAGGGAAGAGCACTTTTTGCCTGGCAACCTAAAGCATATACATAATATTCCCTTGAACTCTTGCTGAGGGCAAGAAGATAAATAGGTCCCAACTGTTGTCTCTTCATGCCCTATGAAAAACAGCAAAGAACCTACTAAGACTTGGAGGAGTGACTTCTCTTCTTCCTGCTTTGAGTAAAAGCCCTTGGGTAATTTAGGGCATAACCCTAACCTGGCATAAGGGACTTGTGCTAGCCTAACTCCAGGTTAGGATCGTGCCCCCAGAAGCCGAATCCAAATATAGAAGCAGAAGCAAATTTATGTATGACTTGGTAAATCCTTCTGTAAGGGGACAGAGTTTAGGAGTTACCAATTTGTAAAAGCCATGTGTACCAAACACAATGGATTATACAATGCAAAATATAAATTGGTTGTGCCAAGAAGGAATTGTTTCCTTTATTCTGACAAAAATCTCTGCCATCCCATAGCCTTTTAAAGGAAGCTCCCATTGGCCCAAATAGAAGCATCTCATTCAGGGCTAATAACAACTGTTTGTCAGGACTTTAGTGAAAAGGGAAGAGGTTTTATACCCCTCCCTGCACACCATCATTCCAATCCTCATCCCTGCTTCTCAATGCTGAACTTTAAAAAAAATCAACACAGCGTGCTATACTACACATACCTGTAAATGTGTAGTTTGGCCCTCACTTCAAAGAGCAGGCACCAAGCCCCACTCATATCCCACCCTGCAATAAAACAGTTTCTACTGTGTGTGAGGGGTATAGGGTAGGGGCAGATGCTGCAGGCCTTTCCTTGGCGCACACCCTCTCACATGTGTATTTTCCCCCTTTCCATCTTCTACAAGACAGATATTTTGGAGAGAAATATAAAGCACATAGCCCTCCCCTAGCACTATATTTGTGAAATGCTACATTTGCTAGAGGTCCAGCTTCTGTTGCTTATTGGTTATGGAAGTTTTTCTAGTGAATCGGAGGCCTGAGTTCAGTGGTGTCATTCAAATGATTTAGGAACAGGAACTCACTTTTGATTGGCACTTGTCGGGAACCCGGAACCAGCCATGCAGCCCGTTAGGATCCGGAACGCCCGTTCTGGTCCATTCCCCCTGAATGACATCACTGCCTGAGTTCTAATCCCACTGCCTATTCAACGGATTTGTTTCACCTTCCTTTGCACAATTTTGGAAAGGAAAGGAGAATGGCATGGAGATCCCCGTATTTCTTGAAGCCACTCTTCCCAAGCCACCAAACTCATTTGTATTTTTTATAGTGAGCATTCTCAGCTGAAATGTGTGAAATTGTCATAGGAAATGCTCATGGCATAAAATGACCACGTACAGTGTTCATGTTGGGGAGGCTATAGAAATGCTAAATCAAGATTGAGTTCATTAACAGACACAGGACAGATGGTTGGTTTGTCTCCCCCCCCCCCTCAATACGTGTGGGATGATGAAGTTGTCAAAAAAGGGGAGAATTTAATTAGACTCACCCCAGCTGTGTTTACAGTTACTCTTAAACTGCTTGAAACTGATGTTTGTATTATATTACTTGTGCGTGAACCTTGGCATGTCTCTAGGAACAGAGCTTGGATTTTGAAATTATCACCATCTTAGTGAAAACATACAAAGCTCGAGTCCCTTCTGTTTGTACAATTTGGCTCCAGTCTTAACCAGTCTGCACGGCCAACAACCCACCCACTGTGAATTTCTGACTCTGACATATGGAGCATTCTGAAATGCCAGATCCTACCAGCAGAATAGTCGACATGATTCAAAACCATACTTTGTCACAGTCCTGGATCTTGTGCCACTAACGTCTGATGCAGCACTGCAACGTTACACTGTCCTGTTACAAAACACTGAATAGGCCAGAGGGGAACGCAGTAGGAATTACTCACCTGTTTGACATCATAAAGGCCTTTTTGCTGCCACAAAGCTAATTAGTTCTGTGCAATCCTACGCACCCAATATATAATTGTAACAAGTTTATGTGATTACTGTTGACAGGCAGCATCATAAGCAAGACAGACTAGTTTCACTTGCATTAACCAATATGCAGCTACTTCAGCATAAGCCACTCCTATTGTTGTTGGAGCTATGCATATCTATAGGCTCAGGATGCAAAGTCAACAGAAGTGCCCCACTACCAGTTGCCCACCACTGTAGCAAAATGCTGTTTTTCTGGCATATCGCCATTTCTGGAAGCTCCCTCTGAAGGGATGAGCAGCAGAGCACTGTCCAATAAACGTAAAATGGGTAGCTGCTGTCATGGCTCCTTCCTTCCAGTCTACCCTTAAAGCAGGTACGCATCAGTGGGATGTGCTACAACACTTCTTACAGCTCCTTCCCTATCTTCTGACTTTACTTGTATATAATTGAGAGACGCCCACGTGATGGTTGTTTGTAGACTAGACGTGGTTTCCTGGGTGGCTCACTTGCAATGGTTTGGAAACAGATGTGTCAATGCCCTCCCCTTTATTTTCTAAAGGTATATTTTTATTCCCCACAGGAGAATGCCTAATTACTAGGCAATAGTAGTATACAGAATAGAAATTCAATTTTAAAGCAATAGGCCAGAATGAGTTTAAAATCTTTCAGCATGTATTTCAGTTACAAAAAAGCTCTCTGAGTCTACATTATATTCAAATAGTTGCTTTTTAAGGCTGTCAGTGCAGGAGGGCACTACTCACAGTGATTTAGGGCCCAATCCTATCCAACTTTCTAGCACCAATGAAACCCCAAGGTAAGGGAATAAATGTTCCTTTACCTTTAAGGAGGCCTCTATGGCTGCCCCCCCCCCAGGATGTAGCTCATGCTCCATTGGCATGGCTGCCTCAGCACTGGAAAGTTGGATAGGATAGGGTCCATTGTAGGCAATGTTGTGATAATTAGAGCATCACTCCTAAGATTAAGGCTGTAATTGTGAATATACTAAAAAGAAGCAAAAAGTACAAGGCGGAAACAATTTGTAAACACAGCAAAAATAAAAGTCTTATCTGGATATTTTTCCTGTCATGGGCATTTTGCCACTTTCCTATATATTACTTTCTTACTATCTGCTTGAACCATCTCAACATTTTCCCCCTCAGGAAGTTTTATTTGATGTCAAAGAAACAGAAGTTTTTGTTCAACAGAAAACAACTTCAAAGGTTAGAACTTTTTTTATGCTTACAGGTTGCACCTCATAACTCTTAAATAATCTGTGGCCTTCTCAAAAAGTGTTTCTATAATGTGATTCTTTGCATTTAACTCCTTTTCACTGGGCAGACCATACCTAACAATGCTGTTGTTTTAATGTGGAACAAGGACTATTCCATTGTAGAGCTCTAGGACTTTCTGTAGATCTCAAAGTGATGGTAGCAGGGTGCATGCACATAAACTTAGCAAAGTAGCACACATTAAAAATAAGTTTGGTTATCAGCATCTTATGAAGTTACTTGGTTGTTGTCAGGTCCTGTTCCGTTACCCTTATACAGACATCTCCTCTGTGGGACGGCGTCTGGACTGCAACACTCTCTTTGCCTTTTGTAGTGTGTAAGTTTTTAACAAATATATATATATATTGGAAATATGAGGATGTATGTTTGCCCCCACTCTTATGGTAGAGCAGCCATTCAGTAGAGATATGTGGCAGTACTATGCAGGCAACTTAATAATTAATCTGTTTTATTGGTTGTCTTTAACTCTGAGCCCAGGCGCAAGACCATTTTAGCGCAGCTTCTGCCCCCATCAGCTTCTGACATTTGGTAAACTCCCACCACTTGGTAGAATATAGAGCTCACCCTGGACTAGTGCAGTCATCTTGAGATGCTCAAAGACATTGTTAGCATCTCAAGCTTATGTATATTACTCTCCAGCTAACAGGAAAACTAATGTTGGGACAAAAAGTTTAACAGTTGAAATATTTTATACCTCTACTAGCCTTTTGTTACCCGGCGTTGCCCGGGGGACAAAGTATCCCCAGCTTCTATTAGGAGAAGGAATGAATACAGGGACAGAATCAAGCAAAGGAGCGTAATGAAATTGTCACACTCACTGAACAATGTCTGCAGGTCCTGTGGTAGGGCAGTTAGCCCTCTGGAAATAGGTCCCTCTCAGATCCGACTGGGTGCTGGAACTCTCTGGATCATGCTCTTTCCAGCCTGGGCAACGCAGGCAGTGCAAAGCAGTTTCACTTTCGTTTTGGATTAGTCCCTGTGTATCACATAACCTGCAGAATCGCTTGTGACCACAGGGTGGCAGCAGACCTCTAGTCCAATGCAATCCCCTTGGTTCCTGACGATCTGGCCCCCCTCCCCAAAAAACGGGGGGCTGTAGGGGGGTTTGACCCCCACAGAGTTTTTTGCCAGGCCGCAAGGTACGTGTGTGCCAAGTTTCGTGCGGCTCGGTGCCAGCGTTGAGAAGCCTATGCAGAACATACAAACCCAGCCACACGCATACATACCCACATAGATACACATACATACCCACACACACACCCACGTCCATTTTTATATATATAGATTGCAGGAAGTACTAAAGTTCAGCATTTCAGCCTTCACCAGATATTGCCACTATCCTTGCCATAGGATTTTTTCCTAACCTTAAGGACTATAATTTATTTTCTGCATTTTTTAAAAGTGAAGAGTGTCCAGATGGACAATTCTGTGGCCCGCACCACATTCTGCACTTCTGCAGAATCACAGTATAAGGAAAAAGGATAGCAAAGTAAACATGATTGTAAAGTTTGGGGGGTGGGGAAGGAAATCAGGGATACCAGGCTGCTTTTTCCTCATTCCAAGTGTTGCTTCCCACTCATGTAGTACTTGTTTTCCAAATAGGAAAGAGGAAAAATGGCAGGTTTGCCTTAGGCTGCACAGTCAAGAAACTGAATGGGCAGAGAGCAGACTTTCCACCCACTTGGGCAAAAATCCCAAAACACCCCAAATAGTTCCAAACATCAGAACATGTTCCAAACATCAGAAGTACCTTGGTATGTCAGTGGACAATTGAGGTTGCTGGTCCTCAGGCAAATGCACCTTCATTACAAGAACCATTCACTAGCAGAAGGCAGCCTTCCAGACCTGGTTTTGCAAAAATATATTTTCGCGCTGTTTAAGATATTGTACTCCCTTCCAGATTGCCTAGCAGTCTTTGTTATCAAGGGATTAATTCTGCACTGCTACAAAGTCAACTTCTCCCTGAATGTTCAGACAGGTTATACAACTCCAGAAGACTGATCAGTGATCTAGAATCCTGTCTGCTCTTCTTGCTTCCCCACAAAGGGTTCTTGTCTTTCTCTCTGGGCCCCTTCCTTGTGTGTAAGAGGGGGGGAGAATAACCAGTTATAGTAGTGGTTCCCAAACTATGGGTCAGAACCCACCAGTGGGTCATGAGCCAATTTCAGGTAGATCGCAAAGCACCTAGAGCAGCCATTTTGAAAATATGGGAAGATGGGAGGCTGGAAAGGGCAAGGGTTGTGTTTTGCTTGAGTCAAGGTTGTAAATGGGATTTTTTTCTTTTTGATTCACTTAGCTATTGGAAAATGGTTGAGAAATAACCCAACTTATTGCTGCATTCTCAGGAAAGCAGCAGGCTCTGGCATCACAATGATGCCGCTTCCAGCCATGACATCACTTCCGGTGGGTCTCGGATAGATGGTCATTATAAAAAGTGGGTTCCAGTGCTAAAAGGTTTGAGAACCACTGGTCTTCAAGGAAGGTGAAACAGCCCCTCCCCCTAGATTGCTACTAAAATAATGGATGCAAATCACCCCCACCACATTTTCTTTTCCAAAAAGGAAAAAAAAA
>JAJKFI010000048.1:4836655-4943758 GCA_029204185.1 Lerista edwardsae
GAGTGTAATGACAAATAAATTTCTTATGTCTTATGTCTTATGTCTTAATATAACCATACCTGCAGTGCACCAATAGCTGCACTCTGGAACCTTAAGTCTGTTTTGAAGTCTTGGGCAATCTCCCTTACCAGCCTCTGAAATGGAAGCTTGCGAATCAGAAGTTCTGTAGACTTTTGATAACGACGAATCTCACGCAAGGCAACAGTACCAGGCCTAAAAAGGAAGTGAAAAGAAATATTTATTCATGAGATCATAAATATGGAACAGTCCAACTATTTTGAGTAACTATGTATCAATCTGCTTCAAAATCCAAAACCGAAAACAGATTTAAGATTAGATACAACACACACACCCATTTAATAATTGCATCAGCATAACCCAGGGCCACCATCCTTTTTACTAACATGGGTGACCTAGAATATACCATGTGTTTTAAGACACCCACATCCTGCTTCTTACCTGTAGCGATGAGGTTTCTTGACTCCACCAGTAGAGGGAGCGCTTTTCCTAGCAGCTTTGGTAGCCAGCTGTTTACGTGGAGCTTTACCACCAGTGGATTTACGGGCAGTCTGCTTGGTACGGGCCATCTCCCCTTACAATTCTAGAAGAAAAAAAATAAAAGAAATGCATCAACGTACCTGCCTTGATGAAAACTCCGTTTCGTAGAAAGCTTTTCCAGTGCAATTTCAAGGTACGTCTTTTAGTCAATCCTTTGAAGCCTCTGGGAGGAACCGAAGAGGAAACTGAACAGCAGATGTCAGCGAGCTGCCCCCTCCCAACAGGTTAGGCAGCCAGCCGAGGGCATCACCCGCGAGACGGGAGGGAGAAGACATGCCATCTCTCGCCCACGCACAGTAGAAGAACCGCAGCTACGTCTTCAGTCCTCGTCGTTTCCCCCCGCCCCACCTCCGTCGTAAGTTTCCACGGATACAGCCATCGGATTCTCTCCCTTCCCAACGGAGGGAACAGAACAAAGGAGCCTTTATCCTTCCTTTTCACCCACCCCCACGAAACGCTCCCCAAAGAGCAAATGTATAAGCCTTCCTCGATCTCATCCGTAACGATACCCTCAACTGAAATAGCGACTCACCGCTTTCAGAAACAGATCCTTTAAAACACTTCCGCGCTAAGCAACCACACTCTACGCTGTCGTCTTCTTCCAACGAACCCGTAACTGTCCCCTCCCCAGCGCCGGGACATGGTATTTATAGAGGGAGGGGGCCACAGCGTCATGACCTCACAATACAGAGACACAGCGCGCGGAACTATTGGCGTCTACCTCCGCCGGCGCCGTGACGTTAACTGACACAAAGGCCGTTTCACCGGCTCTCGGAAATGATTGGATGAAAGCTCGACAGCCGATTGGTTATTAAAGTCGCGCACCGATTGGCTACCGGGAGTCAGAGCACACCAATTAGAATTGTAGCAGAGATCGTGGCTCTGATTGGACGAGAAGAAACATAGTTTGGATCCTACTTTTTGTTGCAAAGCTCCACAATGGAAAGTCAATGGGAAAGAAAAGCAGTCTGTTTTGAGTGTACCAGACTCAATAGGGAGGGCAACTAGGAAAAATAGAGCTGTACAGATGCTTGTAGAGGGGAGGGGTACTATGGGTAGTAAGGCTGTAATTGTATCTCACATTCATCTGCCTCTCCTGCAACACATCCAGTGTTATATTTACAAGTTTGCTTGATATTTTTCTATATGCATAGATATATAAATACTAAACAATTTATAGATATATAAAAACTAAACAATTGTCACTAAACAATTGATACAAATTACTCCTTGAAATGTCAGTTTCCAGCTCTTTCACATAATACTAAACAATATAAGGTCTGGATAAGATTTATCAAGATCAGTACATTGTTTTTCTAATAAAATATTTATATTTTACCTTCTTAGAAGTGTCATGTATGTGGTATACTGAAAAGGGGGGGGAATTCCATTCTATACAATATTCACCTTGTGTGGTCATATAAGTTCAAAAATATGAAAATCCCATTTTGCAAACATGCACACATGATGTTAAGATTACAGATTAAACTTTACTATAGATACCACAAGCTATGGGATCAGGCCCTCATCTTCCAGCTTCTGACTGGAAACACACACATGGGGGAGGGGGAATTATTGCATATAATGTATATTAGTGTTAGTAGGTTTTCATATCCGCTTTCATACTTGAAATACATTCCAAATTAAAGTTGAAAAACTAGTTCCAATTAAGCTAAAATAATGTACTGAAAGTAAATTGATCATAAAACAGACACATATTTCATTGAATAAAACTACATTTCTGGAATGTATACATGATTAGTTAGTAAGTGTAAGTTTGACAAGTTGGTGTTTTGCACAGAACCATTAGCAAATATAGTCAGAACTAAATAGATTGTGTCAATAAGCTTGAAACTGGATACATATCGAGCAAGCACATAAGCTTTAGAGGCTTGGGCATTTTTGTTGAATTGAAGCTATGCATTTCTGTTCAAAAATCACAATTTTCCAGATTGTTTCATTCCGTGCTTTAAAATTATATTTGTACAATCAAGTATCATTGATGCTGTAGTGAATGGACATACTGTAGTATAGTGTATATATACTATACATACACCATACTTAGGCTGCAATCCTATGCCACTGACGGGGAGACAATGGAGCTCACTTCAGAGTAGCTATCTACAGGATTGCCCTGTAAACCCTAATCCCATTGGACCACAGAATGCTAATTATGTCAACTAGCAACATATCCTATGCATGTTTACTCAAATGGAAGCCCCACTGAGTACAATGAGACTGACTCCCAGGCAAGTGTGAATAGGATTGCAGCCAAAAGGTAACTAATGCATTGCATGTGGAATGAATACCCGATTATGGTCACATTTCTAAACAGGCAAAAATGAATGTGACCCCCCCCCCTATACAATATAGAAACTATAATGCAATTAAATGTAAAGTGAATTCCGTGACCTGATACATTGAAGTACTTGGGAATAGGTGAACTAGAGCCTGGAACATTTGTGATATATAAAAATGAGGGTTGAGTCAGCAGAAGCTCAGGGCTCCCAGTGCCAATGCAAGGGAAACCCAGTTGCTGCTTTAGGTCCTTGTCCCAAAACAGCAATATCCACCACCATGGCTACTTCAGTGCAAAGGGAAGTGGCCACACTGCATCATGCTGGGAAAGGAGGCATCATTCTGTTCTTTGCATGGTTCTTTGCATCTCACTACGCCACCTGTGTTGGTCCTTGGCTCCCAATTCCATAAACATAGTTTAGGAGTTTGCTTAGAAGGTTCAGCAACAGAATTTTCCCCTTGCTTTAAAGGAAAGTACAGTACTGTATCAAAATGTTCCAATTGCTTCACACAATGTTATGATGGCTGCTGTGCTCAAACGTACGTTAGCTCCACGTTAGGGATCAACCTCTGGCAGTAACCTGTTCCAAACAGGATAACAGCAGTCCATTCCATTGTCACTGTTCATTCCTACTCTCCAGTTGTAAAAGTTTAGGCACAATGATACATTGCTGTAATATACCATCCTTGCAGTATGATGTTAAGATTACAGATTAATACACACACATATTAATACACACACCGTGTTCCCAGACTTCTGTGGTTTATTTCCAGAGGCATTGTGCTTAAGATCAAACACTAAAGAAATAACAGTACAGAATTAAATAGGGGTTAGTATAGGTACATATCATGAATTTTGAATAGCCCTGTGATACTTACACATGAGAGCCATTGTGGTGTAAGAGAAGACCAAGGGCAAAACAGGCAGGGCATTTGTCCATTAGCAATTGGTAGTCTTCCCCACTTTGCAGGAGCCCTTTCTGCATGCATGGGCAGAAAGGGCCCTAAGACCTCTGCACACACCGAGTACACCTCAAGTTGAGACATCTACAGCAATGTTTCCCAAACTGTGGGACAGGACATGATTTGTGGGGGATCACAAAACTGACAGCTGACAGAAAATGTATTGAGCCCTATCAAAACCAAAACACCAGAATGGTCTAGATTAAAAAAACGTGGAGATCAACAAATGCTCCAGAAAGCAACAAATGTCCCACCCACCCACCGGAAAAGGGATATAAACAGAGCTTTGAGTGGCTGGTAAAATGAAGCTTTTTAAAAAGTCTCATAAACCTAGGTGGGTAAAAAAGTCTCATAAACTTTAAAAAGTCTCATAAACCTCCACAAAGCACACCATCCTAATCAACTTTCCAGCACTGACATAGTTGTGCCAATGGAGCATGTTCTGCATTCTGCAGTAGAGGAGGCCTCCTCAAGGAATGTTTGTTACCTCAGAGCTGCATTGCCCTTGCCTCAGCCCTGGAAAATTGGTTAGGATTGTGCCCAAAGTGTCGTTTAAAAACGCTAATCCTGGTGCTAAAAAATTTGAGAAACATCAATAGCCAGAGGGAAAAGGTTCAAACCTGATAGGGAGGGGTGGAAGCAAAGGTTAGTTCTTAAAAAGAAGCTGCTGCAAACATGATTAGAGGTAGAGAGGGAAGAGTGGAAGTGAGACCTGGACTCAAATTTCAACTCAGCAACTCCCATCCCTTCCAAAGAAAATATAGTATTCTAAGTCTTGCTCAGAGTTCACAATGAGTCCAGTTTTCACAACATTTACTTGAAAAGACGTCCCATTGATCCAATGGGGTTTTCACAAGCGTTTTCTGAATTGCAATAATCTGTTACAGTCTCTGATGCTTTGTTGCTTATGCCCTTAGGTTTGTATTAATTGCTATTGTCATTTTTTATAATGTTTTGTATCAGCTTGCTTCCATCAAATTGTAACCTGCTTTGAGTCCCTAAAGTTAGAAGCAGAGGCTAGAATTTGTGAGATGCTGCAAAATAATATTGCAGAGTAAGACTGCCATTACCTACCAGTGAAAAAATCCTAATGAGCTGCATAGAAACCAACATGATATTGCAGAATAAGGAGATACACAAACCTTGACTCATATCTTTTCTTATAATTCTAAAGCAATTGTATATTGCAAATTGCTAAGTAAATAATCATCAGGGGTATCCATATATTCCATTGATAACATGCCCAGCTACTATGCTAAAGATGTAATGTAACCGTTTTGCAGATACGTGACGTAGTTGATCGATGGCAAGTTGAGTTGCTATAATTATACTGTACTCGGATATCTCATCGCAGCTAATAACTTATGTTGTAATAACAAACATGAAACATAATTATTTGAATACGATACTGACTAACCAACTGTCAGTGCCCCCAACTTTCTTTTTGTACAGGCGTTGGAGATCTCCGCAAGAATCAGCTGGCCATCCATAGTTGATTAATTCTCATAAAACGATAGCACAAGCCATTAGACCTGCAATCCCAGGCAATTATTTACTTAATGGAAAGTATTACTGAATTTCTAGATAGCCTCTAACCATTTTTACACGCAACCGCGCTGGTTCGAAATATGCAAGACTTGCATAGTAAATGTAATGATCTTGTTTGTATCATTGGATGGCGAGCCACAAAGGGCTTCCTGTGAACTACAATTCCTAAAAGCCCCCGCGCTGTTGCACAATCCGGGACAGCAAACGCAGGGCATCCGTGGGACTTGTAGTTTTAAGGGCCGGAAACCCAGTAGAAGAGAAGGGGGGCTTTCCGCTATCACCGGGACTACAAGCCCCAGCATGCTTTGGGTAACCCGGGGCGGTAATGGCGGCGGTAGCGCCTGCGCATTGCGGTCTCCGTGCGGACCGCGCAGAGTGAATAATAAAGCTCTACTCCTCGGTGGTAGCGGGCGGCGGAGAAGCATGTCGAAGGGCTCGGTACCGACCGGGCCTTCCGCAACCGGGCCGGTGGCGCCCGCCAGCGCGCTGCAGGCGCAGCCCGAGAAGCCGCAGCACTACACGTACGTAGCGAGAACACCCGCGGCCGCCACTTACTGCTGCTATCATCGCCGCCGCCGCACCCCTCCGCCCGCCCGCGCGCCACACACGCCTGACGTCAGCGGGCAGCGTGCGGCACGCGCGCACGGAGACGAACCGCCCGCTCGGAACCGGCTGAAACCGGTCGTGGCCGGCCTGGGCCTGTGGAATTCCGCCTGAGTGGGAGGGGGCGGGGCAGGCGCTGACACCCCCCTCGCGGTTCTTGGCGCGCGCGCAAAAACACCCCACATCTTTTTTTCCCTATGTATGTGTATATATATAAATATACATCTGTACAGTATATATCTACACCCCACAGTTTGCCCATGATGCGCTGCGGCATGCGCACCCCCTGGCTCATCTGCCGCTCCGTTGGCCTTTTTGGGAGGGGGTGCGCTAACGTCAATCCTCCCCCCCCTCAGATTCATTTCTGTTGTACTTACCACGTCTCTCATCATCACCTTCCATCCTTCTTCCGTTTACTATGGTAACGCGTTGCCTCATGTCATAAAGTAGGATGATTCTATGGTCTGGTGTTCAAAAACAAGATACATTTTGTCACTTTTTTACGTTCAAATATTTGTAAAGTGTTGTCCCGGGGGCTGTGCTGAAAACAAGCCAGGAACTTCGTTATAACAGCCCTTTCTGGAATAATGGAGAGTCCTGGGATCCTATGTCAAAGCCACTGTGACTTTTTGTTCATAATGGCTGCCATTATGTCTAGTCTGTTTCCTTTCTGGGGTGTCCAATTAAAACGTCAGAAATGATTGCTCTGGTGCATGTTTTGTTGAACAGTTTGTCTGTGAAATGGTGGCATTATGAAATAAAGGATGTCAAGCCCCCAAGAAATGTCATGGTTAGTAAAACGGTGCACACCCTGGGTAACTGATATCTATAAGCAACATCAGTTGTAATGCAACAGTACTTATTTTGGTACGAAATAATGCAAATGAAGGGAATCTTTGGGACCCTGCTAAATTTTCTTATGACTTAATTTTATGAACAGCTGGCCCAGCAAGTATAAGTATTTAGGATGTGGCAGTGAGTTGTGTGCTACTCGAACCCTACAACCTGTAGCGTTGCACGGCTGGTGCAAGTTAGCAAGCAATATAGGTTAGGAGCCGTCCTTCAGCAACCATATCCCTATGTCTTTAGCAGGATTTTGTGACGTTGTTGTATGGCAGAGAATTGGAATATGCTTTGGGATTGGGAAATGATGGGGCCAAATCCTATCCAACCGTAGGTGCTGGAAAATGTAGGGCACACGCTATATCCTGTGGTGGGGAGACAGTCATGAGGGCCTCTTCAAGGTAAGAGAATGTTTGTTCCCTTACCTTGGGGTTTCATTGTGGCTGCATTAGTGCTAGAAAGTTGGATAGGATGAGGCCCTAGCAGGTTTCTTAAAAGTATGTTGTCTACCAGTGTGTTGTGAGCTGCTTCTACCTCAGGAAAGGCCAGATATGCATGATGTACATACAAAAAGTACTCCAGAGCCCACAACTGTGGCTGCCTCATTTAGTTTCAGTGTTTTTTTTAAGGGGATTACAAATGTTAGGGCAGACTTACCTTATTTGCAAAAAAATAGGGATTGGCTGTAGTTTAGTGGCAGAACATATGCTTTGCATCCAGAAGGTGTCAGGTCCCATCCCCTGGCATCTCCAGCTAAGAATGGGAGAAACTGTCCTGGCTGAAATTCTAAAGAACACTTTCAGTCATAGATGATATTGACTGAAATGGACCAAGGATCTAACTTAGTGTTAAGGCAGTTCATGTGTTGGTACCGTATGCATATCTGCTTTATGCCACTGTAGTTTTACATGTCTGTAGGGTTTTGCCTTTTTGGTCAGTTGACACTGAGGGCCCCATGCTATCCATCTTTCAAGTGCTGATGCAGCAGTGCCAAAGGGGTGTGTGCTGCATCCTGTGATGGGGAGACAGTCATGGAGGCCTCCTCAAGGTAACTGAATGTTGGTTCTCTTACCTTGGAGATGCATTGTGGCTGCATCAGCACTGAAAAGTTGGATAAGATTGGACCCTGAGTTGGTTTAAATTGAGACCTACTATATATGTTGCATGTCCTATTTAATTGTATTATTGTTTCACTTACAGAGAAATGTAAATGATGGAATAAATGATAGGTATGCAGTTTCCAAGAAATTGTGGTCCAGTAATCCCAGCTGGTTAAAAACTATACTACTTTAATATGTATGCTATTATATTTCATTTGTTCGTGCCTTGAGGGTACCTTAGGTTTATTTTCAAGTTATGTCTTCATCTGTAGGATTTAAAGTATTTCTTGCTGGAATGTTTCTTGCATGTATAATTACTTTAAAATGTTCATATTAGTAGGGTGGTGTCATGACACCAACCACTGAGAAGTCAGTAATTATATCACATTCTGTTGCTTTAAAAGTCTGCCTACAGTTTTAGTGGGAACTTTGATAACTATAATAATTAATGTGCAAGTTCTGTATTATTCGTAATATTGTCTCCTTGAAGAAATGTTGTTGTTAAAGTCTTTTCCCAAACAAAATAATTTCTCAGTTTTAAGTTTATGACACTGTAGTGTTGTTGCTTGTCACTTTAAGTGTCTCAGGCTGCTATCCTAAACACTAATTACTTGAGAATAATCTCCATTGAACAAAAGGGACTTAATTCTAAGTAAACATGTCTAGGATGCTGCTATAATACACTTTTATAATGTGCAGTGATTTTTCCCTTTTTAAAAATATAATGGAAAAGTACTGAAGAGCGTTGTGAAGGGGCTCCTGCGCTGGGATATAAAGGAACACTGTTTACACATCATTTATATTAAAAATGTTAGTCTAATACCTGTATGAGGAAAACACTCTGGAAGTATTTTACCGTTAGGTTGTGGGATGGTTGAGGCATAATGCCAAAATGTGGTTTGATGTGTCACGACTAAACCTTTAAGGATGTTAGTCTAATACCTACCTCCTAATTTGCCATTTCATTGAAAGTGGTTAACGCATACTAGGACTGGAAACCAGGATCAAACCATGGCTTCTTATCCTAGTTTGCAAGTCAGAATTTGCTGGTTTGGATGAAATGGGAAATGGTGATTTTTCTCAAATCAGAAAGTAAGGCAAGGAATTATTCATGAGAAAAGGCAGTGAATGAGCCACAGGGTCTTTAAAAGTTTGTTCACATAGCACTAACTAAACCATGCCTTGGCATTGCATCTGTAATATAGAACAGGGGTCTCCAAACCTTTTGGTATGAAGGCCACATTGTATATCTGACATGGTGTCAAGGGCTGCAAAATAAATAAATAAATAAATAATACATGGAGGACCAGTATGCTGAGAATTTGAATAAGTGGGTGGGGTTTGAAGGAGGAGGGGAAGGCAAAATTGATTTGCACAGGAAGAGGGGTGGAATGGATTTTTGAAAAAGCATCAAGCAACCTATGATGCCCTGAATTTCTCTTATTATTTTGCATAATATTTATATAAAATTAAATATTTTGCATAATTCATTATTCTTATGTGGGGAAAGGGGAAAGGAATTACAAAGGAAATTTTGCCTGCTGACCATTCCAAAATCAGTTTGGAACCCCATTTGAATCTGAAATCTCAAAAGGAATGGCTCTAATGCTTCAAGCATAATTTTACATGTAAGAACTCGAAACTTTGTTTTCATTTTTATATTAAAGCTCAGATTTTTAAGAGGCTGAATTCTACTATAATGCCATACTGTGTGCGTAGCCTTGAATTTTACTCCCTTCTTCTTGAGGTAGGTGTGCTGAAATATAAAGGCATCACCACTTGCAATAAAGTTATAAATTGAGGCCTCATGAAGTGATTCAGTGAAAAGTTGAAGTCTGTCACAGTTGTAATAATCAGTAGCCACCTGCTCTCACACTCATAATGTTCAAAGCTGTTACTAATTGATGCTCAGTGTATGGGAAAGTTACTAGATAAAGGCAGTAGGAGAGATTTTGGTGGAATAGGATTATAAGAAATGATAATGTGAGAAGCAGAGATGTTTTCATGCAGGACAAAACTCTCATGCTATTGATGTTGTAGATAAAATGTAGTTATTGGCAGGAAATGTATATTTCATAGTGAAATTACCATAGCAGCAAGTGGGTTTAGGTGTGTGAGTTAGTTGATTGGATTGAGATGTCCTTGAACTCAATCCTATGGGCCTGTAGTGTCAGTGCTGGCTCCAGGTGTTGTAAACATGCTGTAAAGCATGTTTATGGCCCCTGGTGAAGAGGGAGTGCTGGTGCTGCACCCCAGCACAGGCAATACAACCAGTTCGTGCTCCAGCAGTATCAACCAGCAATAAGACTTGCAGGCAAAGTAGCTGGTGCAGACTTGAGGAGGCCCATTGTTGGGACAGTGCCCATACCCCAGGGGAAGGGGACAAATTTCCCCTTCTCCCAATGTGCCTCCTGCCGGGGGTCCAGCACCATAGGATTGGGCTAAGTGTATTCTTATGGTCAGATGAACAACACAAATGTTATGGGATTTCAGATTTCAAGTAAATCAGAATAGAAGTCCAGGCAATGTTTTTAGTTTGTGCTATTTGTTCTGTTAATGTCTATGGGGTTAAAGCATAGTGTCCTGCATTCAGGGAATTCAGAACTATTCACAATAGTCTAAAAGATGTATGTTCTATGTAGTTCCTCATTGCTGGGTATGGTTTTGTTTTCGCCATGCAATTACCTCTTGTACATATGGTCGAACTGATTAACATGGGGAAATCTATTTGTGTGTGTGTGTGTGTGTGTGTGTGTGTGTGTGTGTGTGTGTGTGTAAAAATTGCTGTCACTGAATTGGGACAATTATGTAAAAGTTTTCCTGATTTCAACAGGAATTGCTCTCATGTTCATATGCTTTGGTTTAGTAAAGTTCGATGTGAGCACTGCTGTTTAACTTGGCTATTATGAACTAGTCTCACTGAGACTGCAGTTTTCAAACTAGGAGACCTAATTAAATAAATGGGATTATTCTGGAGTAGTGATGGGATTTTTGTTAAGACAAAATTGTTTACATTCTTTCCTGTTCTTGGGGATGGAGTGGTACTTGGAGTCTTTTAGTTTTTACAGAATTTTAGCTGTCGTTTTTGGAATCATTCTTCAGTATACAAAGGACATGCTTTTTATGAACTTCACTTTCTTAACTGGACTAGGATTCTCAGTTCTTATTGAAAGTGTTCTGTTGGCTCTCAATCAAGGAAACATAATGATATAATCTACATGTTTTTAGTATTCTCTAACAATCAAAAACTTTATAAAACAGAAAGGTACTAGTGGGAGTTGTTAAACGGCAGATAATTGTGAAGATTTCACTTTTGTATGTATTTACCCTATATACTCATGTATAAGTCTAAAAATTTATGCCTGAAAATTGACTCTGAAAACATAGCTTATACACAGGTCAATACAGTTAATTGAAACTTCTAACAGCAGCTGGTGGGTGGGCTGGGCTAAGAAGCAGAAAGCATGGGGGGGAGGAAAAAACAGATTTTACTTACTAGTAATTGTTCTCAGGCACCAACAGACAGCAAGCAAAAAAAACAGTAGCCATTTTCCTTCTTCTCCAGACAGGCAGAGTGGTGAAGGTACTTATGGGAAGTGTAGTCGTTATGAAGGCTGCTGCTATGGAGGTGCTGTACTGTATTCCTCACAAAGCCTACAACTCCCATAAGCACCTTCACCTCTCTTCCTTCTTGTTTGGAGAATAGCTCCGTGCTGCCTCAGAAGAAAGTGAAATGGCTGGGGGTTTTTTTTGGAGTGGTGGTGGCTTTCTGTTGCTGCCTCAGAACAATTACTGGTAAGTCATTTTCAAAGAATTTTATTCACCCCTTAAGTTCTACCCTTGCTTTATCCCCAAGTCTTACAAATTCTATTTTTGGCTTAAAACTTGCCCTCGACTTATACACAAGTATATATGGTGACCTTCATCTATTATGAAGATATTTAAAATACGTCATGTTTGTGGATGAACACTTTTTTTATCTTGGGTGTCTGATTTATTAACTATTTACCTAGTTCCTTTAAATGAGTCAAGGAGATAGTTGTTATGAATATCATAATGACACACTAAGAGTAGAGTCACTGAGAATTTGATTGCCATTTGGAGTGTTTCCAAAAGTGAAGATATTATAATAGTAGATATTTCTGCATGAGTGTCTGTGTATGCAGAGTCTTGGTTTGGATAAAATCAAAAATAAATTTTATATTTGGTAGTCCAATATTTTTGCAATAATATTTTTGTGTCTTTATCCAACACTGCAAGGTAAGTGCATGAAAGATTTTCTGGATTTCTGCATATGAGCATATGTGTACACATCCCTTACATTTTGGAAGAAAGCATTGTTTGAGACTGAAGGTACGTAGTCAATTTTATTCTCATAAATAAAATAAGTCATTTTGAAAACAAGTCATAAACTTTATTTTCATGGAATCATAAGAGTTGGAAGGGACCTACAAGAGCATCTAATCCAACCCACTGTCTAATCCAACCCACTGTAGGAAATCCTCCTACAACATATTCAGCAGATGCCTGTCAAGCCTCTTTTGAAGCTCTCCAGTGAGGGACATCTCTCTCGGCCATTTGCTCCACTGCCGACTCCCTTGCCATTAGGAATTTCTTCATGATATAGAACTGGAATCTCCTCTCTTGCAGTTTGTGCCCATTTTATCTAGTTCTACTTGAACTAGGCAGTAGAGAACAAATTTGTTCCTTTTTCCATATGACAGACCTTCAGATATTTGACGATATCATATCCCCTCTCAGCCTTCTCTTCTCCAGGCTAAACATATCAAGTTCCCTCAACCTTTTCTTGTAGGGCTTGTTCTCCAGTCCTCTGATCATCCTTGTTGCTCTTCTCTGAACCCTCTCCAGCAGTTTGGCTGCATCTTTCCTAAAGTGTAGTGCCCAGAATTGGTCACAGTCCTTGAGGTGAGGTTTGATTGTGCAATCCAAAACTGAGTTAGGCCGGCATAAACTAAGCCAGCAAAGTTTGGCCAGCACAAGGGACACCGTAAAGTATGTTTGGACCATTCTTGGAGTCAGAGAGGCCAGCACACAGACGTGAACTATCCTCCCTGAGAGTAGTCCAAAAATGCTTTATGGTGGCCCTTGTGCCAGCCAAACTTTGCTGGTTTAGCTTATGCCGGCCTAACTCCAATTTAGGATTGCACTCTGAGTAATGTGGAACTGTTACGTCTCACAACATATAGTTCTACTAAGACAGCCTAAAATTGTCTTAGCCTTCTTTGCAGCTTTACATCACACTACTGACTCATATTCATCTTGTGAGCCACTGCAATCTCTTCATGCTGCCAAGCCAGGTATCTCCCATTCTGTACCTGCATCTTTATTCTTACCTTAGTGCAGAACCTTTCATTTGTCCCTATTGAATGTCATCATTAGTCATTTCAGTCCACTATTCCATTATGTGAATAAGGATGTACAGGTACATTTTAGTATAATCCCTTTGTAAACCATGCAGAGTAGATTGGCAATATCAAACCTCTGATATGTAGTTTGGCAAGACTAGCTTCAGATATTTGTGTGCCCAAGGCAGTGACCTATAGTAAACATCTTCGGGTCAATCCATTAAAAATCACCCAGACCATGTTGCTCGTCATTTTTGTTTTTCTTATTTTTTTTACCAGTTACTCCCCAATACCAAGTGAGCTCAAATCCGTGTTTAAAATTTTTTTTAGGCTTTTACTTTTTTTTTTGGCGGCCATTTTAAGTTCGCTTCCGAACCGATTTTTAGCTGAAAACAAGTTTTGCGTAAATGTTTATAACTCTGTTAATTTTGAAGATATCAAGACAAAATAAAAACCAAAATGTTCAGAAGAAAATGCTCTAGAGATTCTGTAATAACATTGTTGTACCTAAATAGTAAGGGGAGTGGAGAAAAAATACATAACTTCTAAGTTTAAATTAACTGAAAACAAGAACTTCAGAGCTGTAAATTCACTAAAAGGAAGAAAGACTCACCTTCAATTTTCATTTCCTTTGTAGATTTATTATAGGTAAACTTGCTGTAAAAATATGAAGCTTGAGAAGCTTGTCGTTTTTTTTATATAAATTTTTAAAAATACCGAAACAGCGAACTTTTTCAATATTTGAAGAAGAGTATCTCAAAAAGGACTGAGTCAAAAATTACGAAATTAATTCACAAAGCACATCTTCATGGTATAAACATTTGTGAAAAATTTGGTGACTGAGACTCAACTGGTTCCAGAGCTATATGGAATCAAAGTTTTCAGGAAAACTATGCAATACGCGCACAATGAGTGGTAATGAAGGATGAACATGCTTTTCCTTTAAAAGAAACTAATTAAAAATCAGTCCACATTGCATAAAAATGCATAAAAATGAAAAAGAAGATAGCATATGTTTAAATGCTAAAATAAATAAATATAAATTTATATTTATTTATATTTATACTAAAATAAATAAATGGTCTAAATAAAATTTTTTAATGTTTCATTTAGACTCCTACAGAACTAACAACAATGTCTGGGAGAACCCACAACATTAGTGAAAAACTGTGCAATGAAATTTCTACACTCTTTAATATTTTAATCAAATTATGAACTTTCATGCTAAGTCCTAATTGGGTAAATGAACTGCCAAGCTTTTTTTAACGTTGGTAAAATTAAAATATTAATAAAACATTGCATTTTTAGTGCATCAGTCATGTATGTGTTTTATTTTCATCTAAATGCGACTAATTATTTATGCTTAGTAAGACTGGCTACATCAAAGTTAATGATAACGTTCAGTGTGTTCTTGTAAATCCCTAATGTTTTTAGCTGTTAACTGAAAAAGTATGTTTCTTAGTGAATAAGTAAGTTTCAAACCTTATTTACCATTATACGTACTGTGCGTACGACACAATTTTCCTGAAAACTTTGATTCCATATAGCTCTGGAACCAGTTGAGTCTCAGTCACCAAATTTTTCACAAATGTTTATACCATGAAGATGTGCTTTGTGAATTAATTTCGTAATTTTTGACTCAGTCCTTTTTGAGATACTCTTCTTCAAATATTGAAAAAGTTCGCTGTTTCGGTATTTTTAAAAATTTATATAAAAAAAACGACAAGCTTCTCAAGCTTCATATTTTTACAGCAAGTTTACCTATAATAAATCTACAAAGGAAATGAAAATTGAAGGTGAGTCTTTCTTCCTTTTAGTGAATTTACAGCTCTGAAGTTCTTGTTTTCAGTTAATTTAAACTTAGAAGTTATGTATTTTTTCTCCACTCCCCTTACTATTTAGGTACAACAATGTTATTACAGAATCTCTAGAGCATTTTCTTCTGAACATTTTGGTTTTTATTTTGTCTTGATATCTTCAAAATTAACAGAGTTATAAACATTTACGCAAAACTTGTTTTCAGCTAAAAATCGGTTCGGAAGCGAACTTAAAATGGCCGCCAAAAAAAAAGTAAAAGCCTAAAAAAAATTTTAAACACGGATTTGAGCTCACTTGGTATTGGGGAGTAACTGGTAAAAAAAAATAAGAAAAACAAAAATGACGAGCAACAAATTTTTTTTTATCTGGGTGTTTTTTAATGGATTGACCCCTTCTCCACCCCACTCTCCCATCTATCCTCTCCTGTAACAGCTGTTCCTCCTCATCTTTCTTGTTGTAGTTGGTGACCTGGAGCTCACAACTCTCCCCAGAGACAAAACCACCACAGGTTTGAATCAATCTTTGTTTTGAATGTCCATATTTACAGGCAAATAGTAGTTTAGAGTAGTTTATCTCCATTCATTTTCAGTCTTCTCAGCATTTCCATCTATAAGTAGAGTGGCCTCTGGAGGTGGAAAGAATAGCCATAACTCTGGTTTGTTGATTCCATAGCTAAATTATAGCTTTCCAAACCCTATTCAAATTGTGGTTATAGATTCTGGTTTGCCAGCTGATCTGAAACTATTTCCACTGTTGTATAGGCTCTAACAGCATCTTGTTTGTGCTACTGTAAGCGCTTTATGTTGATGGAACTTGAAGACTGCTTGGGCTGCGGTGACAAGAGCAATTGAACTCAACAATTAATTGATATTTGAACATGAATTTGGGTGAACCCCAGAAGCTAGTGGAAGACAGAGAGACCTGGCCTGCTGTGGTCCATGGGGTCACGAAGAGTCAGACATGATTTAATGACTGAACAACAATTAGTTGATACTAACAATTAGTTGATACTCTGCCACTGCGTAGGTCAATTCAGGTGGACAGTTAATTTTTTGAACTATAATTATCTCAAGAGAGACTGAACTATATGTTCTTATTTCTTCTGCATTTATTAGATTATAGCATACATTGTGTATATTTACAATATTTTATGATGTTATTGCATCGTGCTTTGAAAATTGTTTTTTTGAAGAGCAGATGATAAATCTTTAAATAAAAAAAAATTAGACCATACCAAACCATAATTAAGCTTCTTAGTCATGGTTTAGACCCGTATTATTCAAACTGTGGGTCGGGACCCACTTGGTGGGTTGTGACCTGATACCAGGTGGGTTGTGGAAAGCTAGAGCAGCCATCTTGGAAACTGCAGACCTTACTCTTGTTATATTCCTTTTGTGAGTGTTAACAGTTTGAATTTTCAAGTGCGGGTTTTTTAAATTGTTTTCAGTGCTTTTACATCATATTTTGTCCTAATTTTGCTTCCTGTCAGGAATGTTTCATGGCTGTGCAATTGCTGCAATCCAAGAATGCCAACTTGCATTTCAAAAGTGTCATTTTATTATGTTACAGTGATAGCAATTCCTGCTTGATTATGTCACTTCCTACCACAACATCACTTCCAGGTTCATGACATCACTTCCGGTCAGTCCCGACATGAGTGCCATTCTAAAAAGTGGGTCCCGGTCTAAAAAGTTTGAATACCACTGGTTTAGACTGATGCCAAATTGAGCTGATCCTATCAGGACTCAGAATTTAATTGAGTTTCGACTATTTCCTAGGAGCACAGGAACTGTCATGCAAGGATTTCTATCTTCAAAGAAATGAACAGGGCAGCCTTTATAACTATAGAAGAGCAACTGATCATATCAATGATCATTCATAGGGCTCTGGATCAAGATACTAGTTGGATGGAATTGTGGCACAAAAACATTGCCTTTCATTTAAACAGAGGCATCCTTACTTTTTTTGCTTTGCAGGGGAGAGAAGTGTATTTTAACTGTTCCACATTTAAACAGGAACAGTTTTGTATGGATTGATGGTGATTACTTAGTGGTGGAAAAGGTGTGCTTTTCCTTTTTGTTTTCCAGGGGTGTGACCTAGCATTGAAAACATGTTTGGGAGCTAAACCTGGTTCAGATTAAGACCAATATATGCTTACAGTTTTCAAATTGACCCGCTTTTACTAAAATTATTTTGTTACTCCTACAAGAAATAACTTCTCTAATTTTGCGAACTGCTTTAGGACTCCATCCGAAGGGCACCTTAGTGGACGCAAACATCCCCTTGCACTGTGGTGAGCTCCAGCTACCTCCTCCTTAGGTAGGATACAGCGCTGGCCAGCTGGCCTATCTGCTCCTGCCCAAGTTAGGATTCGGCTGTTAATAGAATTACTATCTCACTTAACTGGGCGTGTGTGGGCAAAGTCTTTTGAGTGTTTTAACATCCCGGAAAGCTAGTCCATCTACCTCTCTTTTAGTAAGCTAAGATTGCAATTTTTAGCATATTTGCCAGGATGCTTTATTTACATATTTAGCATATCTACTAAGTGTACTGGAAAAGTGCACACACAGAAGCCTGGGTGGAAGACAAAATAGGTGCAGTACCTAGTGACAAAACCCAAAAGAAACCATTGCAAGAAATGAGTGATCTGGAGAATGATGGCCTATCGGCTATTGAACTCAGACCAAGCAAGTAATCAAGATCAATAAAAGGAGTTTATTAAAAGGACTGAATAGGCAAGGCAAAATAAAATAAATGGGAAGGGGATGCAGAAGATCAAAAGGCAGGACTCTTATCAAAAATAAAACAGGACTTACCAAAGTGGGTGTCTGGCCAACTGTTGGCACAAAGCTTAAAAATCAACTGGAAAATAAAGTAAATTACTATATGCTTTTCCTTATCTTTGGCTGCTCGTGCTGTTCAGAAGAAAGGGGGGTGTCCAGTTCCTGCATTCCTACCAAGAGTTGGTGCATAAGTGACACAGAACAATGCCAAGTAGCAGTGTATATGTTAAAAAAAAGTAGGATTGATGTTGTCATAGGGTCGTTTGAGTGGACGAATTATGACCACTTGGGTATCCCATTCTACCCCTTTACTTGACCTGGCTAGGCATTGCCAGATTAGTGGGTGCATGTCAATCTCAGCAGTAGGACTGTGTGGAATCCTTGGTTGAAGGGAAATCCACCCATGAACACAACATTCACTTAATACTTGTCTGGTATGCTCTCTCCCCCCCCCCATAATAGTGCAGAGTTCTGAAAGAACAAAGATTACTACAGCAGGATGCCTTAGCAGATTTTTGAATACTAAGACATCATAGAAGCCTTATGGAGGGTTAGGTCCCAAAATAAGGGAAAATTGTGGCTTTCACCACAGTATGGTCCTTTGAATTTAGTGAGCTGTAATGTTAAGCAAACCTAGTTGTAAGAAATATCAAGGATGACAGAAGTGGAAATGCAGGGAATACTTAGTGCAATGTAAGAAATGTAGCATCTGAAGCAAGACCTTTGGGTTTTGGTGGGGCTTTTTTTGCAAGTATAGTATCACTGTCTTAAAAGATGGCTTTTGTGTACCACATAGTCATTTCTGAAGCAAGGAAGAAACTCTTCCAATTACTTTCGTTGAAAAGCATATATAGGCATGCCTCGGTATCCACTGGGGTTCAGTTACAAAAGGCACCCTGGATACCTGAAACTGTGGATACTGGGGATGCCTTTTTAAAGATAGGGGAACATAAATGGTTTTGCTGCAACAAGGTAAAAAAAAAGATTTATTTAATGTTCCCCTATCTTTTTTAATAGGCATTCCTGTATCCATGGTATCTGTGGGTACTGAATCAGTGGATACTGGGGCACACCTGTATAAATATTCTCAATAATTTATATGCCTGCCTCCTACTCTACTTGGCTCTGCATCTGTCTTCCTCAACTTACGCATCTTTAGGTGGGCAAGAACTGGGCTGTTGCATTATATACTCTTCTGCTGCCCCAGCCAGCTCCATTTCCAATGTAGTTGGGCTAAGTGAAACAGCGTAAAATGGCTTCCTCACTGGCAGCTGTGCTTTACATGAATGTTGAATGATCCACAAGTGTACTTACATACCGCCTCCCACATTGTGTCGTAGCACCAATGATAAGTGTCTCACTGTGGTACATGTAATGCTGTTCCAAAAGCACTGATCTGAAACACATGTTTTATAGGGCATGTGTTTGTAAAGTTTGGCTAGAAACAAATTCAGTATATGCTGTTCAAAAATAAACAAACTTGTATCAAGGCCCCATGTTACTGAAAAATTGTTTTCTTGAATTACTATCCCTCTAATTAGTCCAGTAGCAGGAACTTCATATAGCCAACTTTATTTCTGGTTAATACATGAACCAAAAATCTACAAAATAAATGAATCTTCAGATCTGCCCCCTGGAGGCTAAGGTAAAGAGGGCTACAGACATTACTCCTGATATTTTTTTAAACAAAAAATAACCATAGAGTTCTGCAGGTTTGAGTGGAGAAATAGCAGGGGGTAGAGTGAGGTGCTTAAACCTCCCTTCCAAACAATGTTTCTGCTCAGAATTCCACCATCCCCACTGCTTTTCTCCCATAGTTGAAAAGATACTGTTCCTCCACTGAAAGTTCCGGTTTCTTGCAGCTGCTTTTCATTACAAAGCTATCAGGAAATTGTTGGATGTGTCTGCCATGTAATGTCCAGCTTGGCCCCAATTCCTTCTTGTAATACTAGAGTGTGATCGGCCCAGATGTCACAGCTGCATTTTTTATATTTTCCAGACATTTGTTAGGATCCAGAATCCTATTTTAAGTTTATATTTGTGAGTTTATATTATAAATTAATATAATTTATTTCACAGTAAGGGTCCTCTCTCACTTTACTTATGTGTCTAAGGGTGCAATCCTAACCAACTTTCCAGCACAGGGGTAAGGACAATGCAGCTCTGTGATAAGGGAACAAACCTTACCTTACCTTGAGGAGGCCTCCATGATTACTACTCCACTGCAGGATGCAGCACATGTCCCATTAGCACAGCTATGTCGGTGCTGGAAAGTTGGTTAGGATTGCGCTCTAAATCAGTGCTGAAATGAACGCTGATGACATTTAAATTGTCGTTATTGTATTTAAAATTTCCTTGGAATTGAACTTAGTTAGAACTGTAGTTTCAGATCATGTATAAGACTGGCACAATCATTCATACACATCAATTACAGGGCTTAAATTATAAGAAGTTAATTTTAGTGTAACAGTTTACTAGCCAAATTGATGCTATAAAGTTACCTGATGCTTAAATACATGTTGACCTGTGTGAGAGTTTTAATATCAAGCAAACTGATCCTGAGTAATAATTTTTGCCATATGTCAGTTCCTTAAGCAGGGATGTGCATAGAGAAATGGTTCCTTTTTGTTTTGTTATCTTTGTCCAAACACTGGGAAACTAAGGATGCAAATCCATACTGTATATACTTGAAAGAAGTCCCCTGATAGAAATAAGCATATCTGTATGTGTAAGCATGTATAGAACTGTGCTGTATGGCTATTACATTGCCCCAAAACTAGTGACAGTGTAGCCTGCATTTTGCTTCTATTCAGAGTAGGAAGCGTGTAATAGATACTCAGCTGGTAGTCGGAAGAAAATCCTTCAAAGCAATAGCCTTCATTCTCTGATGGGCAAACATGAGAGGGAATCCCTAGTCACCTTCTGGAATTATTCCTTTTTGGGCATGTCTTCTGTCACTTGCATCTATTGTGTAATTTGCAGTCCTTACAGAAGGCAGATCCTATCCTCATCTATGCTGTTGTGACCTCTCCAGTTAATTGGAAGCTTCAGCTGGTTCAAAATGCCCTACAAGAAGATGGAAGCCCATGCTGCAGAGGCTGCACTGCCTGCTAGCTTCTGGGCCCAATTCAAGATCCTGATTTTAACCTTTCAAAGTTATTTGCAATCAGCCTACATGGCCACAGGAGATTCCCCCTTCCTTTTTGTGTCCTGGCCCACCAATTAAGTTCCATGTAAAGTGCCCTGCTCTGTGTTCCATCATTGTGAAGGGTTTAGACAACCTCAGCAAGGAGCAGGGCTTTTTCAGTGGTGGCCTTGGGATTTATGGAACAGCCACCCAGAAGAAGTCTGCCAAAATAGATCTCTAATAACTTTCAGAAGAGATTTCAAGATCCACCTCTTCTAAGCTGAGGTCCTGGTGAGCTGATTATATGCTGCTGGTTTTGCTGTCTTTTGGATCTCTCTCTCTGTGTGTGTGTGTGTGTGTGAGAGAGAGAGAGAGAGTTTGAGGGTTTTTTTTAAAAGCACTGTTGTGAATTGCCTTGACAGAAAGTGGATAGAATTTTTGTTTTAAACCAAGTCCACCCAAACCAACAGAGTTTTTCTATTATCAGCACAGAAGGGATTCTCTGGACCAATATTATTCAAACTGTGGGTCAGGACCCACTTGGTGGGTCGCGCCCTGATATCAGGTGGGTTGCGGATAGCTGGGAGCAGCCATCTTGGAAACTGCAGACTTTACTTTTGTTATAATCCTTTTGTGAATGTTTACAGTTTGAATTTTCAAGTGAGGGTTTTTAAAATTTTGTTTTTGGTTCAGTGCTTTTACATCATATTTTGTCCTAATGTTGTTTTCTGTCAGGGATGTTTCATGGCTGTGCAATTGCTGCAGTCCAAGAATGCCAATTTGCATTTCAGGAGTGTCATTTTATTATGTTATAGTGACAGCACTTCCTGTGTGTTGATGTCACTTCCTGCCACAACATCACTTCCAGGTTCATGACATCACTTCTGGTGGGTCCCAAAACGAGTGTCATTTTAAAAAGTGTGTCCCGGTCTAAAAAGTTTGAATACCACTGCTCTGGACAGTTCAGAAAATGTGCCTCGGGGATACACCCTTTTTTTCCTCATTGCAAAATCATGTACAGTCACAGTCTGATCCTGTGCCTCAAATCTGTAAATACAAGTTCAGGTATGTTAATAATCTCGAGTTCTATATGTATATATCAGGAATTAATGGTATTTCACAGTTCTTGATGGAATCTTAAGGAGTAAATGTTTTTGGTAAAGCCTAAATGCTTGAGATGAGAATATTTAACTGTATTTATTATCAGTATATATAAATATGCAGTTGTTCAAAACTGGATTGTATTTGGGAAGTCAATATTGCTGAAATGATGTGAAGAATTAGTATTCAATTTTACAAGAATATTCTGTTTCAAACAGTCAAAGATATGTACATGTTGGATCACCTTGCTTGTCATCCCAAGCCTAAAAGATTGTGTTGGTGTATCTGTTTTCTGCTGATTTAATGATGAGGCATAAACAAAAATAGATGGCATGCATGTTTTCAGTTGATATTAAAGCAAGCATGTGTGAGGATAAAACATCTACTGTAATTTACAACAAATAAATAAAATATGTACCTTAAGGGTAAAATGGAAAAAGCAACACTTGGATTCAAAGCAGCTGTGGCAGTCTTCCAAGTTGTTGGTGTCTGGTGTGATATTGACTGCTTGGAATGCCATTTTGTCAGCCAAGGGATTGGCTGTCCTGATTCTGACTTGCAACAATGAAAATGGTTTCCTTACAACAAAAGTCAGGCAGTATCAAGGAAAACAGCCTTCTGTATCTAACCAATGAAATGGGCTAAAATGATGGATAGTAGTTGGGAAAAGGGCCCCGTAGGCAGGAATGTCTTTCAGAGTATGTCATTTGGCTTTGCAGTTTACAGGACTAAGGAGTCTGCCGAGATTGGCCTCTGGAGCTACTGGGAAGTATGGATAACAACCCTCCCTTTAAAGCATTTACCCGGAATCTGTGCTTTCTTTTTTTATTCTCTAATCAAGAAACATCCTTCAGTTATTGACTGTGTCCAAGCACATCTATTACAGCCCTATATCCGAGCATCAGCCATCCTGCTGCTAATCATGGAAAACTTAGGAATCCCCCTTGCAACACTAATAGTGCTCTGAAATGGAGGCACACTGCCTGTCTTTATTTTACAGTTGCAAATAATTGAATGAAGCAAATTAAATTTGAAATTGAAGCAATTGATGCAAATCAGCATTGTTATTTATCTATTTATTTATGTTGAAGATACCCCGCCTTTCCCATGCCGAAGTAAATGCCCAAGGCGGCTTACATGGGCAGGCTATTCTAAACCACCATTTTTTCAATGCGGTTTTGACAAATATGCAGTATTCTTCGATTCTCCTAATCCTCAGTCCCAGATGTAGCCTTCACAGTGTGGTTCTCTTCTCTGGCCGTATGATAGCAAGCTTCAGCAGGTGACTGTAAATCCAGCCTGGACAGGTCCTCAAGATTGGATCCCATTCTTTTGCTGGCTGACCTTCTCATGACATTCCTGCACTGGCTAATCAGCTCCACAGTGACTCCGTTCTGCAACAGGTACTGCAGCTTGTCACAGCCTGGCGTTCTGTCTCCCATCCAAAAGTAGACCACAGATTCTCCTGCTTAGCTTCATGCAGTACTAGCAGCTCAACCATCAGTCCACACCTCTTCAGTCTATAATTTTGGGCAAGCATTTTGTCTTGTGTCTTCTGATATTTATTGTTCATATAGAACCATAAATGTGTGTGGCAGTGCATAAAAGGGACAGGAGTTGCTAATCTAAAATTCAACATGACGAAAAATTTGAACCATTTGGACTCTTCTCCCCCTGTTCATTTCTATTCTAAAGACAAAACAAAAAGGACAGGATTGTTTAGAACAGCTATCTCCAAACTGGAGACTGCTGCAGCACTTAAAAGGCTCCCCGGCACAACTGGCATTTACTGTTCCGCCAGGGAGCATTTGGACAGCTACAACTACAACCCCCAAGTGTCACTGTGGCCAGCTGTGCATGGCCTGCTGGGACGACAGAACCCGGAAGCAGCTGGTTGCAGTGACACTTGGGAGCTGTAATCACAGCTGTCCCAACACTCCCAGGCGGGACGGTAAGCAGTAGTCACCCAGCAGACCGAAACAGCGGTCACTGGATCTACCCCACAGGTTGGAGTCTGAAGACCTCTGATTTAGAATGTTGGATTTTCAACTGAACTAGTTTCTTGGAGCAAGTGTCTCAGTATCGTTTTTTATGTGGCCCCTGGAAGCTCTTTATCTGGCCCATGGCTTCTCCCAGCATCATCATCAGCTGCTGTCAGCTGTTAAGCTGTGCTGAAGTGTCATGATGAAAGGTCTGCCTGCTTGATGAGCTCTACCATATCTTGAAAATACGATAAAGGATAGCATATTTTCTCTTCTATAATTTGCAGTTCTTAGGTGAGAAAAAAGTATTTATTTTTGTTATTACATGCTTAATGACATCACTTCCTGCTTTATTATGTCACTTCTGGCCCTCAGCAGGCATTATGAATGCTATTCATCCCACTGTATGATTGGCACCCCTGCTCTACAGCCTCTAAAGTGTTCGAGAACCACTGGTCTTGTCTATAGTCATAATAAAAAAAATGAAGGTGAATGAAGGAGGTTTTTAGTCAGAGGTAGAAAAGAACAGGGAGCTGGTGAGTAATACGGAAAGAATTATTTTTGGTTTTACCCTCCAGAGTCTCCTAACTGTTCTGTGAATTTAAGAATTTTAGTTTTATTTGAGACAACTGGCACCATCTTAATGAGTGATGTTTCTTAATGAGAAACAAACACCATCTGTTTCCATTGCACATATTCATGGTTTATCTTTTAGGTCACCCACCATAAAAATATAGCATGACTTATTTATCTTTCCCTGTGAATTGTATGGCTTCTCAGTGAAAGCAAGCTCGCTATTAGCATATGACACTTAAACAATTGATTCTGCTGTATAGTACGATCAAAGCATCTGATAAGTGGACAGAGAAAGTTTGGACAAGAGGCCAGTTCTGCAAAATCAATAACTGCAAGCCAGTTTTTAGAAGGATTGACCAATACTAGAATTTCTACTTAACTGAGACTCTGGATCATCGAACATGCATGAACAGATGGTTAGCCCCATGTTAATTACAGAACACATACAAGCCAAATTCAGTCAGATGTTAACAGTCATTTGCATACTGCAGACTTGCATTCTTTTTTCCTATGGAAAATCCCTTGATATGAACAGCTTATCCAGCCTACTGGATGTTTCTGATAAGGTTAGCACTTCAGAAGCGGTTTACACATGGAATTTTAACTTTCTATCATTGGGCTTTAGGCAGCATTTATATTCATGGAATATGGGAATATGGAACATGGACAGGAATATGGGAATGCAACAAAGTTTGCATTTTCTTTAGTAGATATGAGTTAGTGACAGGTATATGTTCTGTGCAGAGCTGCTCAGTAGTTATCCCCATTGTGTTCAGTGAGGCTTTCTCCCAGGAAAACATTAGATTGAAATCTAAGCTTTATTTCTCCGTTGCCTAAACACAAACATCACTATACTCAAATTTACCTCTACATTTTTAAACCCCTATTTCCAAATGCATTATTTCATCATATTCATGATGTTGCCAAATAAATGTGTTGCTCTTTCTGGTAATCAGGGCCATCTATAAATAACCAAGTGTGGGTGTGTTTCTGCCAGCAGTAGTCTTCTCACGTTATCCTTTTGCTCTATAAGACTTTTTCCAATGTTCCTTCTTCTCTAACCCAGTGAAAGTTCTTTGAGTTTATTTTTTCTACATTTTGCTGCATGCATTCTTGAGATGATTTTCATCAGGGGAATTATCTTTGGTCATTGTTTTACCTGTTTGTTCACAACAGAGTACCATTCCTGTGTACTTGGAAATAATAATCAATGTTAATGTTACATGAGTTCAGTGGGGCTTACTCCCTAAACACTTCATATCCAGCTTATAAGCCCTTGGGCCCAAGACCTGAGGGCCCCCACTTTCAGGTGTGTGCATGTGCTTGCCAGGCACCTGTTATTCAGAAACTGAGCAGCAGAGTTCTCCTTTGTGCTGCCACTGCCCCATGTGGCTATTTAGGAGGCTTCAGGGGACTTGCCCTAGCCCTTCCTGACCTGGCTAGTCTCTGATGCCCGGCTTGCTTCAAATTGCTAGATATGATTTTACTTGTTTAAATACATATCGGTCCCAGTTTACTGCAGATTGGTTTGTATCAAGCACCTCTATCTTTTTGATTCATTTATTAAAGATTTGTGGAAGTTGTGCTTGTTGGTATAACTTGGGTTTGTCAACAGTAAAATGAAACAGCTGATTTTTCCACTGTGACCCAAAAATAAGTCAAACTGCATTTCTGGGCAGAAGCAGGGTAATTGCTTCCTTAGGACTTGGCTCTATGACAGAGAATGTGATGCATTCCCTTTCTGTGAGAAGAAAGATGATTTCTTCGTTTCTCTGAAGGCTATCGCTGAAACCAGACTAGCAGGTTTCAACTTCCAAATCATTTTGGTTCTTGGCACATGTGCCACTGATTCTAATGGCACATGTGCCAGGAGATTGCTTTGTGTTTCATTAGAACAATTAACTTTTGCAGAAATTAGAAAACAAGAAAATAAAAATAGGGTGACCAGCTACAAAGGAGTATGGGTTCTTGTATTTTTACCTCTGCGAAGTCCTTGTGCAATCTTAAATGGTGCAGATCTGGGATCAAAGCAATTTCAAGTCACCATGTAGAGGAGGAAATTTCGATAGCTCTTCTCATCCATTATATGCTTCACCTTCCCAAATTCTTTTGTCTATAGTTTCCCTGTTTGCATTTGGTCAACCTATGTAAAAAGCTCTGAATCTCTCAACAATTCAGTACATTGAATTCAATACATTGAATCTCTCAAACTGTATGTTGGAAAAATACAAGCTAATAGGAGGCAAGAGTTTAGAGACTAGATTGTTCTTTGTGAATTGTTTCTGACTCTTCCTCCCATCCCCTGTTAAATCTTTTAGCTACTGGGTGTTGCCATCTCTGATGGGGTATGTTGCTCTTGAAACACTCAACCGCGGTGCCATTTGGGAGGTGTTTCTGATTCAACAGTGAGATGGGCTTAAACCCCGTTGTTGCAGAGACGGTCTGTTTGCTGCTCAACTAGCACAATCTGAGGACAAGATCTTCAGTTATAAAGAACAGTTTTTGGAATTTAAGTACCATATCTGTATGATCAGATGGCAGTTTACATATGAGAAATACTGCATGTTCAGAAACATGGACTGTAGTTCCTCCTACACTTTGTATATTTCCTGACTCAGTCATTTGCACCTAGATAAAATTATTCAGGGGTTCTACAGTAGCCTTGTAGGTTCTCAAGGAAAGAGAAAAGGTCTTGGTTCAGGCATAACACAAAACCATGGTTTGTACTAACCATGGTGAACAACCCACCAATGGTTTTCCTAGAGGGGGGACTAAACATTAAGTTTTGCAAGAGCCTGAGCTCCTGTGTAAAACAACCCCTCACCTTCAGAGCCATTTGTGGTTCAGAGAGCAAAGCCTCTGAGCCACTGTCCAAGCCCTGCAAATAGCTATGAGGGAGAGGGGCCACTTTATACAGGAGCTTAGGCTTCTGCAAAACTTTTTGTTTCCCTCCCCAGGAATGCCACTGGAACCCACACCATGGTTTGAGCTTCCTGGGATACAACTAGCATGCTATGGTGTTTAACTGCTTGTCTGCTTGTATTTTCCATCTGTCACAAGTTAACTTCACAAGGTCTTCACAAGATTTGCCTCAAAAGTTCAGTCTAGTCTCTGTAGTACAGTGGACTGGCCCTATTGTGCAAAATCATCAATGGCCCATGACTTCAGGCATAAGATGAAATGATAAATTCAGCATAACTAGTGGTTTGCAAATCAAGTCCTGGTTTGTGAGCACACTTGGGTTCAGATACAATACCATACTTCAACTAAAAGAGAACCCATGGCTTTGCAAATTCAACTGTTTGTGGAGTTTGCGGCTTGGTAGAATGCAGCCCTCTGTGGAAACTGATGCCATGAGTTGGAGAATTAGCACTGATTGCCTGTGGGCCTGGTTGCTTAACTTACACATAAGTACATAAATTTATTTATATTTATATTATTTATTATTAGATTTGTACCCCGCCTTATTGTGCCCGAAGGCACCCAAGGCGGCATTACAATATAGATATAAAAACAATATAACAATTCACAATTAAAAACAATTAAAACAGAATTAAACAATACAATCAAAAATTAAGAACACAATTAAAAACAAATTTAAAAACAATATAAAAACAACAAGCCCCGTGGGTTATAATAACCAGCCAGCCTGTCAACAATTAAAAGCTTTTTGGAATAAAAAGGTCTTCAGCCCCCGCCGAAATATAAACAAAGAGGGAGCAGTTCTCAATTCTAAGGGGAGGGTGTTCCAGAGTTGGGGGGCCACCACCGAAAAGGCCCTCTTCCTGGCCGCCACCCCTCTCACTTCTCCTGGTGGCGGTACAGTCAGGAGGGCCCCCCCCAGATGATCTAAGAGTACTGGTTGGATTATATGGAAGAAGGCGGTCCCTCAAATACCCCGGACCCGAGCCGTAAAGGGCTTTAAAAGTCAAAACTAGCACTTTGAATTGGGCCCGGAACAGAACCGGCAGCCAGTGTAGTCGCCGAAGCAGCGGCTCGACAGAGTCAAACCGACGTGCTCCAGCAACCACCCGAGCCGCCGCATTCTGTACTAGTTGTAATTTCCGGACCGTCTTCAAAGGCAGCCCCACGTAGAGCGCATTGCAATAATCTAATCTTGATGTCACTAGGGCATGGGTCACAGTGGCCAGGTCCGCACAGCTCAGGTACGGCCGCAGCTGGCGGATCAGCCGAAGCTGAGCAAAGGCTCCCCTGGCCACAGCCGCCACCTGGGAGTCCAGGTGTAGCTGTGAATCCAGGAGAACCCCCAAGCTGCGAACCTGCTCCTTCAGAGGAAGTGCGACCCCATTCAGAGCAGGACGATAGTCCAATACCCGAGCCGTGGATTTCCGAACCAAAAGCACCTCTGTCTTATCCGGATTTAATTTCAGCTTGTTCGCCCGCATCCAGCCCCCAACTGCCTCCAGACAGCGATCCAGGACCTCAACCGCCTCCTCAGAATCAGGGGGAAAGGAGAGATAAAGTTGGGTGTCATCAGCATATTGATGGCACCCCACTCCAAACCCCCGGATGACCTCTCCCAGCGGTTTCATGTAGATGTTAAACAGCATGGGGGATAAGATGGAACCTTGTGGCACCCCAACACTAAATAGTGTTGTAAAAGACACCATGGATCTTCGGTATACACTATCCTCAGGAAAACTATGCTCTAACTGCAGTGGAACTCGCAAATGTTTAGGGAAATATGAAATAATATGTACACACAATGCACACTGTAAATCTGTGTCTCCTTTTTTTTTCTTATGCATAATGGATAAATACGTTCTAATTGCATGACCTTCCTTAGGTTTACTGTATACCCTATGAGAGTGTAATTCATGCTCTTAAAATCATCTTTGCAAATAGATACGTATTCTCAATATGCTAATGAGACAAAATGCTTGCACTTTAAGTTGCTATCTGCAGTGTGTAGGCCTGTGAACACAGCTGCTTTTATATAATGGGGCATTTTAACATAGGAATTGCAGGGTAGGATAAATGCTGGCTCTCCATAGAGATGGTACATGAATATTTCAGAACATAGTAGAAACACTTGCTTCAACTGGAATGAAAATACAAGTACTTTAGGGAAGTAAACTGGAGTTCATTGATCGGGAAGAAAAAATAGAAGAAAGACAAGGCAGATTTATGCTAAGTGCTGCTCAAAGCAAATTTGAATTATTGTATTTTAGAAATGTATGCTTTTCGAGTACAGTATGTTCAAATTTCCTTTTGCACGTGTATGTGTGCTTTCTAAACTGTGCTTCCAGGATTTTTGTCCTTATCTCTTTGACAGTCTGTTTTAAAACCTCTCCAGATCAGTGTGGGCAGGCAGGCAGGCAACCAATCCTAAGAGTGCAATAGGCAGAGCTCAGGGAGGACTAAGCCCTCCAGGCAGAAAGAAGGGATGGCAGAAAGAAGAGCAAGTGTGGTATTGTTGCTTTGGGACAGCTGGTACTGGCCACAATAGGGAGGATGCTGAGGAGGAAAGAAAATGGACAATGGAGCTCTCAACTAATGGGAGATAGTTGAGACTGCTACCAAGGAGGAGGAATGGGATGCCTATTAACTCTTTGCTCATCTAATGTTTAGGCATAAGGGAGAGAGTAAGGGGAAACGGAAAGTTGTGAACTGAAACTTGAATGCTTTTGATGTTGTGATCTAAAACAAATGTTTAACATTGGGCGTGGCCTTGTGGAACTTCTTTATCAAGATGGTCTTTAACCCTTAAGTATGAGAACCAAGGGACGTGGTGGCACAGTGGGTTAATTCGCTGTTGCTGGGCTTTCCAACCAGAAGGCTTTCCAACCGGACTGCATGACGGAGTGAGCTCCCGTTGCTTGTCCCAGCTCCTGCCAACCTAGCAGTTCGAAAGCACCTAAATGCAAGTAGATAAATAGGGACCACTTCGGTGGGAAGGGAACGGCGTTCCGTGTGCTACGGCGTAGAGTCATGCCGGCCACATGACCACGGAAGCTTATCCTTGGACAAAACGCCGGCTCTACAGGCTTTGAAACGGAGATGAGCACCGCCCCCTACAGTCGGTCACAATTAGACCATTCGCTCGTGGGGAAACCTTTACCTTATGAGAACCAAAGACTGAATGACAGGATAAATTAGTACCTCCATTAGTACCCTTCTTTTTATACAGTTTCTCTAAAAGCATCTCAGGCATTAGATTCTAATGTGCTAATCTGTTGAAGCAGCTTGTGACTGTTTAGACCATTAGTCAGGCAGGATGCTATCTCCTGGTAGTATAACAGCCCTTATTGTGCATTTCTAAAGTTTTTCCTTTTCAACTCAGAGATAAATTGAACTATTTTCTTTCAACTTATGTTTCAAAGGGAAACCATAGAACACTTAGAATACAAGACCCTTGAATACTGGACTACACAGTGAGGATTATGGCATGATGTTTCCTTAAAATTGCTTTTGTAAGAGCTTATTCTATGGATTTTTCTATCGCATAGCCATAGAAAGTCATCAGGGCTCCTGGTCCCCAGAAAATGTGGTATTTCGTGCAGCCAATTTAATCCACATGGTCTCAACCCCGTGACCGTATTTACAGCCTCTGCATAGCATGGATCCCTCACTGTTCCAGAAGGGATAGCAACCATGTCACCTATATAATGTGCACATGGAAACCTTGTGTGTATAACAACTACTTGCTATGTGGCTTCACCATTTAGAAACCAGATATTTCTCTTTTTTTAAAATGGGTAACATTCTTTGTTCATGGGACGGGGGTCCAGCGTAGTGAAAGAGCTGTGCTTTCTTCATACATGCTATGTGTGCTATGTGTTATTTGTACTGTACAGAGATGATATTGATAAGAAAAGTTTCCAAGTGTGAAGCACATCTGAGTCTCTGATCACTAAGGAATGTGCATTAGTGGAACAGCGGATGTGGACTCCAAAACTTCAGAAGGAAACTGTTACAGTTTGGATCAGCAGATTTCTCCTGGGGTGTTTGAAGTATCATTGCTTCCAGCAGTAATCCCTTAATACCTGCAATCACACTAACAATTTGATAGTAAAGGGCAGGAGCTTGGGAAACTGTATATCATCATTCAACCAGAATAGTAAGAAATGGATTAAATGTTTTCAATCTCCTTGTTTGAATAATAGAGGCATTCATTCAACAATGAAAGAATGTCTGCTTATGCAGCCATGCACACATGCGATTGTCAAAATTAGAGAGGGCTGTATCTAAAAATACTGTCATCTTCTTTAATATTTAACCAGATTGCTAAACATGTAAGCCGCCCTGTTTTCAGTGATGTAATATATTAGAAGTCTGGGTTTGTTGTTGCTACTATATTGTTGTGTTTGAATTCCAAGTTTTAATTAACTGGCTTTTTGAATTTTATTTCACTGCCATGAAAAAACTGTTTCTGGGTTTCAGTACTGGGACTGTAGGCAGCAGGAATAACTAAGAGTATGCACTGATGTGGAATGCAGTGTAGCCAGTAAGGATGATGTGGTGGTGGTGGGTCATTATTAAAATACGTTATGCCGTAAGGGGGCACTGGAGTTGTGGCAAGGGTGAGTAAGAGCATTGGTTGAAATGTGATGTCAGACTATTGTTTTTGCTTCTCCACTGAAGTCATTCATAGCTTAATCCTATGCTTTTCTACTCAGAAGTAAGCCCTATTGTGTCTACATGGCTTATTCACAGGAAACTGTACTGTAGCCTGAGCGGCTTGCAGCCCAGACATCCTCTCCCCTCCCACTGGTGTTGTTGTTGTTGTTCAGTCGCTAAGTCGTGTCCGACTCTTCGCGACCCCATGGACCACAGCACGCCAGGCCTCCCTGTCCTCCACTAGCTTCCTGAGTTCGCCCAATTTCATATTCATTGCTTCGGTGACACTATCTAACCATCTCATCCTCTGTCGCCCCCTTCTCCTTTTGCCTTCAATCTTTCCCAGCATGAGGGTCTTTTCTAAAGAGTCCTCTCTTCTCATCAGGTGGCCGAAGTATTGGAGCTTCAGCTTCAGCATTTGTCCTTCCAGGGAGCAATCAGGCTTGACTTCCTGGAGAATTGACCGATTGGATCTCTTTGCAGTCCAGGGGACTCTCAAGAGTCTTCTCCAACACCATAATTCAAAAGCATCGATTCTTCGACGCTCTGCCTTTCTTATGGTCCAGCTCTCACAGCCATACATGGCTACTGGGAAAACCATCGCTTTGACCATGCGGACCTTTGTTGGCAGGGTGATGTCTCGGCTTTTGATTAAGCTATCTAGGTTCACCATAGCTTTCTTCCCAAGAAGTAAACGTCTTTTAATTTCATGGCTGCAGTCACCATCTGCGGTGATCTTGGAGCCCAGGAAAATAAAGTCTGTCACTGCTTCCATTTCTTCCCCTCCTATTTGCCAGGAAGTGATGGGAGTGGTTGCCATGATCTTAGTCTTTTTAATGTTGAGCTTCAAACCAATTTTGGCACTTTCCTCTTTCACCGTCATCAAAAGGTTCTTTAAGTCTTCCTCACTTTCTGCCAGTAGAGTGGTATCGTCTGCATATCTGAGGTTGTTGATGTTTCTCCCAGCAATCTTGATTCCAGCTTGTGAGTCATCCAGCCCTGCCTTCCTCATGATGTACTCTGCGTATAAGTTAAATAAGCAGGGTGACAATATACAGCCTTGTCGTACTCCTTTCCCAATTTTAAACCAGTCGGTTGTTCCATGTCCAGTTCTAACTGTTGCTTCCTGACCCGCATAAAGGTTTCTCAGAAGGCAGATCAGGTGGTCTGGAACTCCCATCTCTTCAAGAACTTGCCACAGTTTGTTGTGATCCACACAGTCAAAGGCTTTAGCATAATCAATGAAGCAGAGGTAGATGTTTTTCTGGAACTCTCTTGCTTTCTCCATGATCCAGCGAAGGTTGGCAATTTGATCTCTAGTTCCTCTGCCTCTTCGGAAACCAGCTTGTACATCTGGTAGTTCTCGATTCGCATACTGCTGAAGCCGAGCTTGTAGGATTTTGAGCATGACCTTGCTAGCATGTGAAATGAGTGCAATGGTGCGGTAATTCGAGCAATCTTTGGCATTGCCCTTCTTTGGGATTGGAATGTAAACTGATCTTTTCCAGTCTTGTGGCCACTGTTGGGTTTTCCAAATTTGCTGGCATATGGAGAGCAGCACTTGGACAGCATCATCTTTTAAGATTTGGAGTAATTCCGCTGGAATGCTGTCACCTCCACTAGCTTTGTTGTTAGTGAGGCTTTCTAAAGCCCACTTGACTTCACTCTCCAGGATGTCAGGTTCGAGCTCAGTGACTGTACCACTGTGGTTATCAGGAACATTTAGATCGGCCTTATAGAGTTCCTCTGTGTATTCTTGCCACCTCTTCTGAATCTCATCTGCTTCTGTTATGTCCTTGCCATTTTTGTCCTTTATTGTGCCTACCTTAGCATGAAATTGTCCTTTGACATCTCCAATTTTCTTGAAAAGATCTCTAGTCCTCCCCATTCTGTTGTTTTCCTCTATTTCTTTGCATTGCTCATTTAGAAAGGCCTTCCTATCTCTCCTTGCTGTTCTCTGGAAATCTGCATTCAGTTGGGTATATCTTTTCCTTTCTCCCTTGCTTTTGGCTTCTCTCCTTTCCTCAGCTATTTGTAAAGCCTCATCAGACAGCCACTTTGCCTTCTTGCATTTCTTCCTCTTTGGGATGGTTTTAGTTGCTGCCTCCTGTACAATGTTACAGACCTCCGTCCAAAGTTCTTCAGGCACTCTGTCTACCAAATCTAAGCCCCTAAATCTATTTGTCACCTCCACTGTATATTCGTAGGGGATCTGATTTAGGTCATACGTGGAGGGCCTAGCGGTTTTCCCTACTTTTTTCAGTTTAAGCCTGAATTTGGCAAGAAGAAGCTGATGATCTGAGCCACAGTCAGCTCCAGGTCTTGTTTTTACTGCCTGTATGGAACTTCTCCATCTTTGGCTGCAAAGAATGTAATCAATCTGATTTCGATGTAGACCATCTGGTGAAGTCCATGTGTACAGTCGCCGTTTGTGTTGCTGGAAAAGGGTGTTTGCTATGACTAATGTGTTCTCCTGACAGAACTCTATCAGTCTTTGCCCTGCTTCATTTTGTACTCCAAGACCAAATTTGCCTGTTATTCCTCTTACCTCTTGACTGCCTACTTTAGCATTCCAATCCCCTATGATGAGAAGGACATCTTTTTTGGGTGTTAATTCTAGAAGCTGTTCTAGGTCTTCATAGAAGCGGTCAACTTCTTCCTCATCAGCACCAGTGGTTGGGGCGTAGACTTGGATTACTGTGATGTTGAAAGGTTTGCCTTGGATCCGAATGGAAATCATTCTATCATTTTTGAGGTTATACCCCAGTACTGCTGTTCTCACTCTCTTGTTCACGATGAAGGCTACTCCATTTCTTCTAAGGGATTCCTTCCCACAGTAGCAAATATAATGGTCATCTGAATTAAATTCTCCCATTCCTGTCCACTTTAGTTCACTAACTCCCAGGATGTCGATGTTCAGCCTTGACATCTCACGTTTGACCACATCTAGCTTGCCTTGATTCATAGATCTGACGTTCCAGGTTCCTATGTAGTATTGTTCTTTGCAGCATCGCACTTTCCTTTCACTTCCAGACACATCCACAGCTGAGCTTCCTTTCAGTTTTGACCCAGCTACTTCACTCTTTCTGGAGCTACTAGTACTCGTGTTCTGCTCTTCCCCAGTAGCATAATGGACACCTTCCGACCTGAGGGTCTCATCTTCCAGTGTCATATCGTTTAGCCTTTTTGTTCTGTAATCCATGGGGTTTTCTTGGCAAGAGTACTGGAGTGGGTTGCCACTTCCTTCTCCAGCGGACCACGTTTAGTCAGAACTCTCTGCTGTGACCTGTCCATCTTGGGTAGCCCTACATGGCATAGCTCACAGCTTCATTGAGCTACTCAAGCCCCTTCGCCACGACAAGGCAGTGATCCATGAAAGGGCCCACTGGTGAAGCCATGCCAAAAAGGTGTGTACTTTATCCAGTGGGGTGGGGAAGAGGGTGGATCGGGAAGCTTTGGAAGAGAAAGGGAATTTAAATCTCCTTACCCCTCTGTAAGCCTCCTGCTCCATAATTGGTCTCCTCAAATCTGTGCCAGTGATTTTGCTGGAGTAATTCTAAGGCGAGAAATGGGGCAGGAAGGTTGCTGCTGGAGGCAGTAGGATCTGGCATGCGCCATTGACACTGGATCCACCCCCCCTGCAGCCTCCCCACTCCCACTCCTTTCCCTGCTCCTATTTGTCTTACTGCTCCAGGGAGTGGCCAACTGGTCAACAATCCAGTGACATGTGTGGGAAGTATTCTTATGGCTGCCATTAGGAGGTCAGTGATGGTGGAATAGTCCCGCCAGTGTAAAGAGCCCGTATAATTGGGCTGTTGGTACTAATAGGTATATTTTCTTGTCTTCCTCTTTTTTTATGGCCTCCCATTTGAATGAGATCTTATATGTCAGGTTCCATAAGACAGTTGTAATTATATGCCAGCCAGTAGAGCTATAACATGGCCATAAACTCTGAAGCCTTGGGAGGGGAAGTATTTTCCCTTTCCCCCAAAAGATGGAAGTCTGGGGAGGAAATGGAAATGTAAGCTATAATTATTACAGACCTGGGTTTACTTCACTGCTTCAGGAACATGATCAATATATTGCATATCACTTCACATATAACCTTGTATGTTTTGTATATTTATGAAATTAAACATGCAAATTATTTGTATTTTAATAAAACAATTGCATATATTCATTGTTAGAGGTGGATCTGCAAGTTGCTGTGCTGTAAGGTGCCAAAGAATGAGCTTGCATTCCTTAGGCTACCACCCTGTATGTGTTGGCCAGTTGGGAAACAATCGGGGGAAGTAAAAGTTGGAAATGTAAACTAGTAGTAAACAAAATGAAAACTTTTAAAAACTGAATTTAGAAGCAACAGGTTTGAGTGGCTCTTGGCACTTCTGTCCATGTTTAGGGGCGTGTGGTTGTTTTGGGGATGCAGGTTGCTACTGTGCTAGAGAAGAACAAAGCTAGAAGGGGAGTCACAGCACCCCTCCACTTATGCTGGAGCTAGCTATGCCCCTCTCCCCTTCAAAGATGCCTCCGTTTTGCTCTAGGTGCCCGGAATGGCTCCAAAGGAGAGAGGGGCTGCTTGCACTGCGCATTGAGGTACTGTGCCAAACCTAGTGCTGTGACTCCCCCTCTAGCCATGCTACTGGTGCTTGCTTCCTTCTGCCTATGGTCTTTAAGATTCAACTTGTATTTTCAAAGAAAAAGCACAGAAAATGCACACTGTAAATAATGACAATATATTTGAATATTTTCACTTTCTAATACTGTACAAGTTCAGTGCTAGTTCATAATCATTTGTAGCAAGTGTCGTAGTAAACATAATTAGAAGAAAACAGCCATCACCATTAATTTATTACATTTGTTTCCAGCTCCATACCAGTGAATAATGTATCCTGAATGTCATGGCGTAATGCAGGCTTATTTTTCTAATTAGAATCCTTGTGTGGAAGATTCATAGCTTCTTATTCTGTACTTTCACTTTAAGTCATGAACTGTGTGACACATTTTGGTAAAGGATCTGTGACAAAATGGGGAGAGAGGTTAAAAAGTGTAGCATACTTTGTAGTTCCACATTTGGAACTATGCATTTTGGTTTATATCAGTGTAATGCAACAATTGATATAGCCTCTTTGTATCAAAAGAACTACAGTGCACTGGGACTCTCATACTTCATGCTTTATGCTCATACTTTATGCTGATCACCAATCCATCTGCTACCACAGCGTTACTATTGTAATCTACCCAAATTGATAGATGGTTCAAAATGAAGAATCTGAGTTACGTGAGCAGTTTGTTTATGTGATTACAGGTAGATCCCTGTATCCTTGAATTCCATACCTGCAGTGTCAATTGTCCACAGATTTGGGTCCCCCTTACCTTCCTTTATTCTTACTTTGGGTTGCAAAAAAGACTTCTTGCTCAGAGGTGGGGGCAGGGGAGAACCTTTGCTTAACATAGGTTCACTCTTATCCATGGTTTTAAGTGGCTTACAAAGATTCTCACAATAAAACCACAATGTTGGGCAGAAATAACAATGTGGCCATTCTTGGCATAGGCACCGACTTTGTGGGTGCCGGGGACAGAGGACACCCACAATAATATTTTTGTGGGGGCTCAGCCCCCCCAATATCCGACCCTCCCCAAAGATCGGAGCACCCCCATGCCTGCGCAACCCTTGCCCTGGATGCACAAGTAAACCTACCCAAATTCCGTTTGGCCTCTCCAGTTTGTTACAGTGCTGGAAGGCATGCGTTCCAACGCTCCTTTTCATTGGTCACAAGGCTTATATGGGCCTTGGATTGGTTTTTATTTCTCGTAGGTCCCGCCTGTTGCATGCTGATTGGATGAAATGATTGGGTTGGGAGAACACAGACAAGATTGTTAACTTTACATCCAGCTGGCCAGCAGCACTGAAAAAGCAGTCCTGCTTGTGTACAGTGGCTAGGAGGGGGGCTGGCCCGGAGCTTACTGGTTTTCTTTGCAAGAGATGGTGGGAGCGACGGAGGGAGAGATGGCGGGAGCGACAGAGGGCGAGGGAGAGATAGTGGGAGCGATGGAGGGCGAGGGAGAGATTTGAACGTGCCATTTTACTGCTGTGTGGGTGTGGCTACATTAGGGGGGCGTGGCTATGTCAGTGTGGCTATATCAGGGGGCATAGCCACATCACTGTGGCTGCATCAGGGGCATGGCTTCATCAGGGGGCATGGCTATAGGCACCCCCAATGTTGAACTCAGGTCAGCTCCCCTGATTCTTGGTGCCGGGGTTATTCATTCTGCTTTGACTTGTTCTTCTGTGGTACTCTTTTTGTACCAACTTCTGGACCACTCAGGATAGGGAGTGGAACTGAGCAGGTGGAATTCACTGCCCATGATGGAATTAAGTATTCCCTTGCTGCTAGTTGACAGTTGCTAGGCTGTAGTTCTCATTGATGGCCTCTTACATAGAACATAACTAGGCCTTGCAATTTGCTGTTCATTTGTCTGCCGGGGTCACGTCTCAGTTGCTCTGGGTGAGAGGAGAATGCATAAGCATCAGCTGAGTAGCGAGGGATAAATGCTGAGCAGAAGCTAAACAACTATCTATGTGATACTAATTGCAAGGCTGGCATAAACACTCGGCTGTAGATTTGAATAATTTCTCTTGAGAGTCAATTTGGAGAAATTGGTACAGAAGCTGAATACCTCTGACAGCGCAATCCTAACCTGGAGTTAGGCCAGCAAAGTTTGGCTGGCACAAGGGACACCGTAAAGTTAGAGAGGCGATCATACAAATGTGCGCCATCCTCCCTGACTCGGAGAGTGGTACAAATATGGTTTACTGTGTCCCTTGTGCTGGCCAAACTTTGCTGGCCTAACTTGTGCCAGCCTACCTCCAGATTAGTCTCCCTTTGGGGCTCTCCTGAACTCTTCAGCTGTGTGGGCTCAGGTTGATTTCTTTCTTTCCCTAGGTATCTGAAGGAATTCCGCACAGAGCAGTGCCCCCTATTTGTACAGCACAAATGTACTCAGCACAGGCCCTATACATGCTTCCACTGGCACTTTGTCAACCAGCGTCGCCGCCGCTCTATCCGCCGCCGGGATGGCACCTTTAACTACAGTCCTGATATTTACTGCACCAAATACGATGAGACCACAGGGATCTGTCCAGAAGGAGATGAGTAAGTTACTGAAGGCTGCGTCTTGCTTGACCAGACGGAGATTCCAGCCTGCACTTAAGGAGAGGAGAGAATTCAACAAAACAGCTTTTAGAAATCATGCAGAATAATCTATGAAGACATGTGGAAAACACTGCAGTAGGAACTTGAACAAAAATTAATCGTGCTTTCACCACTCCTATATTTTTTTTTCCCCAGAGATTGAAAAAATTCAAACTTTTGTCATCTGGAATAATCCTAGAGAAATTAGTGAGGTTTATTTTAAAATAAATGGCTTGAGGATTGCATCCTCATTTTATGTCCTTATTTTACAAATGGAAGTTCTTGCAAAAGAAAAAAAAGTACTGGATTTGACTCCCCTGAGGACTATGTACATCTAACAGATTTTCTTGTACGGAAGCATGTTTCAGCCTTTGAGTTTCTACGAGCTCTCTTTTTTCCCCCCTCCCCTTTAGGTGTCCATTCCTGCATAGAACTACTGGTGACACAGAGCGGAGATATCACCTGCGCTACTACAAAACTGGAATCTGCATCCATGAAACCGACTCAAAGGGAAACTGCACCAAGAATGGCCTTCATTGTGCTTTTGCTCATGGGCCCCATGACCTCCGCTCTCCAGTTTATGATATCAGGTTAGTAATGAAATTCCTTGTTCCTGGGAGCATGCTTGCTGAGCCTAACTGGAATGGGACAGGCAACAAAGTTCTGTTGGGTGAGCATCAGAAAAATGATGGTGCCTTGCTATTCCCTCCCACCTCAAGCAAAAAAAAAAAAAATCTGCACAGTCCTTTTGAGGCTGGTTATGATGGCCTTTTGTGCATTGCAGGATAACTGACTGGCATCTTGGGGCAGAGAGCTATGCAAAATTTATAATTGCGAATGGGCTCAATACAATCTTGGCTATCTCATCACTAGATTTTGAGCAAAACGGTCATAAATAATTGTCTATGGGCCCAGTCCTACCCAACTTTCCAGGACTAAGGTAGCTGCAATGCAGCCCCACGATAAAGAAACAAATGTTCCCTTGCCTTGACGAGGCCTCCACGACTGCACCTCTACTCCAGGATACAGCATGTGTACTGCTGGCACTGCTGCATCAGAGCTGGAAAATTGGATAAGGTTGGGCCCCAAGTTAAGGGTTGAACTCAAACAGCAGGGGAATAACACACCATTTGGCAGCAGATGTAAGTTTGGAATCTTAGGTGCCACTGAACACGTGCCGAGCATGAGGACGGAGTACAGTTCGCAGGGAGGTGATGTCAGCCCATCCCCACATTCCCCTGCTACTCCCTCTGCTCCAGACACTTTACCCATAATGTAACAAACTCATGCCTGGGAATTATGATTGCGGAGAGGGGGTTTGCATTGGAAAAGTTGCAGCTGGGATTAAATGCCTTCCATTGCTTTTCCCCTGGAAGTTACACCCTCCCTACGCTGCTGTGCAATTCTGTGGCACTTAGATGTTCCCAGATCCATGTCTGCTAGTGTATGTCTGTAGGCTTGGAAATAATGTAATGGAGGAACTTGATGAAAATCTAGCCTTGTTTTCAATAAGGATGTGTGGAGGGGGGGGCAGAGAGAATATGTTTAACGTCAGTACATTAGGATGGAAGCATATTTATGCTTATCAATATCTCTGTAAAGCTTAAAAATATTTGAATTGAAATTTAGGAAGATCATATCTGTGCATGCAAATAGGTGTGTGTGTGTGTGTGCCGGATAGGGAATTTTAATAAAACAGTGTGAAGTGGTGGGAGGGTTAAGCTTATCTTCGGCTAAGTGGGCAATACGGTTTGTATGGTGGAGTAGGAGCTTGTCTTTAGAAAGTTGGGCTGCATGTTCTGAATTTTTAAAAGGTGGGTGTGGGACACACAAAATGAGTAGGAACTCCTGCACTGTTGCCGTTCCAATCTGGTAGACACACATCGCTGTCTCTGAATCTTCTCTGTCTGCCTATTTGTTCATTTAACTCTGTTCCCTAAGGGAGCTTCAGGCCATGGAGGCTTTGCAGAATGGTCAGACCACATCAGAGGGTGGCATAGAGGGTCAGTCTGCAGTTGCCGCTAGCCATGCTATGATAGAGAAAATACTCAGTGAAGAGCCAAGGTGGCAAGGTGAGTTCCTTAGGGTCTTGCACAGGGGTGTCCATTCTTCTTGGACTGCCCATTTCTCCTCTCACAAGGGTCTTCATGTAGGAAGGAATGTGCTTGCCATTCCAAATTAACCAGGCATACCTGTCTTCACAGATACAACATATGTTTTGGGAAACTACAAAACAGAACAATGTAAGAAGCCCCCACGTCTCTGTCGCCAGGGTTATGCCTGTCCTTACTACCATAATAGCAAAGATAGAAGAAGGAGCCCTAGGAAACACAAGTACAGGTACGGTGTTTTGAGACCTGGAGTTAGATGTGTCATATCTGTGAGGGACTGAGAGTCTGGCATTTTGGATGCTGGTCGTACTCTTAACCTCAGGATGATAAAAGGTAAATGGATTATCATGGGGAATTGTATGGGAACCTAGGAGTTAATATGTGGCTCAGGTCTGTGGAGGACCTTGGCATAGAGTTCATCATTAGGCTAAATATTCTTCAGGCAATTAAATCATATTGTGAAATGAATTCCTTAGTAGAAAAAATGAAATTGTTCTTGTACCAATATAAGTTACAGATTATTTTTCAGTAAAATAAGTTAGTGACTTCTTGTCAGTCATAAAGGAATCCCCACCAATATCACCTTCTCTCCTAGATTGAAATTCTCAAATCATTAGTCCAGTGGAGGGCAAGCATGAACCATGTTTGTTACTGAGGCAAGATGATGCTATGACAGTTTTCAGATCGTCACTTGTGTGAAAGCGCTCTTTTGTGAACGTTGAGTTGCACATCAACATTTCCAGCTTCAGAAAAAAAGATTGGGCTAGTTGCCACTGCTTGCACACAATAAGTGTCAAGAAAACCTCAGATACTTTCTGTTCAAATCAGGTGCTGATGATCACTTTGGCATCTTCTCCTGCAGCTAGGTGCTTTCCTTTTCGAAGACCAAACCTATTCTGGCAGAATGGTTCAGATTGCCTTCTTCCAAGTATTCTCGTCTTAGTGCTCAGCTCTAACCCATCTAACAGAATTGAAATCTACCAACTTCTACCTTAGTTCCATTTGAGTTGATGTCATCTGTTTTTAACCTTGGATCAAAAAGTTAAATTGTTTCCTTCCTTGTGCATGCTTGTATAGCAAGTAGCAAACGTAAGCAATAGACAGAATGAAATGACAAAGATATCAAGGAAGAGTAGATCTAATTTCCTTGTTTGGGGATAATGAAGTAATAAATTCACCTTGAAGGTTCTACGTAATATTTGGGTTTCTGATTCTGTCCTGTGTTGTTTTGTTGTTTGTGTAGGTCCTCCCCATGTCCTAGCGTGAAACATGGAGATGAGTGGGGAGATCCCAGTAAGTGTGACAATGGTGATGCATGCCAATACTGTCACACTCGCACAGAGCAACAGTTTCACCCAGAGGTACAGTAAGCAGCCCTTCTTGTTGAATACCTGGCTAAATAAATTGAGGAACTTCAAGGTTTATAGGTCCTGATAAGCTGCCTGCATATATACAATATGCATATTGGAAGGGAATGAGTATGCTGGGCTGATGAACTTGCTGGAGAACATTACCAACACCTTTGATTGGTCTCGGAAAGGAATGTGCAGCCAGTGTAGCCACCAGAGCAACAGCATAGTAGATTTCACATGGCAGGCCGCAGTGACTAACCACATTGTCACATTCTGCACTAGCTGCAACTTCCAAACTGTTTTCAGGGGTAGTCCCATGTAGACTGCATTACATTACAGTAGTCTAGCTGAGGGGTTACTAGGGTATGAACCATTGTCACCAGATCTGACTGACATAGGTGGGCAAAAGCCCCCCCCCCCCCCGAGCCACAGATGTCACCTGAGCATCCAGGAACAATTGTGTGGGTCCAAGAAGACTTCCAGGCTGCAAACATGCTCTTTCAGAGGGAGTGCCACCCCATCCAGAACAAGTTGTGAGTCTAATATCTGCATTGCCACCTTCTGGATCAGGAGGATTTCTGTCTTGTCCAGATTTAATTTCAGTTTATAAACCCTCATCCAGGCCCTGGCTACTTCCACACAATGCCCCAGCACTTCAACAGCTCCCTTGGAACTGGTGAAAAAGATAGATCTGGGTGCCATATTAACGTGGTGGTCTGGTTTTGTTCAAACTGCCCTAGCAGCAGCAGAACTTTTAAATGCTTGACAAGTGGGGCAAATTAACTGTGGTTCCCCTCTTTGTCACCTGTCTACGAAGTGTCCCCAAGTATTGCTGTACAAGTATGGGTTCAGATTAAAGACTTTGGGCCCATTCTTATCCAGCTTTCCAGCACTAATGCAGCTGTGCCAATGGAGCGTACACTGCCTCCTGTGGTGGTGGGGGCAGTCACAGCAGCCTCCTCAAAGTGAGGGAACGTTGGTTTCCCTTGGCTCAGGGTTGCATTGCTGCTGTATAGATGCTGGAAAGTTGGTTAGAATTGGACCCTCTGAAGATCAGCAGTGGTTGGGGAAAAATTCCTATGGATGCTGCACACATCTGAAAATGTTTGCTGAATGGACAATGCACGCAATCTTATTTCTGAAAGGTTATTCTGCATATGTTATTCAGCTGAGTCCTTGAGACGATCCAGTGCACAATTTCATCTTTAAGTTGTATACAAAAGTGATGACTTCTAATAATGGATTAGAATACATGCAACAATTATATGGATATCTAACGTACGTGCTGAAATTGAACCATAGCTAAGGAAACATCAAATTCTCCATTTTACCTTATGTTTCTTTCTTTTATCCATTGTAGGTACATCTGTGTATTCATCTTGCTGCAATCCACATTTTGTTTTGTTTTCCAGATCTACAAATCAACAAAATGTAATGACATGCAGCAGTCTGGCAGCTGTCCCCGAGGACCCTTCTGTGCCTTTGCACATGTAGAGCGTATGTGGGCTTCTCTTTATTTATTTTGAAAATGTATATACCACTTTTCCCAGAGCTCAAAGTGATGTACAATATAATTGAAAACATAAAAATAGAGTAGACTAAGAGCAATTAAAAGCAGTACAAGGGTGGGTGAAAATAATATAAAACAGTGATAAACACACAAAGTAAAAAACCTACACTGGCTGATTAAAATTTTATGGTGCAGTAAAGTGTAAGCCCTGAGCAAACTGTTTTCCAGGGTTCAGATTATGACCATTTGCTGGGTCAGGCAACAAACAAATAAACCTAAACAGCAAAACACAGCAAGGGGGAAGAATCAAAGACTAAATAGTCCAGTGGATTTTATTTTGCATATAGTAATCCCTTTTTATACTTTGAAAAAGAATAGCTGGCCACCAGATGGTGTTAGGTCTCATTGCATTTCCTCAAAGTAGTGGCAACTTGGGGAATGTACTGTTTATGTTTTGCTGTAGATACTTTAGTCTTGTGATTTGCCTAAAGCTATGAAATTCTTGATTATTTCAGTCCAGCAGCAATAGTGCTTTTACTGCAGTGGCATTTATCCTGATCCTGCTACAGTAGCCCCTACAAGTACTGTGACAAATTGCAGGAAGAGTTTTGTAAGAAAAGGCCTGGTTCTTCAGCACACTCTGTCTAGAGAAAAAAAAAATTCTTTAAATAGGCACATGTTCTTAAAATGGCAGTACATTGAGAGGGAGGGTAGTCTTATTTTTAAGCAGTTTTTATGCAGTTAAGCATAGTTTAAGTAGCTCTCATGAACTAAAAAGCTTTCAAATGGCTAAAAAGCCACCTTAAAATCATTTCAGAACTGCTCCAGACAGTGCAAGGGAAAGATGTCCCTTGTCATGGGCACTGTCCAATAGGTTTTGACAAAGGATCATAGCTTCATGTTAGAGCACATGCTTTTCATTCAGAATGTCTCCATTGTCGATCTCTGGTATCCTTGGTCTAAAAATGGATCTTGAGTAACAGAACTGATGATAACGATGATAACTTTGGCATGCCACTTTGGAAAGCTGCTGCTGTACTAAGCTAAATGGACCAATAGACCAAGACAGCACCATATGTTCATTGTCTGTTGCAACACTGGTTTTGCTGCTTCAAGCTCGTTTGAGCCTTTTTGGAGAACAGCTTGAAGCGCTTCCAAACACTGTGTGTGTATTTGAGCAGAAATCATGGTATTTCAGAAAAAAAGATGAATGTGTATTCTGTTGCGTTTGATGGTGCTGCAGTGATGCCTCCAATTGTCTATATGCAACCTAGATCTAAAAGGATTGTGTTAAGGGTCTCCCTCCCAAGTACTTTATATTTGGTTTATTGTTATATCAATAATAGTCCACTTTTGCTGTATTTTTATAGGAATATTTAAATGTTGGACAGTATAAAAATTACCAGACATGAAGAATTGGATTGGGGGGGGGGGTAAAGCTATGTTAGTAAACTAGGCTAGTTCCGGTTTTGCTTTTTTAATAGTTTTGGCTATGTAATTTTCATCTTCCTTGGGGCATTGACTCTGTATTGTGTCACAGTGTCCAGCAGTGTGTGCTGGCAGCTACTTCCTTGCCACAACCCATCTGTTGTTCCTGTGCACCGTGCTTTGTAATTGTGCAGGGCAGCTGAGGAAAACTAAAGTACTTCCCCCTATGCTTTGTGGTAGCCAAAACATTTTCATTTGTGTTGATTTTAAAGTTATAAAATGCAACACAATTCCAGTCATCTTGTGAAGTGCTATTTTCTGAAATGTATCTAATTTATATTGTATAGTTCAGTGTTTTCTAGAGTTCAAAAAGTTTGAGAAAGGGGCCTCTCCTAGACTTACTCTAATTTGTGGAGCCCAAAATTCATGCAGGGATCCTTGCGTGCAGTTGTGTGCAAGAAATTTGTGAGCAGTGGATTGAGGCACTTGAGTAAAGATGCCTTCGTGCAGTTGCATCCAAGCCATTTTACACCATCTGCTAGAGCAGGTGTCTCCAAACTTTTTAGCTGGAGGTCTGCTTCAGATACCTGGCATGGTGTCGAGGTGTTAAAAAAAAAATATTTTTTTAGATACAAAATTTAGATAAATACATTAGAGACAGAACATGAATGAATGAATGAATGAATGAATGAATGAATGAATGGGCTCCTAGAATTCCTCCAAGCACCAATACACACCACAGAAATACAGCACATACTTCAATGGACTCCCATACTATTTCATCCCCAAAGGATTCCAGTTTGCTACAGGCCAAAGCATATAACTGTATTTTGTTCTATCCATATTTCCAATAATTGCTGTTTTGAGCTAGTGCTTTCTTTTTTAATAGTTCCATCAAGCATTAGTAAACTCTGGTTATGACTTAATAGTAATGACTGCTATACTTTTTGAGTGTTACTAAAAGAAAAATTAAGAGGCTCTAACCAGACTCTCTAACAGGTAACATAAGAATAGCTCACTTTATCTTGTAGTAGTTTCTTCTTACTCTTATACTGGGCTTGAAGGTAATTGTGAATGGAAGATATGTAGCCTAGTGCTGTCCACTACAGATCTGTGCAGACTCTGCACTCACCTGTGCTATGGAATCCATCTTCATGTGTCTGCATACATTTTGTGTTTCTTACAGAACCTCCACTTAGTGAAGAGTCGACCTCAGCTGTTTCCAGTCCAACACAAACGGGCCCTGTAATGTACATGCCCTCAGCAGCTGGTGATTCTGTTCCTGTTAGCCCTTCTAGCCCACAAGCCCCAGACCTTAGCAATGTATGTATAACTGTTGGAAAACTCTTGCCTCCTAAGATGGTAGATGTGCACTGCAAAATTCTCTAAATATGAGTGTCTGGAGGAAAGAAGATCAACATACATTATGTTTGAATTAGGGGGACTGTGTTTACTTAGCAGTTTCTCTATAAGTAGGTGTTTTTTGTTTTGTTTGTTGGCACGGGAGGGAGAAGCATACTTCCATCTGAAGGGATCAAATGACTTGGGTTTAAATCAGAACTCCAATTTTAAAACTGGATTAGAAAAACTGAGCTGCTTGAAATTGACTTAAAGTTGTTTCTGAGCTGCCATATGGAGAAACCTAGAGCTTTTCTCTGAAAATGTAAAACTGATATAATACTTCCTGCATAGAATCTTTCCTGTTCAGGAAGTGTTTTCCATTCATTTGATAATAGCTACCTCCAGGACACTCTGTTGGGGCCTTAAAAGGCTGGATTTTTCTCTCTTGAGAGAAACAATAGCAAAGGTGCAGTTTCTTACTGTGGTTGTTGGAGCCTGTTGATGTACTGGCTTTACAGTCTGAAACACTTACTTGTGGATTACTCTTGATAAATATTTGTGTTTGCAGCCTTAGAGCCTGTGTGCCATTAGTTGTTAGGAGACTATAATCTAGAGTAGCTGTCCTGTTTTGTGTCATGCTAGAGCAGTAGTTTTTAACTTTTTTATCTCATGGCAGACTGACAAGGCCCTAAAATTTTCAGCGCACATCACCAGTTTTTTAACAATCGACAACTGCACTGTTTCCTGGGGGCAAACTGTGCTGTTACCAGGGTGGTTGGGGGGGAATCCCCAATGGCCCTACTAATAAATGACTCTCCCCCAAATTCTCACAACAACTTGTGGACCATTTGCAGCACCCTGGTTGAAAATAGCTATGCTAAAGTGTACTGAAGTTATTCCTTGACAGGGTTATGAATATTTATCATAACAACTAAAACCATTATGTAGAAGTTCACTAGTTTTTATCCTAGTGGCAAGCTCAAGCTCCTACCACTTTACTTTGGTACCATAGTCAGTGGGTAAATTGTAACTAAGGGCCAAATCCTATCTAACTTTATAGCACTGGTGCAGCTGCAATGCAGCCCCAAACATAAGGGAGCAAACATTCACTTACCTTGAGGAGTCTTCTGTGACTGCGCCCCCACTACAAGAGGTAGCACACACTCCATTGGCATGATTGCATCCATGCTGGAAAGTTGGATAGGATTTGGCCCTTAGTCTCCCCACGTTTTATAGTCTCTCCATATGCTTTTGTCATATTAAAGCATGCTTATTTGCTATTTCACCCGGCTGTGTGTGTTTGTAGCCTGTGAGGAGTCTTTAATTATGATTATAATAGATATTTAGCTTTAATTCGTAGTTTACTTGAAGTAAATAACCTATTTCATGAAGCTTGCTTTTGGTTCTGTCTTTACACTGTAGGTATGGAATAAACCAGGAACTTTGCCAACTAGTCCCACCTCCACAACAGTAAGTATCCTCTAACTGCAAGGAAGAGAGAGCATGGCACAGCCTTTGTGGAGCAAGTTAAAGATACCATTCTGTAGTTCTCCTAGTGGCCATTCTTACTTTATTCAAGCTTCTTGTCACATCTCAAACTGATATCACAATAACCAGTGCTGTATGTGTGTCACCATTTTATACAAGTAGAAAAAGTGGTACATTGGGCACTGAATGTAATTTTCTGAAAATCTTAACTTTCAGATTAAAAAAAAAGTCTTTAGCTCATTTGATGGCAAGTATATGCAGAACTTATTTCAAAGCATCCTTCTGTAGATGGTCATTTCATTTTCATATTTCCACAGTTCTGTGCCAATAGCAACCTTGAATAAGCTGCTGGTTGATTTCAAATAATGTGGAGATTCTTTCCCCCTTGTAGGGAATAAACACTAGTAACTCTCAGTTATCTATTTGCTTGGACATGCGTATAATAATTAAAACATTGTTTCTGCTAATAGGCTTGATGAGGCTTGATTAGCCTGGTAGTCTAAAATGGTCAGTTCCTGCAAAAATAATTTGATCAAACCTGCAAAATGTGCCTATATGTTAATTTTGATGCAAAATTTGGAATGTTGTCAAAGATTAAGATGGTTTAGGTCAAAGAGGTATGAAACACACAGTACAGTAGGAACTCTAGCTATATAAGGATATAAAGAATGGGAATTGGGGGAGCATAGGAAACCTTGTATTCTATACCATCATTGCTCTAAGCCCTTCCCAGATTTCTTGTGTTTCCTGAAGTTAACTTACCCCATGTTTTGAATATGTTTTTCCCCCAACTATGAAAATTAATAAACACTTATTTAGAAATCGAACCACTGATTTTTGGGATTCTGAAGAAGCTATCAGATTTTGAACTAAAAGCCCGCATTTGCCTTTGAGATTATGAGATTATGATGCTTGAGGAGAAGTCAGTAAATACATTTATGAATACAGGTGTGCATGGCTTCTCAGATCCCAGTCTAATGCTATTAGGTAGTTATGCAAATCGCCTGTTCTTTCTTATGTAAACAGACACTGGCTGGCTGCAGCTGCAAGCTATGGATTGCATTAAGAGCCTCTCCATACCCTGCCTGTAGCAGCAAGTGTCTGTTTACACAACAAAAAGATGTTGATGAGGTCTCCAGAAGCTTTCCTGCAAGAAATTAATACCTCTTTGTTGTGTAAACAGACACTCTCTGGCTATTGGAAACACAATTGCAGTTGTTAAGAGCCTATCCATTGTTATATCCCCTTCCAATATGTGGTCTGTTGTTAGGCGGAACATGGTTAAGCGATGCATGCCTGTACAGGTAGGGTTTTTTTTTAATTTGCGAGGGTTCCCTCGATAAAATGGCATCCTTGTGGATATAAACATTTGCGGGTAATTAAACCCGCGGACTTTGCCCCCACCCTCTGAACCCGACTGGAGCATTGCTCTGATCTGGACAGGAGGGCTTTCTGAGGCCCACCTAAGCTGCATGTGTTCCCCTATGGCCTTGGTGGGTTTCAGAATGGCCATTCAGGCTGAATAAAGTACAAAACTGGAAGTACATTTTAATGCCTTTATAAGGTGTTTCAAGTTGCAAGGAAACCGAAAAACCAGAAGCTGCATATTTTTGGCCTAAACTGCCATTCTTAAGCCTGCCGAGGCCATGGGTGGATGTGCACGGCCTCAGAAGAGCCTTCAGAGGCAACTAGAGCACAGCTCTGGTCACCCTTGGAGGCTTTAGGTTGTGCCAAATTTGGTTCAACGCAGGTCCAGGAGACCCACATTGAGCCAAATCTGTGGATCAAAAATTTGCAGATAATTAAACTCAATCTGTAATTGGAAGCCACTCAAACCTTTTGCAAGAGAGAGAGAAAAAATGACATGATTTCTGGATTTGAAGAATAAAGACAATTATAACAAATGAATGTGAATTGATTAGAGAGAGGATAGAAAAATAGACTAAAAGAATGGCTGACGGAGATGGGTATTAACTACTATGAAGGTGGGATTAGGTGTTTAGGAGATTAGATGAAATACATATTGCTCCACGCTTGGTTTAATTTAGAGCTAATTTGTACGTGTACAAATTGTTAAGGTTTTAATATTAGTGTGGGGTAGTGTTATGTGGTGTGTATGTGATGTGTTTCTGTAGTGTTATATGTTATATGTTTTTGTGGTGTGTGTGTGTGTGTGTTATTTGTTTGAAATAGATTTTTTTCAAAAAAGAAATTACGATGGCCATTCAGGCTTCCCACTCTTACCTAGGGAGAGTGGAGAGAACTTTATTAGGTTTTGTGAATTCAGTAAGAACAATGTAGTGTTGCAGTTGGACACACATGTCTCGCTGATCAAGAGATGGCTATTCCAAACCCTGCATCCATAAATAAGCTGAAACAGAATTGTGTCTTAGGATCTCAGTTGACTTTATGTTGATAACAGCATATTTGTCCTGAAGTGTGTTCATTTAAGGCAACCAGTTGTAATGCATAAGAATCCAAGAGTCTTAGGAATCAGGAAATGCAGACTGTTTCCTCTTGTGGTGTGACCTCTGTTGCTTTTCCTCCTCCTCCTGTTAGATTCTCTGTAGGAATAGCAGTCTTGGAAGCCCATCTAATATATGTGGGTCCCCTCCTGGTGCCATTGGAAAACCTCATAGCTTAGAAAGCATTGGCTTTCCTACAGATTCAGTAACCGCAGCCAGCAGCTACAAGAAAGCACCGGGGTTTGAGCGGGAAGACCTGGTTGGAGCAGAGTACCTAAAGAGTTTCAAAAGCCAGGTAGGTAGGGAATACTGGAAGCAAAAACAGGTTGCAGTTTTATAACACACTTTCCTAGAAGTAAGCACCATTGAACATAGTAAGGCTTTCGGCTGGATAAGCCTGCATAGGATTACACTGTTTCATATTGATTTTGGAACCAGGTTCCAGATTTTTTTTCATGACCGGATATATAATTGACCAGATTTTCATGACGCTGCTGCAGATAGTGGCGAATAGTCCAAAGCAGGAGCTTTGGGTGTTCTGGTGTGTGTAATAAATAAAACCAAAGCAGGAAAGAAGCTTGGCTTATTACACATCACAAAACCAGCCGTCTAGGCATCTTCTACTGGACCAGTCTGGTCTCAGAGCTTGAGTGCCCCAGTGGGTCTTTGCATGGAAATTTATCAGAAAAATAGACAATGGTGTGTTCTAATTAAAAGTGATATATTTTATAAAAGGAATAAAAATTGCATGTTTTTATTGCTGTGCTGCTTTATCACATTTATATTTGTTCTAAAGGGTGAATCTTTCTTTCCTATATTCTCATTGTCTGGTCCCCAACAGTGCTGATAGAGTCCTTGGATTTATGCCAGTTTAGTTCCCAAAACATCTGTAGGATTTCTGAAAATGCAAAGTTTAAAATAAAAATGCAATAATTCCGTTTCATTGGTTGGAGAGCAGGTGGTGGTGTGTTTTGCTGCACGTAGCTCATAGTTCTTATTGGGATGTAAGCTGATTTTAATTCCATTGGCCACATGGAATGAGAGATCTTAAGATCAAACCAAAAGATTTGGATCTTTTGGGTTGTGGATAAGGGTGTTGAATTAGTTCTTCATGTTAGGAAGGACTTATGGTATAGTGGTAAGCATGTTTTCTTAGAAATAAGTTTCAATGAAACACTCGGACTTAGGCACCAGGTTCCATAACATAGGTTTGTGGTAGCTGTTTCCATAAAACAAGCCATTTGTCTATATCATAGGAACTGAGATGCTCCTTCATGCTTCCACAAACCTTTCACTTTAGGTCTTTCATTGGGACAGTAGACATTTTCCAATTCTTGTGGCTATTGTTTTACGTACATTGGCTCTTGTATGTGGCCAGTGAGTATATAGCTAAGGTGCCAGTTAACTAATTCCAGCTCAATGACTACAGAACTCAGAGTAATGGATTTCTGTATGGGATTGGAATCCTGCAGCACTGGGTCAGCTAAGGAGCTTCAGCTGCCATATGGCTCTAAGTAAGGTATAGCATTTATACAGATATAATATTTATGGAATGTAGGGAAAAATTAGAATTGTTTTCTGAAAAAGTGACATTGAGGGAAAATGACAATGCCTGCAAAATTTTACTTGGCAGTAAGTACCAAAATGGCGTTGGGGACTCAACAATGATATCTAAATGGATCTGCCTAGACATTATCTAGTTATGAAAAACTCATAGAGAAGTCAATGGAAACTTAATTTAGGAGTGTTTATCAAATTATTTCTTTTCTCCACAACATTTCTGAAAATGTCCCATTTTTTCCCTACCAGGCTATGGGTTGAAAAAGCATTCTTCAAGTCCCCTGTGTTGCTAACTTTACTGCTGGGCTTGTAAACAAATACACACACAAACAGTTTTTCGTAATGTTACAATGTAATCTATGAATGCTTACTTGGAAGTAAGTCTCACTTATTTCAGGGGGATTTGCTCCCAAGAGATTTGGATTAAAAACCACACCCCTGGCAGATACTGAATACCCTTTCAAAAAGTAAAAATGAGTAAGAAAATAGTGGTGCCTGCCATTGCACCACAGAATTGCGCCATTTGCAGGGCTGCAGTCTTCTGACCTCCTCTATGTCAGTTCCAGGTCTTGGTTTGCCCCAGAATGCATCATAAATGTGGCTTAGAGGAGCTGAGAAGACTGTTCTGCAGCCCCTGCAAATGGTGCAGTTTTGCTTCGTGTCAGTAGGGAACGCTGTTTTCTTACTCACTTTTTAAAATGTTTTTCCAGTGGAACCCCTGCATCTGCAGCCCCGCAAATAGTGACATCTGTGGATAAAGTGGGTCCACTGTACTACATGTGCACAATGCACACCTCCTCTCCTTCCCACTCTTTTTGTTCAGCACTTTCCTTTTTCTTTATGGGTTCTGATTTTACTGAGGACAGTCAAATAGATTTTGACTGAAGGCAAGAAACTTATAGCCTTGTTGAAAGATAGCCATCGGTCAAATCACATTTATGTGCTCTCTCTCCATGTGTTTTCCTTTCTATCCTCTTTACTTCAGCAGGCAAAGATAAAATCCCATTCAATGGAGCACAGAACCCAAGAACAGCCTCTGCTACAGCCCAAACAGGTAGGTTACTCCAAAAGGGCATATTGCTTGGTTTTCACATCACCTTCACTCTGAGTACTAGCTACATCTATGGAATAAAAGTTATTTGTAGTTTGAGTGGCTGACAAAACTCTCCTAAATAGTTCCGGAATGTGAGTTCTAACTAGTATATATTCAGGCTTGTATAAAGAGTTGATGCTGGGTATGGTGATGCAGCCAAATTTAGAATAATAAATCTGTCCTGTGCTGCAGAAACATTAGGGAAAAAGTTCAGTGTTAGCTCACAAAATCTCTTCATTTAGGCTAAGTGATTTTGGTTTTGAATGTGTGACAGGACATGATCTGTTAGATCATGAGTTATTGAGCCAATGGTCTTATGATATAGCTGCTAACGCATATGAGGGTGCAAACATAATCAACTTTCCAGCACGGGGCTAAGGGCAATGCAGCTTTGAGATAAGGGTACAAACATTTGCTTACCTTGAGGAGTCCTCCGTGACTGCCCCCCCAACTGCAAGATGCAGCGCATGCCTCAAGTTGCACAGCTACATCAGTGCTAGAAAGATGTGCAGAATTGCGCCCTGAATTGTTTTACTGTAGTTCTCCAGATATGTATAAGGCCAACACATATAGAACTAAATGGAATTTTATCATTTCATATCTCTAGTGAGAACGTACCTTCCCAGTATTCAGTCCACTTTTTGATTGAATGTAGTTAGAAGTTTGTTCACTGGGTTTCTCAATTGCATGTTTTCAGAATGAGTTATCCAATGCTTCCTTTTTCAGGATATATTGGGAATTCTTCCTGTTGGCAGCCCACTGACATCTAGCATCTCCTCTAGTATCACCTCTAGTTTGGCAGCAACACCTCCAAGCCCAGCAGGCACCAGCAGTGTCCCAGGCATGAATGCCAATGCCCTTCCATTCTACCCAACCAGTGACACAGTGGAGTCTGTAATAGGTAATACTGCGTATGCACGTGTGCTCATGGAGTACCTCCGGAAGGGAACATCTCAGTTTAGGAAGTGCATGTTTTAAACCTAGATATCATGGGGAATTTCTGAAGGATCCATGTTTTCCTTCTAGTTTTAGATACTTTAGATGGCTGACATTACTGGAATATGAGCACCTTCATACACCATAACTTTAACATTGGAACAGCCAAACACAGGAGCTCCCTTAGCTAATTTCAAGACATGTTAATTCTATAGAAGAGTGGCAAGATGGTGGATACAAAATTATTTTTGCCCACACAAAAATTCAGAGCAAACCTAATGACTTGCACACTGTCAGTCAACTTACTTTGTGCTTGCTGAATTCACAGATCACAAAACTGGCCCAAGGTGCCACTGCAGTCAGGTATAATCTGTGGTTGAGCAAATGTTTTCATAAATATGATAAGGATGAAACTCTCCCATCTGTACATATCGGGAACAAAGTCCTTATTCAATTTGTGACCCCTTTTTTCTGCTTTTCATCAAGGGAATGGTATGCTACTGTTAGACTCTTTCCTCCAAACATTTTCTAGTCTTCTCGAGGAGAATAAGATTTTGTTAGACAAGCATCTCCCATTTTGTTTTCTTCCCTAGCACAATTTTATGTCATATTTTGATTTGTTTTAAAATAAGAAAGATATGGCCCTGCTTGATGCCTCTTGCTTTCCAGGCAACTTTTATTGTTGTTAACTATTTATTTTTTGTCATAAACCTGGAATCGTACAAGGAAAAGAAACATTCCCTGCTAGAGGGAAAAGTGGGGAGGATAATTAGCCATTGACAGCATGCTTGGCTCACTTTCTGATACATCTTGTGCAGTGAATTTCTGAGGAGACTGGCAGTATCTGGCATAGGCTCAAAAAGCTATCTTTTAGGAAAAGCACTAAAGCAGAAGGACAAATCAGGAGAGGAGCATCCCTTTTCAGTATATAAAATGGTTTATGTTTGCTCTTTTGATCCCATAACTGAAATAATAAATATCAAGACTATAATGCAAATGATGCAATCCTATGTCTGTCAGTGATAATAGGGCACATTTACTAGACAAATTGACCAAGAATAGCACTGGGGGAGATCCTGTGCAGGCTTACTCCATCTCATCCCCAACTGGCAATGTCCATGCTATTGCTGACCCACCGTGGGCCTTTGCTGGCTATAGCCTGCTTGCTAGGCTAATGCTAATCCATTCTCCCCTGCCTCTTGCCTGACTGCCACACACAATCCCCCCTTTCCAGTCATACCTGCACCTCATTCTTACTGCCCATCTCCTCCGTCACTGACTTGCAGCCCAAATCACTACTTCCCTGTGGAATTCCTTAAAGTGGGGAAATTGCTGTGGCAATGCACCACGGACACCCAGGCTGCCAAGTGACTGGGTTAAGCAACCACTTATGTCACTTGTTGTTAAATTAATCACTGGATGTGCTTTTATCCAGGATCAAAATACATGGCAGGTGTTGCAGGGTGATCTGTTTTGCATTGTTGCTATTTCTGTTGTTCGTCTTTGGGAAGAACCTGAGTCTATGAAAGGCACTGAGAGTTCAAAATCAGGCAAAGTGATATGAAAGTGATATGAAAAGCTACCTCATTTAGACAGTTCTTGACTGACAGCAGCATTGTGCAGTGAGTAGTAGGGCCCTGTAGATTCTCCTGTCCAAAGCAGTGGCATCTCTGCATGTAGGCAATTTGGGCTTCCCTATCCCTTGAAGTTGTTGGTCCTTTTGTAACATATAATTGGTGCCTCTGTCTGGCAGAGTCTGCCTTGGATGACCTGGACCTGAACGAATTCGGAGTGGCTGCCCTGGAGAAGACATTTGACAGCAGCTCGGTGCCCCACACGAGTGGCATCATGATAGGTACATGAAAGCAGCAGAGCTTTCTTTGATCTTCTGCCAAGCAGGGTTTGCCCCATCAGCTGGCTGAAGCAGCCTAACATGCTCTCAAAACCAGCTCTAACATCTTTGGTTGGTTGGCAGCCAATGAGCGCCTTTGAGTAAAAGGGTCCTCATTGGCTAGCAGATCAGAATTTTCTTTCACTGGTTACAGGCCTCCCAATTATGTTTATGAAATAGACATGGCTTATTTTGCTTTTGTAGTATCTTAGCAGTGACACACTAAACATGTTCACAAAATTATGACATGAACACTGCATTTCATGAAGAGCAAAATCTCCTTTGAAAATAATGGGAAACAAATTGGATTTGTATCATTGTTCTGCTGTCACAGGACCATTGCAAGGCATTATAGCCACACATTGACAAAATATCGCATACGTAGCTCATCATCTTGTGTGTGGTCATTTCAAATCAGCATCCTTTTCTTTCCCCCCCCCCCTTTCTCTGGTTGTTTAGGTGAAAATAGTCCTTACAACCCTGGTGCCTCTGTTGTGAGAATCCCTTTATTCATTGACACAGGCACCTGTGTGAACTGAAGCCGTGTGCAAGTTGGTGGGTGCATGGGTCACTCCTGCTACTTCACAGTGTTGTTTGAACTGTTGGCCTCTTAAGTGCACGTCCATCAACTTCAATTCAATCCTCCTTGATATTGGGTGTTGCAGACCATTGCAGAATGCTCTGCAGTGCATTTCTGTCAACACATAGTTTCATTTCACCACATCCCGCCCTCGGTATTTGTTTCAGATTTGAGCAGTTGCACAAATCAAAGAGCCTCCCGCCCCCACCCCCCATGATCAAGTCTGCATTCACAAAAACCAGTTCCTTTTTGAAGAGGTGGGACGCTGCACAAGATAGCCCTGCACTGTCTATGCTGATTCTGGCTAAAAAAAAATGGAAGTGGATGTTGCTGTGCAGACCTCACAAATCAGATGCAAGTCAGAATGTGGCCACATTTGTGCTTTTTGTGAGTGTATTCACAGGTTGGACTCCCTGAAGCCAATTGCCTTTTTTGAGGGGATTATAAATGCTGTGCTCCTCAGATGATGAGTAAACTGATCTACAAATTTTCTTGACATTGCAGACTCACTCCTCCTCCTTTACCCTGTTTTGTTGACATAGAGAAAGAGGAAGCATGGCAGGGATACGTAATATGACACTTCGGTTGCTTCTACTCACAATCTTAACTCATACAGGCTGGAAAGAGATCAGATAGTTGTGTGGCATGAAGGAGTCCTCCCCTGGCCACATTAGATCCACTTTGGTTTCTAAATCTTCAATAGGCAGTGCTGTGCACCTTCAAGCTTCATAAATATAAGGAGTAACATAGATTAAAAATAAACAAATCTGAAATTCTAGTGTTCCTGACAAAGCCAACAATTTCTGTGCTTGATTCTGCTGCTGTGCCATGCAGTTTTTTGGACTCCTCTGTTGTTTAGATGGGGAGGTGATCTTCTCTGTTCTTTTCTGTGGATCTAGCATAAATAATTACAATTAATGGTCTGATCTGCTAGAACATCTTCTTCCTTATGAAGAAGGTATGCTTATAGGTTGGATTGTTCATAATGTGGCCTATTAAATTCATAGCTGCTTCCTTGACACAAAGTCTTTGAATATGAAGCAGCAGCAAATGGGGCCATTTCTTAAGTGACATTACAAACATGCTTTTATTCTTAACATAATGGGGAAAGATCTGAGCTCATGGGAAAGAGAGCCATTTTCATTTAGCGTGACAATCCTTGGAAATGTGATTGATTAATTCAAATTATTTGATAGAGACATATTAGTTTCCTGTTTCTATGAACAGAATTTTAAAGATGCCCTTTATCTCTAACCACTGTTAATGCCATAGCAAAGTGTAGCATCTGGGATATCCTCTTGCACTAGTAATATTGGGGATAGCACAAAAGCAATTTTATGTAAATGAATATAATATGGTTAGTGTGTGATCATTGTGGAAATACAAGAAATGGGAAAGAAAATCCTCCTAAATGTCTCTTGTGACAGACTATAAAAAGGCCCTTATAAATTTGAGCACCATTGATTCTTTCCCCAAAGCCCTGTTTTGCACATCTAAGACATCTAAGAATGTCTTATTTCTACCTTACCTTCAGAAGTATTATGGAAACTGTTCCTCTGATCCAGTAAAGAGGGGTGTAAAGTAGAGGAAGACTCAACTCCCCATCCTTCGCTGGTGCAGTGAGAGTGAAGCAAACACCTGCTGTTCAATTCCTGTGCTGTGCTTCCACTCATAACTCATGGCTTCTACATTCCCATCCTTTCTGTGTGTTCTTTGTCCAGGTGGGAGTTTGCTGCAAAGTTCTGCTCCTGTAAATATCCCTGGGTCCCTTGGAAGTTCTGCCTCCTTTCACTCTGCCTCTCCTTCTCCACCGGTCAGCTTATCATCGCATTTCCTCCATCAGCCCCAGGGACACTTAAGCCAGTCAGAAAACACATTCCTGGGGACATCAGCTTCTCATGGATCATTAGGTAAATGCTCAGTGCGTATGTGAGATCATGCGTGTTAACATGTACATACTTGTCTATACCATGTAAGTATTTTCCTTTTATCTTAGCTTTCATTTGAATGTTCACATTCTGTGTTGCCACCTAACATATCTTGTGACCATAGGGTGAGGAAGGATAAGTAAGCCTAAAACAATTCTAGAAGGATTTACCCCACACAAGAAGACAGGTTCAGTGCCTAATATGTCTGTACAACAAAGAGCAAATGTAGCAAAGTATATTTGGATAAGTTGAGCAAGCTTTATCTTGGAAGGCAGACATCCTTAACCTCTCCTAGTCTGATCTGGCAGATATATAACCGCTTTCCAACTCCTAACACTACATTGAATGAAATTCAAAATATGCAAGTAAAGCTCATAAATTACACCCCCCCCCCCAAAGGGAATGTTTCTGTAGCTAGGACAGAAAGAACAGCCTGAACAGAATCATTAGCTCAGGAGAGTAATGACAGTCCATACTAATAAGATATCGGTAACAATAGGTCCTTCACAGAGAAAATATACACCTATATAATCCCATAAGCGAACAACTTCTGATACACACAACACTGTTTTATGCTTTGATCACATTTAGGTCAATGTGATCTGTGCTTAACTGGGTTTCAAGACAGGGGTCTTTCCCTGCCTTCTGTGGAGATGCCAAGGGTTGAACAAGGGAGTTTCTGCATGCCAAGTATTGCCACTGAGCCATAGCCCCTTCCACTGATACTCTTTGATTGACAATAACAGATCATGAAAATCAAGTGTTCCAAGTACAGTTAACACATCTTTAAGGAGAATCAAGGTGGAATAATACTCCTTTCAGTCCTGAATTCTGCAGTTTTAAGACAACAACTTTGAACTTCCTTCACCATAATGCCACAGCTCCTTTCTAGAAAGAACAAAAAGGGCTTCTGCATTAGAGAATGTGATATCCAGCAGACTTTGGTTCTTACACCTTCATTTTAGAAGCTGGCTGTTGGGCCATTTGCAAAACATTCAATGCCAACATTTGAAGGATGTCATCTTAAAGCCACATCAGGCCTGCTTTAGAATTGTTAGATCAATATTTACACCTCAGTAGTGAGGATCAAAAATCAGTGCTTGCATGCTCAGAAACACTCCTTCTTTGTCATGACATATTTCTCAGCTAATCCCTGGCTTTAAATTAAGGTTCCAAGGCTTAGCATTGACTCCAGTTAACTGAGACATTATAAATGCAACAAGCCTGAGGGATACTTAATAGTAGTTAAACAGAAGAACCCCTTATGTATTTGCTACTGAGATTTAACATTTAATGTCCTGGGCACTGTACAGCATAGAAGAGTTATCCCTACTAAAGAGGCTTCCACTCGAGATAAGATACATGAGAGAAATGAAAGAGAGAAAATGGGAAAGGAATAGGGAGGATGGCATGTGAAAAGGCTAAATTCTAGATACTTTTTCAATTTTAAAGTGTTTTCATGAGCTTAATCACATCTGTCTGTCACATCTTATAATCACCTGCTTTTGTACAAGAGATTCATGGTCCTTGCATTGGAGGCCTGTTCAGACTCATTTTAAGTACTCTAAGGCAGTGGTTCTCAAAGTCCTACTCCAACTTTGAGAACCCTGTAAGTCTTTGTGTGGGAGGGGGGCAGCAACACGGTCACCATGATTGCACTGCTGCCAGGAAGGGAAGGCTTTTTAAAAACTTATCTGGGGGTTGCCTTGGCTCTCCGGGGAGCCTGCAACCTCCCTGCAGCTTCAAACTGCTGTTAAAAGCAAAACAACAACAAACCCAGTTCTGGTTTAATGACAAAACAGGAAGTGATTTTTTTTAAGCAGTTTGAAGCTGCAGGGAGGGCTGCAGAGGGGGTTGCGCATTTCCCAGACCTTCTGGAGAGCCATAGCAAACCCCAGGTAAGTTTTTTTAAAAAAACCCTTCCTGGCAGGAGTAGCGCAATCGCACTGCCGCCAATTTGTATGGCCATTCCCCTTGGGGGAATGGCTGTCTTCAGATTCCCCTGGTGGGTCACCACCCACCAGTTTGAGAACCACTGATGTAAGGGGTGTGCTGTATGCTAGGTTATGGAGTAGGTGCATGCATCCCCCTGACTTTGCAGATGGAGTAATTTGTAATTCAAGTGGTACATTTGTAAACTTCGTGCATGTGTACATGCAGGGCAGACAGTGCAACCCCTTAGAAAATGGGGGAGAAAGGGTTAAAATTTGCACAATGCGGTATGTGCATTGTGCTTGCCATCACACATTACCTCGGCCATGCAGGATTTCCAGATAATGAGTGTGCAAGTTCCTCTTTGAACAGAGACTTTTAAGAAGCACCTGCATTACTGGCTCTCAGTAGGCTAGTAATTAGTGGAAGTCTATTTTCCTGTGAGCAGTTTAATTTTTGTAAGTGGTATAGAATGTTATGGTCTGGATTTTTTTTCTGCCTTTGTGTTTGCCCTTGTCCTGATGCTATGCCCAAATTCTAGGGCAAGGCCTCCAGGTGGAGTCAGGATAAACTCGCACTAACCATGCTGCATCATTGTGCAGTGCAAGTATTGGTGTGAATGGTGCCTTCCTCTGACTGCTAAAACCAAACTCTAATTAAATTCAGTTAGAGGAAAATGTAGATAAAGAAGGCTGGAGCAATGTTGCAAAGCCTTCCATCTGCTTCATCTTATCTTACCTGAACATGTTTTTTTGGTAAAAAAATACCCCATGAAAGGCAGAAGAAGCATTCCATGCCGCTCTGTGGACTTTGTGAGTCCCCCCCTTTTTTTTTGAAACCAAAAAATCTATTCACAGCATGCTGTTTTATGTGTGCGTGCGCTAGTAGATAGCAGCACCAGTAGAGGCTGAAATGTTCAATATTTCCACTAGGTTTGGGCAAACTAGATTGTTCAGTGTGTTGCACAGCAGCAATCCCAGTTTTTGTCGCCAATGAATACTCAACAGGAAGCCTTGACCAGTCTGTGCTCTGTAGCAAGTGTCCCTATGTCATACAGGTATTTGCTTAGATGTACATCGAAAACAGACTATGTGAAGTAGCCCAGGTTTCTTCACTGTTAACAGTCTCTGCCCTAATTGAAGAATTGGTCTCTAGGCAGATTGCTGTGATGTGAGCTAAGCTGGTTTCTTAAATTAACTTCTGAGTTAATTCAACAAAGATTCAGCTAGGGACGCTATAAAACTGATTTAATCCTCATTTTGTACTGAAGTTAAAAATTAAATTTAGGTTAATATGTTATAGTAGTATACTATTATAACAGTAGTATACTAATTCCAATAATTATAGGTGGGATGGGGTGGACTTGGTCTGTTGATGAGTTCTGTTTTAACATGAAGGGATTGTCTCTTCTGAAATAAATTTATGAAAAGAAATGTTTGGGGCAACACAAGGCCTAATTAGACTGACAGGCCAATGAATGAGACTTTTTAAAAAAAGGTATCCACACAAGGTTTGCTTTTTAATCAAGCCCATTCCTATATTGGCCATTTCCTCCATGGGTGTTCTAAATGCACTGTGATGTATGTCTAGCTTGATGTATGTCTAGACCCCTGCACTGTGTAGCTCCCCTGCCCTCTAGCCATTGGTGCTGTAGCTCATGAGGTGCAGCGCAGAATGGCAGGAGCAGTGGTGGCACCTGGACGCCATGTGTCATGGCTTGTTTAAAAGGGGAGGATTTGTCACTCTACTCTTCCTCTAGCCACAGTGGGAGAGCCCAATGCAGCCATGTCAACAACCCTCTCCAGAATTCCCGAATTAACTGTCCCATGAAGGACTGAAACCGTGTATTCACTCTCTGCGAGTGGTGGTGGGCCTAAGTTTTGTTAGGGAAAGGGCTAAGCCGGAAATACCTTTGGCATAACATTTTTCTTCTGTCTCTGTATGAAACAGGTTTAAATGGGATGAACAGCAGTATATGGGAGCACTTTGCTTCTGGAAGTTTTTCACCCAGTACCTCGCCTGCATTTCTGTCGGGTCCAGGTGCTGCCGAGTTGGCCAGACTGCGACAGGAATTAGATGAAGCTAACAGTACAATAAAACAGTGGGAAGAATCTTGGAAGCAAGCCAAACAGGTAGAGTGCCATGGAAAGGCTATGGGGTTGAGAGTCCGAGGAGCATCTGATTAATTGTCCAGTTAGTAGTTTGCAGTTCAAGACAGATTTGCAGGTGTTGTGTAGTGATGTCATAATCCCCTGGCAGTCGTGATTTTTTTTCTTGCTATGTGTAAGACTCATTTACTAACAGAGACCTAAACAGATTTCTGTTACAGCGGTGCTGAGGAATAGTTTGCAAATTGTGAGGAGGTTTGGAAATGTACAGTCAAAACTCTCCTGCATCCCTCTACAAATAGTGGTGGGTTTTTTTTTTCCATGTATAGCTGGATTCATCTTTCTCATTGTTTTATACTGCTTTTGTACACTTTTCAAATTGGCATTCAGCTCAGCCTTTACTGTAATGTTCTTGTCACCCTGAGGATGAGCAGAGTAGCTGTAATAGGTCGCGCTCTCCTGCATTCGAACTGCTTCTAAGTTTTAAATACATGGTGTGTATATGCTCCCTCTGGGGAAAGTGTGTCCCCGCACGACAATGGCTAATAGTCGTGGGGGTTTACATGGGGGCCTTCTGCTCTCGAGATCCCGCTTGCTCCCGTTCTCTTTGTGTGGCACAATCTCCTTGACATAGGTGCTCCAGTGGCATAGCTAAGGCATCCACTCCCCAGGGTCAAAGACGATTTTGGAGCATGCATTGTTTTTGTAATGGTCACATTTCTCGTTCGTTCTGAATCGTATCATGCCGATTACAAAAAAATATTCATGTAAAACGTATTCCTTTAAATTTCCTTCATTTATAAAACTGATTTTTTATTTTATTTTTTTGGCCCTCAACAATATGATGTGGATTTGTACTGAAAAGTTTGGAGACCCCTGACATGTAACATGATGGTATTATTCGTAGTTACCAAAGTTTTCACAATTTTGGCCACTAGTGTCAAGTTCAGCTTGTAACTATGTCACTGAGGTGGTCTATGGAGGAATGGGTTTAAATGTGGATGCCTGGAGCAGATGTTCTTAGGCTGCAATCCTATTGATACCTTCCCAGCCTTATGGAACACAGTGGGACTTACTTCTGAGTAAATATGCATAGGGTTGCACTGTTAGTGTCTATTGATTCACAGGCATACGCCGTGAAATGTGTAGGGAAACATATCTTACTTGCATAACAGAGCTGTTCACAAAACGTGTCATTTCCACCTCTGGGCAATTACTCTGCCACAAGAAGAGAGCAGGAGCAGACAGCAAGCCCAAAGGTGGAGGAGCCTACTTACAAAGAGACCAATTTACTAAGAGTAATCTGCATGATAGTATTCCTAGGAGGAGAATCACTCTAAAATCCAAATTGTGTTTACGCCTCTTATCTTGCCTCATGTTTGTCTGGAACTTGTGGTATGAATTGTCCTTTAGTGACAGAAATACATGAATATGCCCAGAGTCCATTTTTCAATCTTTTTCCAAGAATCTGTGGATATAAGAAAGCTGATACATCCATATACAAGACCTTTATTACAGGCATACCCCAGTATCTGCTGGAGTTCCGTTCCAGTCACCCCTGTGAATACCTGAAACCATGGATAGAGGGGACGCCTTTTTAAAAGATAGGGGAACATCAGTGGTTTTGCTGCAACAAGGTAAAAAAATTGTTTAATGTTCCCCTGTCTTTTTAATAGGCATCCCAGTATCCATAGTATCTGTGGATAACTGAAACTGTGGATACCAAATCAGAGGATACTGGGGCATGCATTCAGAAAGGATTCAAAATATAGCGTGTCACCAGGAGATGGAGAATTCCTATCACATTACCTCCTCAAAAAACTAGAAATAGATCCCTTGCCTCAGATGATCTGGAAGAAACAAGCTGAGAGTTTATTCTGGTTTTCTTGCCTTTGGAATATGCAGGCCTGCGATGCTTGGAAAAAAGAAGCTGAGGAGGCAAACGATCGTGCCAACACAGCAACCATAGAATGTGAGCTAGCACGGGAGCAAAGAGAGACCTTGGAGCTGCAAGTGAAGAAACTCCAGGAGGAAATGGAGAGGGTTCACACTGGCCAGGACCCTCAGTTCCTGTGTTCACTCTCCGATCTAGAGACCCTTTCCCTTTCTACACTCTATACCTTCCAAAAACAGTTGCGTGCCAACCTGGAAAGAGTTGATAAGGTGGGTTGGAATAAGAAGCCTTATTATCCACAGTGAGCTTATACTAGGTTACTTTTTTATATTCTAAGTAATGCCCACTGCTAAAAAGCTGAAATGGTTGACTTTTGTAGATAGAATGGCCCCATTAAGTAGCCCATTGTGTCTCTGGATGGGGGAGAGCAGTTGTACACCAGGCTGCTCTTCCTCGGGCAGCAGGCATGGCTTAAGTCAGCGGTCGTCAATGTTTTGGGGCAATGGCCCCTACGTATATATGAATGACTGAGATGGGAACCCTAACGTTGATCCTTCCCCCTCTCAGGACCCTATCCTGGAGCCCATCTAGCCCATCCCCACCCCAGCATTTGTTCTCTGTAACCAAATATTCTTATCAGAGAGAACAGAAAAAGCTACCATGAAGCCTGGCACTAGGATAAGGTATGTTAGCACAATTGCTAAGAATTGGAGCAGGAATGAGGCACCATCTCCTTGTACCTGAAGGGGTACATCTGATTCCCTTTACCACGCGGTGCTCTAGTCCAACCTTTTTCCCATAAGTTGCTATGACCCCACAACTGAGGCTTCACAACCCCATTGAGGTCCCAACCCCAAGGTTGAAGAACATTGGCTTAAGCCATAACAGTAGGAGAACAAAGGTCCAGGTCCAGAACAGGACTCCTATGTAATGGCTGAGACTTATAAAGTGCGGTAAGATGGCTCTTGCTCTCGCATGCAGTGTCTCTCTGTGCTTTAGGACTGTTGGGGAGGGCCACTGGGCAATTGGAATCTGCTCAGTGGGCAGCGGTGTCCTGAGCTTTGGGGACATAACTGCAGCCCAGTAATTTTCACTACTGTAATACCAATACCACTGGCAGAGGTGGAGAAATATCAAGCTCTCAGGACAAAGCTGCCACCTGGATCCCTTTGCCTGGCCGTACAGAGCCACTGGGAAAGAGTGAATGAGAGCAGGGACAGGCGAAGGAACAGTAGGTACTTGAGCAAAGAGAGGCAAAGGGCTCTTCCCCCCCTGTGTACGCCCTTTCTCTTCTCCCATCCCCTGTGAATTTTGGTGGGTCTTCCATTGTTGACTGTTAGCATGTGTAAAATGGAAAGTAGCAGCTGCCCCCCAAGTGTGCTTCCCAACACCCATGTTGTTTCCACTGACAACCCTCTTTGACCCCCACCGTCTCTCTTTCAGGCAGTGTTTCAGATGCAGTCGGTGAAATGCCTCAAGTGCCAGGAAGAGAACCGGGTGGTACTACCGTGCCAACACACTGTGCTGTGTGAAACCTGCGCTGAGGAGGGCGAATGCCCCATCTGCCACCCCAACAGGCCACACGTGCTCCAGTCGTGACCCTACTAGGACACTGGGCTTAGCATATCACATAGAACTTTTTAACTTTATATATAAATATATAAATATAAATATAATATGAATATATATATATGAACATATATATATACATAAAAACAAAAATTAGTTGCAGAGCACTTTTTAATACTTTGCATTTCCCATTTAAAGGGTTCCCCCTTTGCACCCAATCCCCACTCATTCTAACTCCTGAGAGACTTGCAGAGCTCTTTTTAATACAGATCAAATCAAAGGGCCGTTAGCAGAGAGTCTGCTATTGTGACCCCTCTCCCCCCCCCTTTTTTTCTATTTAGGATATAACAATTTTTTTTCCTTCTCTTTTGGAGAGAGATTTAGAGGGGAGGGTGACAAGGGGGTTGCAAGTGCTTTCCAGAGTGAGGCTTGACCTGTGGGGAGAAGAAAGGTGGAAATCAAATTTCTTATGTCTTCGTCCCCCTCCTCTTGGCTCTTGCTTCATCATCTTCCCTTAACATTTTTAAAGCACTAGTCTTACACTTGACTCACCTTTTAACTGTTCATGGTAATCGTGGCCCCTTTGCAGCCCCTGCCTGTTCAGAGCTTCAGTTATCTGGGAACTCTTGTTGGCCTTCAGTGGGGGCAATGAGCTTGTCTGTTTTGAAGAGCTGAAATTTTACTTTTTAAAAGAGTATTTAAGCAGTTCTGGGCTTCTACCAAAACAGTGAATAGAATGTATTTTGGGGGAAGAGGAATGAAATGGGGACAACAAATCAGCAAGGCCACGCCAACACTGATAGTAGTGGTTTTGCATGTGTTACTCATCAGTGAGGCTTAGGTGAACTTTTAGAGTAGTGTTTCCCGAAGTGTCAGTCATGACCCATTGGTGCTCCAGGAGCATTTGGCTCCAAACTGGAACCATTCTGGAAAGGAGGGGTGCCGGCCCAGTGTCGCTGCTGGCTGAATTATTTACCAGGTGTTTCTAGAGGCCTCTTCCAGGTTGCACCAAGCCAGCGACACACTCCTTTGGCCTCTGCAGGCCTCAGAATGGCTCACAGAACCATCCAAAAGCTCCTTCTGGATTTTGGAGAAGACGTAGCTCTAGCTCTTCTCCAAAATTGACCAGACGTAGCTCTTGTGGGCCGTTCTGAGCCCCACAGAGACCAATAGAGTGTGTTGCCAGCCTTGAGCAACCAGGAAGCGGTCTCCAGAGGTGCTGAGTAAGTCATTCTGGCAAGCAGTGTCATGACCCACCGCAGAGGACAAGGTTGGGAAGTGCTGCTTTCAAGAATTCACTAGAATCAGCAGTTGAAACTTTGTAAAGAGCTTAGGTCTAGTGTCTCTTCCCTTGACAATAGAGACAAGTTTCAGAACCGTGGTTAGTGCATGTGGAGGCCGTTCTGAGTGGTAAGTAGAAGCAGAAGTGTGAGGTCACAGGAAGCCCCTTTGGAATAGTATGTTCCTTCTTTTGTTGCTTGCTTGGGGGAGGGGTGTTCCTTACCAGGCTTTGCTTTCAAGCTATCATTAAGTAGATGGAGGTGGATCCTTCACAACTCTTTTGTCTGCCAAATGCAGGTTTATCTGACTATAACTCAGCAAACAGGAAGCACCTGGCAAGTTTTTGGAAATGGAGAAATTGGGTCTTTGCTCCCATGCTTGGCATTCCACATTGTGAGTCGTGTTTAGCTTCATTAGTCTTGAGTAGAGCAAAATCTTGGCCAGATTCTTGGCACATACAAGATACAGAGGCATACAAAATATATTCCCTTTCCATGGGAACTTGACCAGTGCTCTAGAAAATCTTAACACCAATTATATCCCTTAAGCTCAGATAAGTATGATTTGTTTCTCTCTGATTCCTAACATAAGGAAATTCTGATTTTTAGCACAGGAGGGGCCATCTGCTTCCACTTCGTGGTGTTAGCATGGAATAAGCTACACTGCGCCAACATAAGCAGGAGCAATGTAGGATGTGATCACAAAGAGGGTTAACATGCCAAATGTTTCTGTCTGGCTGCCAACAGTGCTTATCTCTGGGGGGCATTCTTCTCCCAGCTTCATCTGCTTACTTAATACCATTTGTTCCAAATACATCTTCAACTTACAACCCTAGAGCAAAAGCAGAATGTTTGTGCTTAGACAGGATGCTTGTGTTCAGATGTTCCTGGTGGCAAGAAAGAGATTCCCATAAAGACATAACTGGGAGAAAGCTGGAAGTGGAAGGTTATAGAAGGTAGGAGAATGAAATGCAGCCTGACAATGAAACAAAGATGCTGTATTTTCCTCTCTTGAGAGAGCACTTAGCGGCTTAGGAGTCAGATGAAGTTGAGCTTCTAATTCAATTCAGACTTTTCTGAAAGATTTGTAGCAAATGCCATGAAGCCACACTTGAAACTCAATGTAGACAAGAAGGAAAGAAGTGCTGAAGAGTTCACAGTGCTTCACTTCCCCCAAAAACATTCCTTTTGCTTGTGACCAAGAACTTTTGTTCTAAGATCCTTTTTATTTTCTTGAGCTTTTTCTGTTTCTCACTATCTTGCTGTTCCAGTTTCAACAAAGTTTCAACCATCTGCTTCTTATGTAGGGGATTCAGCTAATTGTGACTTATGCAAAATTGAAGACTTAGGCAAATATCTCGTCTTTGGTGGCACCTACACCAGGGCATTCTTCAAGGATTGATTGTTTTTGTTCTGTGGAACTGATCTCTGCAGCCTGCATTCCTGTGATTAGTTGCCCAATGGCTGGCCATTGCACATGGGAGCATGGGATTCATTGTGTTTGCATGGTGCAAAGCAAGATTCAGGATGGGGGAAGCAAATTCTCCAGGATATCTGCTGTAACATTAAAGCATCAGCTAAACGCAGAAAATTCTCCATGCAGATACATCCTTATTACCACCCTTTCTAACAAATGTTCTTCTACTTGTCTCTTTAGATTAGCATTACTGTGGATCCTCCTGGGTCAACTTAATGCAACGTCTTTTGTTTGACTGTAGGCGACTTTCATAGCAGCGTGGCATGTCCTCTCATGCGATCAAAGAGCCTGGGCCTGTAAAGGCATTACTCTTAATGTTGAACATGCACTTAGTAGATAGAGAACTGTTTACATCAAACAGAATTGGGTAATCATTTGTCCTGAAGGACAGTGACTGAGAGCCCAATCCTGTGGGCTTGTATTGCCGGTGCTCATTGTATTGCTGCTCATTTGCGGCTCCAGGTGTTGTAAATGTCCTATAGAGCACATTTACGGCAACTGGCGAGGAGGAAGTGCTGGCACTGGGGCCACACTAGTCGGCGCTGTGCGGGCGGTAAGGCCAGCTGGCGCTCCAGAAGGGCTGGCTAACGGTAAGGTCTGCTGAGGTGGAGGGAGGTGGGGTAGGGCAGAATGGGGGTGGGACTGATAGTGTCCTCCACCATCAGATCCTATCCTCCACATCAGGCCTCATGGCCTGATAAGAAGGCTCTCAAATCTGTGCCAGATTTGAAGAGGCCCATCGGCAGGCCAGTGCCCTTACTCAGGGGAAGGGACCATTTGTTCCCTTCTCCTGAGGTGCCTCCTATGGCTGCTGCGGCGCCCGTAGGATGCAGCAGTAGCTGTTTTGGCACCACTGCTCCTGTGGGGGTCTGGCATCATAGGATTGGGCTGCCCAGCTCATACTGAAGTAGTCCACCTCTTACTGGCCATAATGTATCTAGTCCGAGGGGTGCATTTCCTCTTTTTTCTAAAACAGATGGTTAGCAGCCTGTTTGGGTCCTAAACAACAGACAGAAAAAAACTGTCTGTTATTTTGTGGGCCAGCATTCGTTAGATTCCCAAGCTCTGAGCAAAACCAACAACACTAATTAAAACAAGAATTGTAAGCTGAAAATTCCCTCGAGACCAAATTTGCACTCTCATCCGAGTGCATTATAAAAGTGTGAGCTCACTGATTATGTATTAAACTTTGATTCTGTGTTCAGTTTTTAAAAACAGATATTGGACTGAAATCCACTTGTGTCTCAATGAAATTTATAGTGTGGAGTGCTTTGTTTTATGCTTGCATTTTAGTAAACATGTCCTCCTGAATGGTAGAACTCCCATGACAATGTATTTTAACTAGTTTCAAATTTGTTTTAATGTGTAACTTTACAAATAGATGATGAAAAGCAACAGCCCAGTCCACAAGGACTCTAAATCTAGCATTTTGCACTGGGGACTTATCTTGTAAAAGTATAAGATTTAGATTTATAATCTCACTCATTTGCTCTGTCTCTTTGCAATAGTCAGCCCACCTTTCCCCAACCTGGAAAAGCACTGGAAACTCTAACAATCCTTGTTTTCATAAGAGTAATCCAGCTACTCATCATCAGGTTTTTCCTCCAGTGTATTGTCATGTTTAAAGCAAGGACATCATTAGATTTGCTTCCACAATTCCACCCTCCCATATTTTGGAAGGGTTAATATGCATTCCCAGATGATTTCAAAGTGCAGCTCTGTTTAGTGTTCTTTTTTAATTAACTTTTATGTTCGGTAAAACTGCTTTTTTCAATGTGTATATTGTACTAGTATCATTTTTTTAAAAAAAACAATTGGCTTTCTTTTTCTTTTTTTTGTATGAAGAGACACTGCTGGCTGATTTGTGGTTATGTTGTTTTGGTTGTAGCCTTTGAATGTCTGTGCCATGGGGTGAACCTGGTTTCCAACACCAGGAAACATGCCTCAGTCTTAAGGAAAGCTCGTTTGTTTAAAATATGTGAACATTTTTAAAACACACACACACACACACACACACACACACACACACACACACAAATTTTAAATTATGGGGGAGTAATACTTTGCTGGGAATAAAGTGTACTAAACTATTTTGGTAACTAAAAATCATAGGAAATAAACTCTTTGAATCGGGTCTACAGTGTTTATACAGAACTGCAGCCATTTTCAGGCTCTTTGGTGGAAACTGGTTTGTAACACTTAGTTTTGTAAACATTGTGTTTTATTGCTTCCTCTGCCTTTCTATGTGATTGTCCATAGTGAGACGATGATTTTGTGGGACAATTTGTTTTGTCCAAGATTTGCCACAGCTTTGTGTAATTCCAACAGCATCCTTCAGGGGGTGTTAAGTGTGTCACTGGTCTCCCCAAGTGTCACTTAGACGTAGTTGTTGTCCTGTTTCTAAGACCTGGCAACTCCTATAGAATCTTGCTGGTTATCAGATTCCTCCCACCCACCTCCAACCAACCACCCTAGTTGGCAAATTGCTTTGCTGATGGGATGTGAGAGCAAAATTGCACCTGACGCAGAAGCCTATTTACGTGCAGTGCCACAACCCAATCTGTCTGTCTTATTGTGAAGGACCAAAGAATCCAAAGTGGGATCAAAATTTCCCCCAACCCCACAAAATCCCGACTGCTTCCCATCCAATTATGGTTTTTCCCTGCCACATTTCAGCCACTGTAATGTGTAGGCGAGAGGGTGTAGCAGTAGGTTGGTTTATCCACACCTGGGAAGCATAAGCTTCTCAATCCCACTCTTTAGCTCTTTAATAAGCACTTTTTAAAAAAGAATCCTAGATTTCTATGAATTTTAATATTGAAATGAAATAACTGAAATGTGAATGCTTTGTTAGGTACCAAATGGAAAAAACAAAAACAAAACTGATCTGTTTGTTTTGTAAAGACTTAACTTCAGGTTAACTTTCTGTACAGGAAATTTTGTTTACTGTGGGGTGGGGTAATGAATGAGAGGAAATATGCATTTTTTAAACAAAGACAAAACAATCTTGATTGTGCCCAGCAGTTGCTGACCTGTATAGGACCTGCTCAGCCCTGCTTTTTAGACCTACAGGATTCTGTGATTGGCTTTGGCCTGATGCTTAAGTGCAAAATACCTGGTGCTAGAGAAAATCATCCCAAATGGTCTGCCCAAGGAGTTGTTTTTGGATTTTGAAAGTCCACACAGTATTGAACAGAATGCCTTTCCTGTCTCTTCCCGCCATGCAGAGACCTAATTGGAAAAATGGATGTGTTTCCCCCCCCCCCAAAGGTCATATGGACTTGGGAAGGCTTGCTAATATGACTCATTATACCTGACTGGCAATTTTCTTCTCACTCTGGCTCTGAGACAAGGGAATATTAATTATATTTGCAAAAACCACAGTATTGACAAAAGGTCAGTGAGCCTTTACCTTGCTCTCAGTTGGCTGAAGAATTATTGAGGAAGCTTGTGTGGAGAATTACCAGTACCTGCTGCTTCCTTTTCAAGGAGTAACTTTGTGGGACTGAGGAATTTCCACACAGTGCGGCAGGTAGGGAAGGCCACGCTCCTTTCCTGCAGTGCTTCTTGCGGGCAGTTGCCTGTTACAGCACAAAGCAACCCTACATAGAATCCTTGCAACTGTTACCTAGCAAGAAAATACCTTTTTTTTCTTTAACTACCCATAAGTCTCCAAGCTGTACCTGAGCCACCAAGGGCTTTCACAGCTCACAAATGAAGAGAATTTCCTCTCTTTGTGAGGAATAACATTCAGAACTCAACAATTTATTGCGGTTCCAGTTAGACTTTTTCCCATTCTTAGCTCCTCTGAGAAGGAAAAGTATTTATTTCCAGTGTGGGGACTTTTTTTTAATTCCCCTCTGGGATTCCATCAGTCTTTGGAGCAATGCAACCAAAAAATAGATGTTACTGGTGAAAAGTATTATAAGTGAAGTATTCCTGCAAACTAGTGACTGTGGATCAAAGATCTCTATGGGGCTTCCCCACTTGTAGCTTCCAATGTTAAAAGAAAAAAGTAAATACAGTATAAATTCTTAAACCTACACACTGCAGTATTTATGGTGGCAATTCTTGACCAGTCTCTCTCTTTGGATTTTCCTCGATAGGGAGGGGGGAGTGGCTGGGACAGAGAGCCATCCAAATCTATGTAGAAGTCAGCCAAAAGGTAATAGGTGGTGTGTACAATGTGGTGTTTGATTCCATTATTATAGACTGTAATGCGGAACTGTGATTTCAGCTGTTGTTCTTTCTCGTATTCTGTATATATGTGTGTTTGGCTGTCCAGAAACCTGGTTTTAGACACTCTCTTGGCAAAGTGGATTTGCATGTGGAGCTAAAAGAAATGCAATCTTGTGTCACAATTTCCAAGGGCAGGATGGATTTTCTAGAAGACAATAAATTTTTTTATTTTTTTGCTAAGAAAAAAAGGCAGTTTTGTGTGTGTATACGTATGTGAGTTGTAGAGTGCTCCTGTGATGTCATGTGAACTTTACAAAGGGACCTTAATCTGTGCTCGGTAGCTAGGGAGGCGGTCAGGGGGCAGGGATAGGACGCCATCCACTGGGCAGGGCAGATCTCCTGTTCACACTCCTTTGACGTGGAGGAAAGCTATCCAGCAAGTCAAATTAATATCCTTTTGTTTCTTCTCAAGGAGCATGTGCCAGATGAGATACTTTGTGAATTCCATGCTATAAATGCTACACTCTGCATCTATCTTGCCTCCTGATGTGAAAACAATAATGATGATGAGTATTTATGTAACACTTACATATCACATTTAACAAAACCCCAGGTGGTTTACTGTCAAAATTAAATGGCTCCCTATTCTAAAAGGTTTCACTGTCTTTAAAAAAAAGTAGCATGATTAGGGAATTGCAAAGAAAAGGCCCACTCATAGTTTCAGCTGCATTTTATATAAAATTCTTCCCCCAGCCTAGCCCATAAATAGAGAATGTTAGGGATTTTTAAATATAATTCATGCTATAAATATAAAGGCAATCACACACACCTATTCCCATTCATTAAGGGCCTATTGTAAAGAAAAATGTTTTATATTATCTCAAACAAACAAACCCTTCCCCAGCCACACATCCACCTTGGATGCCAGAGTTCCGGAACTGTGGAAAAAGTCACTTGGATTCCCTTGCATAGAACTGGCCTTTTGGCTGCATTCTTAGCACTTCACATTGAGAGAAACTGGGCCTGTCAGATCTCTAGCCCAGATTTTCTCATACTCTCCCTTTGGTTCAAAGTTGGTATTCACCAATGACTTACTTTGCTTCTATTTCATTACTCTGACAAAGGGGGGAAAAGACATTCTGCAACCATCTTCCCAAACTATTGCATTTATTGCATTTATACCTAAGGTTCCCTGTTTAGGTAATTTTAATAACAGAATTTGAGAGTTCTCAGTTTAGAACTGGCAAAGTTTTTCATGGAAATTTTAACAGTCCTGACCCAGAGATGTAGTTGCATTTAAAGGTTCATTGTTACCAGTGCCCCATTGCTTTCAAACTTAATGCACGTCAGATGCCTGAATGCATCTCTGAGAGGTTGTTTCCTAAAAGTAGTCATGTGCAGTTAGGGAAGAGGGACCAACTGCACCAATTCCCGAATGCAAATCCTACCTACCTACCTACCAGTCACAGAGGGGGGGGGGGAAGGGGATGTACCTATATTTCGTCTGTGTATTTTCCCCTCTTAACTATTAATAGCAGCTGGGGTGCATGTGGCTTTGGATAGAGGCTGCACCATGGGAGAAGTTAATTTCCCCCATCCCCTGTACCATAGTCTCATTCCCTACTACATCTGTTTTTAGCAAAAAAAAATCTGAGATGAATTCACACATCTGTAACATGTCTATACTTGACCAGGTCTGACTGGCTTCAGTGGGTTTTACATTGGTTGTTACAATCTTAAGCTCACTGAACCTTGGTAAACCAGCTTGTCCCATGGATTTCAGTGGCATTTAAGTGTGACTAATTTTCTCTGGATTGGTGAGCATCTTTTTTTTTTTTTTTGATTGGTACACATCTTTTGTGTTTGCTACCTGTCCAAGTTATGTACTTGTTGTTATGTTATCCCATCCCTTGTGGCCTCTTAGTGTGTTAATTATTCCTCAGTGCCCTCCCGTTACAATGACACATTATTATCACATTGTCATATGAACAAAACACATTTATGATCCAAGTTGTGGTCACAGAACCTACTCCTGCTAGATGTACTGTACATATTATCTCTACTTCCATATTCATTGAAAACTGTGTTAGTGTGATAACTCAGTCAGGATACAGAGCCAATTGCTTTAGTTTTTTGTCCATTGTGCATATTATTATTCCTCCCTATGTTTGACAATATAGCAGTGATACACTTGCATCAGAATATACCTTTAGAGAGTATCTTAGGCTGGCTGGCTGGGTGAACATAGCCCCAAAGTGAGAATGTTTGAGAATAAATGGTGAGTGGCTATGGAAATTTCCTTCTATACCACTGATTATGACATGTGGAACAGCAGTTTGATAAGGTGTAGAAGAAGAGAGAGGTGAGGCAACTATCAGATTTTCCAATGCTGGTGTGAAAGTTGCTTGCTCTTCTATGGAACTAGAATAGTAGTTCCTATCCTGTGAGATTGAACTCTCTGGGGTAGTAAAAAGAGAAGAGCCTCATCTATGTCTTGATGAATGAAGACTATTCTGCGCATTTGGAAACTGCTGCAGGGAAGGTACCCGAATGCACCTTGCAATGTATTTACCAGTAAAGCCAGTACATGACATGATCTACGCATGCAAGATGACTAATATACAAATGTTCCTCTCGTATCTTGTCTCTATATTGGAGCCCTAAATGCAACTACAGCAAGGCTTTGGCAGGACAGAGATGATAGCAGTTCACTGGGAAGACGGAGCAACCTTAGCACCCTACTGTGGTGCCTCCCCCCTCAGGCAAATGACCAAAGCCTATCTTAAGCCAATCTTTATCCATGGGGTAAGAATATAGGGAGGTGGTGGCGCAGTGGGTTAAACCGCTGCTGCTGAGCTTTCTGACTGGAAGTGAGCTCCTGTTGCTTATCCCAGTTCCTAGCAGTCCCAGTCCCCTAGCTTGTCCCTAGCCAACTTGTTCCTAGCCAACTTAGCAGTTCAAAAGCACGTAAAAACGCACGTAGATAAATAGGTACCACTTCGGTGGGAAGGTAATGGTGTTCCATGCACTATGGCATATAATCATACTGGCCACATGACCACAGAAGCTTGTCCTCGGACAAACGCTGGCTCTACAGGCTTAGAAATGGAGATGAGCACCGTCTAGTCGGTCATGACTAGACCATTCGGTTGTGGGGAAACCTTTACCTTTAAGAATACAAGAGTCCTGCTGGCTTAGATAAAGGTCCTTCAAGCTTAGCATTCTGCTTCCCCCTGTGGCCAACTAGCTGCCTTTGGGGAGTGTGTTGGAGGATGTGAGGGCAATAAGCCCCCTCTCCACGAGTGGTATGTAGCGGCATGATGTTTCTCAATGAGGAGGTAGCATGTATCCATTTTCATAAGTGGACATTGCTACTCACTCTGTTGCTGAGATACAAAAGCACCAGAGCAATTTCCTAAGGTCAGGTTCTGCTTTGAGAGTGGGTTTGGATGATGGGGACTAGCCCCCAAGAAGTACTCCACAGCCTTTTGCAGGATTCTAACAGACATCAAGCCTCAGCCTACCCAGAAGGTTCCGAGAGATACCAGGGGCAAAAAGTGAAGTGGGTGAGGGAAGCTACTTTAGACACACCTGTTCTGCTCATTTGCCTAAGCTACATGTCAAAGCCAGCTACTAGTACAGTAAAAGGCTTTCTAATGCCACACATTTGCTTGAAAATTCCACAATACTTTTATTGTAATAGATGTCCTCTGGTACTGTACAAGAGAGAAAAGAAATAGCATCTATACCACCTGTATAATTTTATGTGTCTCAACCATAACCCTCCCCTCAGTTGCCTTATTTCTAGGCTGTATGGCCTCCAACTGCTGTTTTCCTTGTAAGGGAAGTGCCCCAGCCCACTAATTCCAGATACTCTATTGTGCGCCTTTTATAGTTCCATTTTATCCTTTTTGAGATGTGGATCTCAAGCTTTCTCTCCTCATCTGTCACTGAAAGCTCAGCTATGTTCCTTGATTTCTGCTGGTGTTCTTGTCCCCAGGCCTAGCTGTACTATGGCTGTCTAAGTCCGTAGGTTCACAGTAACTGCACACACTGTGTTTATAGACAGATAATCTTGTCTATCACTCTCCCAATACAATTTTTGTGTGGGAAAGCTCACACCTTTTCAGTGGAAATGGCACCACAGGCCTGAATGGGAGAATGGCACTCCAGTTTTTAGAAATGGAGGTTGTTGGTGAAAATGGCACCAGCCCAGCTCTGCCCAGCCTTTTCTTGGAGTGCTGTGCTGGGGGGGGGGGAGAGGCCTATCTCTCTTCAGGGTGAGGCCTTGCGACGTCTGGATTTATCTGAGGCGCAGGCTCACAACAGCACTACCTGGTCCTCCATGCTGCGTAAACGGAGGCAAAACGGCAGTGGCCCCTGAAGTACTGGTGTACTTTGCGAGGTTTAGGCATCAAATTGGAGCCAATTGCAGCTCATAAGTATGATAGAGCTGCTTGACAAAAGATTAATGTATACTTTTTTTATTAAATCTGACACGGCTTTCATCACAAGAGTCTCACACCCAGCAACGTCTGTGCAACAGTCAAAATTGCCCTCATATCAAGGTAAATGGACAAGGAATCCATTACAGCTCATTGCCAGCAGCTTCTCCATTTAATTCCTTTTCAAGTCAATCGTGCCTGTGCCTGTGGCAGAGATTACACTGCAGGCCTATTTCCGTCCTGTCCCGTCCCATCCCCCAAATAACTGCTTTTTGTCCTGTGTGGCATACCATACTTTTCGCTACAAGGCCCATATCACAAGTCGTACAGGCCAGGCTCTTTCCGGTGTTCATGGGCACATATTTGCTTAAACTTTCCTTGAGCCTGTGGCAGCATCAGATGCTACCATGTTTCCATTTTAAAAAATCCTTGCTGCAAACTAAAATTGCTAACGGGGGTGGGTTGCACAGCCTTTTCCTGTCCGCCGTCAGGTGGAAATGGATTAAACATTCAGCCAAACACAACTGGAAGCCTCTACTTGCCCCAGGGCTTTGGCTTCTGCTGACAAAACACCCAGTGCCTGCTAGGCCAGGCCAAAACGCCACGTGTGTCTGGCAGCAACGCAACCAGTAGAAAAAAGTCACAGCCTGGTGGCTTACTGCTCTTTAGGGTGCGCCTTGCTGTTGCCATGGTCACGCAGGGCCTGCTCCACCTTAGTGCAGTCCTGCATTAACCCCTCTGCATGGCTGCCATCACTCGGACTCCTTGGCCTGCTTTGCCCGTTGTCTGCGGAGCTTCACGAAGGCCTGGGCTTCCTTGTCTCCTTTCCGGGTCTCCAGCAGCTTCAGAATTTCAGTGCCTGTAGTGGGAATGGTGGAGATTTTCAGCAAGGTGCTGGACTACATCATTGTTTCTTCCCTTTCACTCAATGTTTAGCATAAAGTAGCTTCCTTTCAGTGGCGGGAGTCCTCCTCTGATGCAATTTGTGCAGATATCACAAAATGAGGAGGAGAAAGAGGCAATTGGGACTTTTTGACCGGGCCAAAAGGTAAATGCTTTGCCCTAAGAACTTGTTTCCTGCTTACCTCTCTTAGTTCTTTGTGATAACATCTTAACCACTCACCTAGAAGTCTGCAATGCAAAAAAACTTGCTGGCCATGGGGGGAAATGTGAACACACAACTAATGGATACCTGCTCGAGATGTGTGCCGTAGAGAACAAATCAAATCAAAACCCAGCTGTTCTCATCTCCCATCCCAAAGATCCTCTCACAAATCCCTGTGGTGGTCTTTCAAGCTGAAGGTTACCATGGAAGCAGCTTTTCAAGCAACTTGAAGACAATAAAAGGCATGGGGGTGGAGGGGACTGGCCAGCTTGTACTTCTTCACATAGGACTGAGAATTAATGATTAGGCTGCTCCTTATAAGGCACAGGTGAATCCAGGACCCACCTGGCACCAGCACCAAATGGCAAAGGAAACAGGGCAAAGCTAGGCTGCTTTAAAGAGGCACAGTGACCAGCTGTTGGAAATAGATGGCATTGCTTTATCCTCATTTGGAAAGTGGCCCAGATTCACGCTGGGCACTGATCATCCCAAGTGCTTCAGCAGAGGCCCTTGTTAGGCATTTCTGCTTCCTGTGCACTCATTTGTCCCTCAAAGGTGTATCGCAGAGTGCTTGCTTGGAAGCCTAAGCCCAATTTATTCAAGAGGAACGCCATTCTTTGAGACATGGCACAACCCAATAGAAGTGGCACCTCGCTGGGCCCAGTGTGATAAAAGTCTATGAGATGTGAAGAAATGGACCCAGTAACAGAGTCCGCAAACCGGAAGTGAGCTCCGACAAGAAAACGAAGTTCACAGCAGCACAAGGAGCACAGCCCACCTTCCATGCAGCCCACAATCGCTGCGGTGCCATTAGGGCAGCCCCCAGCCCCCTCCCCTGCAAACACAGTGGCTTCAACATCCAAGTAGGACTTTGAAGACCACTGGGCTAGCGTGAAGAGGGATGTACCAGTATGAGTTTCCCTAGTGGGATGTGGATATTGCTCCTCCCTTGGGCTGAGGGTGGGGAACAATGTCCCCACTGGTCAGTGGGGAGTAGGATGCAACCCTTGGGTAGATGCTTCCTCCTACCTCCTTCCTCTCCAGAGAATGGGGAGGAGATCTCCAACAGTGAGCCTTTCCAGAGTTGTGGGCCCCCCAGCATAGGTCCCAATAAATTCACTCGCAAGCACTGGCCTGGCAACAAACACTGTCAGATATATTTCTCCTCTTCCCCACCTTGGCATGGCTAGTAGAGGAAATGACTGGAAGAGTCACTGGCTACAGTGGCTTTACTCCCTGTAAATGATCTTAATGAAGTGGCTTCATCATAACAATACATTGCTATGCTTGTGGGCATTTGCTTTACCACTTTCCTCCATCCACCCCGCTGGTAACAATGACATCTCTGACATACTGAGCAATATGGCACACAGCCTGCTACTCCCTATAAACACATTTCAATCACCTCTCTTCTACGTTTTCTAGGAGATGATCTGTCTGAAGCCCAAAGCCCAGTTCCCTAGGAATTCTTGAGCAATATGCCTGTCATGCCAGAAGAGAGCAAGGATGAGTTGGGTTGCAAAAGTATAACAGGAGTTACCAGTGGTGCCAGGATGAGTCAAGGGTAAACGGGTCTGGGGCACTCGGGATGGGTTGCTTGCTTCCTCGTCCTCCTTCAATCCCGGCACCTTGCAGAGGGGGAGGAATGCTTCTCCCTCCAGGTCATTGGCTCCTAGGGTGTCATAGTCAAACACTGTGAGCAACAGGCATGCCCCATCCTGCTGGCATTTCTCAGGAGGCACCAAACTGTGTGCAAGAGAGATGAAGATGGTTGAGAGAAACACCACCCCAGCCCACGCAAAACGTAACACAGTAGAGGTTTGCCTAACACTCGATTCCGTCATGCTATACAGAACGTAATCCCCAGTGATATCAACCAATGGAAAAAAGCGAATTGGTCTAACTCGGCTGTATCAACGTAGGAAAGGGCAGTTTAGGGCAAGAGAGAAGGACTGCTGTTCCTACATACAATTCAAAGACTTCATCAAAGAGAGGGTGGAGACTATTCTTTATGCACTGAGTCGTCCGTGCCATCACCTCCGGGAACTCATGCCGTGGCTCCAGGGTCAGTTGAATGAAGGGGTCACTTGAGCCTGGAGGGGAGAGGAAAGGATGGGAGGAAGCAGGACTGTGATCATACAAAGCTACTACTCTGCTATAGGAAACATGTTCCTCTAATAGACTCCAGACATAAGCCACATTTGCTTGGTAGTATCTGATGTAGGATAGGACATTATCCTAGGATAGCCAAGGAAATTACAACATATTTAAAAGCATCCCTAACTTCATCATCTCCACTGTAAATGTTTGTCATTATTTCTTTTTTATATATATAATGAACTGACAAGAACAGTGACTTGCCAATGCCCTTCAGCAAGCAAGGCTCCAGGACAGCTGAGAGCTAAACTTTAGCTTCTTAGATGAAGCAGGTCACCCTCTTTCCTTTGATTCACTATAACTGAAATTGGTATTTACCTATCCTAATTGCTGGACACAGGTTGTGCTGTTCGTTTTGAATGCTTAAGGAGCCCACAAGCAAAATGTATAAAGTTCAGGTTCACATCCATACATTTTTGGACTGAATTTTTTGCAGGGAGATTCAGCAGGATTCAAGTAAACCAATAGTGACCTCTCCTGGAGAGCTGAAAGTGCTCCAAGCGGTTCTACTCTGCCCCCCTTTGTAATGTGGTATGCATCCAAACAAGCCCCCATCACATCCAATTTCAGTCTTGTCTCAGAGCAAAGCAAAATTTACGATGAGCCCTGCTGGATCCATCCAAAAGTCAATATAGTCCAGCATTTTGTTACTCCACAAGAGCGAACAGGAGAGCCACCATTAGTAGCCAATTGTCTAATAGCAACACAACTAAAAGACTTTCCATAGAATCCTAGAGTCGAGACTTTCAAGACGATTCAGTCCAGCCTCTGCTTGGAGCAGAAAAATCCCATCTAGAGCATCTCTGAAAGTTGTCTCTCAAACCTCTACTTGAAAACTCCAGCAAGGGAGGGAGAATCCACCACTTCCCTTATCAACCTGTTCTTCTGTTAAGAAATTTTTCCTGCTATTCAGCTGAAATCTCCTCTCCTGCTGTTTTATTAGATTAGTCTTTAATTCAGACAAAAGGTGCAAAAGCCTCTCTCTTGAATGTGATGATGCAAAGTTTTCTGTTTCTACACTCACAAATTAGGAAATGGAATGCAGGTACCAGTGATGCAGGTACCACATTGCATCCATTCACACAGCTATCAATTGTGGATCATGCACAAAACAGCTGGCCTGGGTGCACTCCAATTGTTATAAGCCAGTCTAACATTCATCTCACTTTGATGTGAACAAGCAACAGGAACCAGGATGGGGCTATACAGATAGCAGCAGACTGAATTCTCAGTGGCTAGGGTAATTGAGGGCAGGAAGCCAGTTCAATAAGGTCTTTTCTTTTCTTCCATGTATGTGAACTGGGGCTTTTTGCTCCCATGGCAGAGGGGAACACTACGCTTTGGCACAATGCAGGGTGAGAGCAGGGCAAAACCGACCCCTGGCACTGAGTAGTCCTGTTCTCACTTACGGACAAGTATGAAATGTGTTTTGTGGCATACAGAAAGTGATATAATGCACCAGCAAGGATCTTTGCAATGCACCAGCCCTCCCCACCCAATTGATCATTCCTCATAATGACCGATACTTTGCTCGCTAATCATATTTTCTATGGCTGCCTGTGAAATTACCATATTGAGCTTTCTCCATGAGGTGCATGGACTGCTAGACCGTGCGCAGATTAGCATTCCTTGCAGAACTGACAAAGTGGAGCCTCTAACATCAGCAGCTACTTTAGCTAGGAAAAACCATGTCCTCCTTCTCCCCACCCTCCTGTTCTTGGTGAATCTACTTGTTTCTGCAATGAGCTCACTTCAGGTGGAATACTTACTGTAGAAATGTTACCAACTGGTCCTGCTACACTCAAACCCATGAACTAATTGCAGCCAGCTGGTCAGGCGTAACCCAGAATGATGCTGGGTGCTAAGCATCTGGGCACAGCAAGCCAATGCTGGAAGAAACTGAGGAGTTGGCAGAAGGACCAATTCATGCACCAGCACTCCAAAGAGAAATGAGAGACAGTGACATCATCAAATGGCCTGGCTCTTTGGCACGTGGGTGCTCTCACCGTTTGAGTCCAGGGGAATGAGGTTGACAGCGTTCAGCACATCAATGCGCAGCTTCTGTTCTGAGTGGCGGTAAAAGGCTTTAATGGTCACGGCCCCATATTTTTCAGGATTAGCCTCCATCTAAGACAGAACAGGTGAACCAGTTAGGTGAACTTTTTAAATTGCATCCTCTGCCAGACCACAACGACCCTGACTGTCCTGCATGCCTTGCAAGCAATGACAGATGGCACTTCAAGCCTCATCCCTTAAAAATCAATCATCCCTGTCTTATCAGCACACAAGCGTAAGAAAACCAGGGGCACAATATTGTAAAGCAAAGGAAGAAAGAACAAACAAGACGTGCTTGTCTTGTTCACAGGCAGGAGCCAGGCCCACTCACCTGCTGCTGGATTCTGACACTGAAGTATTTCTGGATAAGTTTTCTGCTGGTGGAAGAGCAGAGTTCCAACTCTTTCTCCAGAGCCTGAGAGAGAGAATTGGGTGAGCAAAGAAATAGTACCAGTGAGATACATACATGAAGGACCACCTTTTTTGGCATGAGCCTGTTTCCAGTCTTTGATTCTTCTCCACCTGAGATCCTCCTCTGGGTGTGTTCCCCCCCAATCATCTGAGGATAGGCAAGTGGTGACCACCACAGAGAGCCTCTTCACCACCATAGTGCCCTGGATATGAAACGTCTTCTGCAGGGAAGCTTGTCTGGCACCAACATGGATGTCTTTTTGGCTCCATAAATATTTGCTGAAACGAATCATAGTCGCTTACTTTGAATTCTGCAGTGTGAAGGGCGTCCTCTGGCAATCCACAGCCATCTCCATAAAAACAAAGCTCCAGGCTCTACAGGGGGGGGGAAAGGAAAAGAACAAGACTGACCTGTGACCCACCAGCACAAACAAAGTCAGGTGTCCTGTTGCATATTCTTATGTACCTGGAGGGCAACGTGCAATTTCCTGAAGTACTTCAAGTTGCCAGCTTGCTGTTTAGCAGCCCCCGTCAGCACGTTCAGGGTGTGATTCCACAGCAGCTCTAAGAGGCTATTTTGGGGGGAGAAAGGCAAAGATGGAGACTGGATTGAAACAGATGACATGCTCTCATAAATCTCAGAGGATACCAAAACACACTAATAGAAGTCAGGGTGGATGAGAAGGAAAGCAGCCCCAGTTCAGGTTCTCAACTTCTCCATATGAAAATAAGAAGAGCCCCACTGAATCAGGCCAAAGACCCATCTAGTCCAGCTTCCTGAATCTCACAGTGGCCCACCAGATGCCTCAGGGAGCGCACAAGACAACAAGATGCCTGCATATTGTTGCCACTCCCCTGCATCTGGCATTCTGAGGTAATAGAATAGCGGTTAACCTCCATTAATAGAGGTTCCATTCCTTGGGCTCTAAGTACAGTACTAGTGGGGTTAAAACTATACAACTGAAAGGAAAATATATTTTTTAATGCAAACTTCGAGCGTACCAGAAAGCTCATAATCTCAGTCCATACTGTCCCAGATCCAAACTGGCAAAAATCTGAGCATGGAATGGGATTGTCACGGTAGCATTCATGGAACAAAAGCAGCATTTTATTAGCAATAGTTATTCACTGTTTGGACAACCTTGATTTGAAAGTGGTTCACAGTAATTTAAAAAAAGAGGTTTTCTGGGAGCCAATAATCCCTTCTCACACATCTTGTCTATTTTTATGCTTTCCTTTCAAACTTCCCACTTCTGGCTCACCTGTTGAAGTTCTCCTGGACCAGGTTTCCACTCAGGTACCGGAGCTCACACTCCAAGAATTTCATTAAAGGGGTGATGCACTGGAGGGAGGGGGACGGGAGGAAAGAAAGTGAGGAGGGAAGAGCATTTATGACTTGCTTTGCTGCATCTTTGTGAAGAATGGTTTAGACGATACAGACCCCCTATGGAAGCCACTGAAAACCATTTACTGTCTGCTAGAAGACCATGTGAATGCCTATCTGCACAACACGAGGGCAATCACCGGGAACAGTCAGCATTGGCGTGCACATGGCCCCCTTACTGTAATCTCTACTGTACTACGGCTGCTAGTTCAGGACTCATGCTAAAAGCCTGGTGATCAAGAAGATAAAGGTATGGCCTTCTGCTCTCTCCCTGGCAGCATGGAGGCCCTGGGAACTTGGAGGAGAGGTGCCAGAGCTCAGTGGTGGAACACTGTCTTTGCATGCAGAAGGTCCCAAGTTCAAACCCTTGTCCTGTCCAGATATAATAGGGCTGAGAAAGGCCCCTTTCCATGAAGCCCTGGAGAGCTGTTGCCTGTCAAATACTGAGCTAGATGGGCCACATACTTGATTCCGCAGAAGGCAGCTTCCTGTGTTCCTATTCCAAAATCCAGACATTTTTGTCCAAGACTTAAAAAAAAAACTTCCTATAATGTGCTTGTTCCTACGTACAGGCTATAAGTTCTATTCTCTGCTCTGTGGTGCGTGCCTATACAAACATTGTTTAAAAAGAGGCCAGCAGACACCCAAATGGATAACATTAAAAAAAAGCAAGAGGAAGCATTTCTCATTATATTTATGCAATTATTCCAAAATCCAGACAAATCCGAAATCCAGACACCTTCCCATCCCAAGCAGTCCAGATAAGGGATACTCAACCTGGAGCTGTTTATGCCCTCAACTTGAACTCCTCATTCATTCCACTTAAATTCATAAGTGAATCTAGATGCCCAATCCTCAACTTGCTCCGTGGCTACTGCTATTATATATCACCAACCTCATATTTGTTTCCTGGGCATATATTCAAATCAACTGCAGGAAAATACTGTGAGATAGTCATGACATATTGTTCTGGGTTCAGGAAGACTCAGGGCGCCATCCTAACCTGGAGTTCAGCTGGCACAGTTAGGCCAGCAAAGTTTGGCTGGCACAAGGGACACCATAAAGTATGTTTGGACCACTCTCTGAGTCAGAGAGACCAGGACACAGACATGTGCTATCCTCCCTGACTCCAAGAGTGGTCCAAACGCACTTTTCGGTGGCCCTTGTGCTGGTCAAACATTGCTGGCCTAACTGGGCCGGCCAAACTCCAGGTAAGGATTGCGCCCTCAGATTGTCCCACTGCTTAAGGGTAGGAGTGAACCATAGCAACTTGGATACTCTACTAGTTCCTCCTGTGGCTTCCTTTGAATCTCCAGAGGCTAACTAATGAAGCAAGGGGACACTGACAGGGCAAGAGTCGCAAGCTGTACATTTGAGTTAAACAAAATGTGGCCTCAAAGCAGGCTTGTTTTGGCATTCCAAAGACTCACGTCCTCTGGGTCCTTGGAGTCACAGGACGCCAACTCCTGGATGTGTCTGGTGATCCCAGCATCCAGCTGCCAAAGAAAAACGTGTGCTGAAACAACACTTTGGTGAAGACATTCTATAACTATTAAGAGCTCAAGGCAAGGCACACACATTATCTTGGTAATCCGTACAACAATGGTAGGTTACTGTCAGAACCCCATGTGAATAAGTGAGCGGTCTTATGATTTGGTCTAGGGAATTTCTGAATCACACTGTCAATACTGCTAACCCCTGTAGTGGGGTTTTAGCCCTGTTCAGGCACAAGGCAAAATGCATGGAGGGAAGCAAATGGGAGCATGCCTGAGCAGCAGGGAAACCTGGACCCACCACTACCCAGAGAAAAGACACAGAACCACAGTTGCCAGACAGTGCCACCATTGCCACTCCCTCCCTTGCCCACAATCAACACTGGTGGAGCAAGGAGCAGCTGCTGCTCTCTAAGAGAATAGATTGGGTAAGCAGAGATGACAATTGGGGGAGACACAAAGATGGTTGTTGGTCCCTGCAAATCTGGAGTTGGGCCAGCAAAGCTGCATTGGTTTGCCTTGTGATGGGGAGCCAAAGTTACAAACCGCTAACAAAAAAGTGACTATTCCAAAGGGGTCAGCTTGACTACTACATTTTGCCGCCGCCAGTCATGCCTCTCACAGACTGTATACTACACAACTGAGAGCGCAATCCTAACCTGGAGTTAGGATGGCACACGTAGGCCAGCAAAGTTACGGTGGCACAAAGGCCACCGTAAAGCATGTTTGGACCACTCTCAGAGTCAGGGAGGATGGCGCACATCTGTGTGCTAGCCTCCCTGACTCCAAGAGTAGTCCAAACATGCTTTACGGTGTCCCTTGTGCCAGCCAAATGTTGCTGGCCTAACTGTGCTGGCCGAACTCCAGGTTAGGATTGCGCTCTGAGTGAAGGGGAATTGCCAAAATGGTACGGTTACTTTGGTTGCCAGGGTCTGCACTACGCCTCGGATCTCATTGTTGAGGAACGTGATGGTGGTCTGAAGCTGATGGTGTAAGGTGTGCTGGATCTGTTCTGGTGCAATGGCGTCTCCGGCCTTCTGCTCCAGTCGGGCCCAGTCCAGCTGTGATGGCAGCTTCAGGATCATCATGCGGAGCTGCTCGATGTTGTTCACCACAACGCACAGCTGGGAGAGAAAGCAAAACTGGCCTTAACATGAAGCCTTTGTTGCACAAATGGCAGAACGTTCCAAAACGTAAGAGTCAACAGATCTTTTTGATGTGGACTCTCTCCCGTATCCCAAGATGGCGTGTCCAAAAGTCACAATGATCCCTTCAACAGCCACATAATCGCTTGTCAGAATCCAGCAAAATCACTCACCCGGTTTGCTGCTTCTCCCTCTTCATGCTGGTTTGACGACAATTCCTCAGCTCTCATCTTAGTCAGCCGGCAATACGTCTGAGCAATTTTACACATGTCCTAAAGAACCACAGAGGACAAACTTGGAGGCACAAAGAGAATAACGGTCTCCTCCACATCAATCCATCACACTGGCAAGCTTCACTACATCCCATAAGGAGACCTGGGCCAATCCTATCCAACTTTCCAGGGCTGATGCAGCCTTAATGCAGCCTTGAGATAAGGAAACAAATGTGCCCTTACCTTGGGGAGGCCTCCATGACTGTTCCCCCACCCCAGGATGCAGCGCACTCTCCATTGGCATGGCTGCATCAGCACTAGAAAGTTGGGCCCTTGGCTGCTGTCATGTTATCATTCATGTGTTACTTTTGGGAAAACAGCCGCTTTTATTTACATTGACCTTTAAGACCCTTCATGACAGGCCCAACCTACCTAAAGGACTGCCTTCTCCCATGCATAACAGCTTGCCCTCTTAGATCATCTAAAGGGGCTCTCCTTCCTGTTAAATGTTTAAATGTTTTTGTTTTTTTTACTTATTATGGTTACATAGTACTTTGTCGTTTTCTGTAAGCCGCCTTGGGCATTTGCTTCGGCATGGGAAAGGCGGGTTATAAGTTCTTCAAACAAACAAACAAATATTTGATATGTTAATATTTACAGGTTACTGTACATGTCTCTCTGGCAACTCTGAATGCTAATGACAGGTTGAGTATCCCTTATCCAGACTGCTTGGGACAGGAAGGTATCTGAATTTTGGATTTGTCTGGATTTTGGAATAATTGCATATATATACTGAGAACTGCTTCCTCTTGCTCTTTTCGCTGTTCCCCATTTGGGTGTCTGCTGGCTTTTTTGATACTTTTCAACAATGGCACACAGAGCAGAGAATAGAACCTACAGCCTATACTTGGGAATGAGCACAAGACCTTCTAGTGTATAGAAAGTTTTTAAAAAAAAACTATAGAAAGTTTTTTTAAAAAGTCTTGAACAAAAATGTCTGGATTTCAGATGTCTGGATAAGGGATAATCTACCTGTTTTGCTATTTGAAAACATGGACTGCTTCAATATTTTAAGCTATGCTAACACTATTCTTCTCAAAGGAGGATAGCACATTTGTCATGTCAACATTACAGTATGTCGTAAACGTCTTTGTGAATCTTTTTTCTTTTTAATGAAAAACAGTACATAAATAAATATAATTATAATACACACCTCAACAAACTTCACCATAATCATAAAGGCTTCTTCCGGATCTGGCCAATTCAGCTGCTGCCACGTCTTGACCATCTGAGCGTAGCAAGTGGATAGGTCCACGGTGGACGTACTATGTTTGTTCAGCTCCCCCAATGGCTTCAGCTAGACAGAAGTGAAAGGCAAGGCATTTACTTGTACATGCTCCTGTCACTTTGAAATCTGAATCACCAAGAAATGCAAAAGGATTCTTTCAAGCAGCAATGTTTGCTTTCAATCACCAAGTCTCAGAAGATTTAACACAAATTTTAAATTCAAGATCAACTTAGACAGGGGACTTTTATGCAAGCCTCTAGCTCTGCATTAACTAAGTTGTGACGGTGTGGCTTGAACTAGCCTCCAGGAATAGGGCATAAACTACCTCCCTGTATTGCCTATTTTCATATGTCACTCCATCCGCTCTCTTTTAAGAAAAAGAAAAGAAGCAAATGCTTTATAGTCTTTTAAGTGGGTCTATTCACAACTTTCTCACTATGAATCTAGGTTCAGGGACATCCCCCGAATATTTTTGCTTTCCTTGCTTTGAATCCAGTACCTGGTCCACTTGGATAGCTCTCTGAGTCCTTTCCAGGGCTATTGTGTATGTCTTCTGGAGCCACTTAGGGATGGCTTCCTTAAACCACTGGTGGAAGTTTGTCAGTGCAAGAGGACCTTCACTGGAAAGAAGAGAGACACAATCTGAAGAGACCTACATACTGCAGCAGTTTCAAGAATGGGAGACAGAGGGCGCAATCCTAACCAACTTTCCAGCACTGACATAGATGTGCCAATGGGGCATGTGGAGTAATAGACATGGAGGCATCCTCAAATTAAGGGAATGCTTGTTCCCTTACTGCAGAGCTGCATTGCCCTTACCCCAGTGCTGGAAAGTTGGTTAGGACTGCACCCAAGGACCTAATCCTATCCAACTTTCCAGTGCTGATACAGCTGTGCCAATGGGGTGTGCACTGTTCTGCTGTGGGAGGGCAGTTATGGAAGCCTCCTCAGCATAAGGGAACATTCATTACCTTGGAGCTGCATTGCAATTGCATCAGCGCTGGAAAGCTGGATAGGATTGGGACCTCCAACTTCCGATACTATACATTCAGTGGCTCCAGCCCGTTTTTGCTCTAGAAGAGCCTGGTTTATTCAGACTAAGTGAAATAAGAAGCCTGTCTTAATAGCTCTTCCATGCACTTAACACCAGCAACCTAAAGTGCACAACTGCTAATCCACCACAGCCCCTCATAACTGGTACGAGGTGGCAACATGTTCAGTTTCCATGAGGTAGCAACATACTACCTCACTCTCAGCAGAAGTCAGTCAGTACCTGTTGCACAAAAACTCCTTCATGGCGTATAGTTCCTGCAGGCTGAGATACAGCTGGAAAAGGCTTTCTGCTGTGAGCTGGGACATGCCACTGTCAATCTTGCTCAGCTGATCCTTGACATAGCGAGAGACCTACAGAAGATCAACAATAAACTAGAGGGGGTCAAAGAGAACAACAGCTCTGCCCTTCAGTGGCCAAGCCGCTTTTCTAATTGTCTATTCTCCGTGAATAGACTCTTCTCACATGCTGCCCTTTGGGCAATGATTGAAATCCGTTTAGAAACTTGGGCACAGCCCAAGTGCTTGCATATTACAAAATGCTGGCCAGTAAGGAGAACCACAGTTTGCCTTGTCCTCAGCTATAAGTCCTGCATGGTTTGGAGCAATCCTACTGTAGGCAACACTTTTCCACCGATAGTCATCTGCCTGGGAATTTAGGTCTGACACTATGGCAGAGGGAATGGTAGTCAGGAAGTGAGATTTCCTCTCTCTCCCAACCTCCCTCCAGCCTCCTCAGCATAAGGGAACATTCATAAGGGAACAACCTTGGAGCTGCATTGCAATTGCATCAGCGCTGGAAAGTGCCTAATGAAGGCACTAGGCCCATAATGGATAGGCTTTCCAGTCTACCAAAGGGATGCATCAGTCCTTACGTACTTGCTATGTGCCAATGCTCCTAAGGCTGGACATGTGGCAAATGTGCTCACATGACTGCAGGAATTCACATGATCATCACACACCAAGCTAGCTGGGTTGAAAAGATTATGCAGGCAAAGCTTGAGTTAAAATGTTATCTCAAAGTCAACTAGATCATGTCTGTCATTAATGAGATTCAAATTAACACTCACTAGCCATTGGGATTACCAGATTGACCACAAGAGTTCCTGCTTATCTTCAAAAGCTCTGTGATAGCAGCAGGAGGCAGCAACTGTTTCCTCATTCTTCTACTGGTCCCTTTACCCACCCTTCTCCTCTGCACTGCTGTGGGATCAAACTGGAGTCATGGTTACGATACTGCATCAAAACAACTTCTCACCAGTTCCTGCAGCTCCAGATAGGCAATTGAGAAGAGATCCACTCTCATGGTACTGTAGAAGTGGGAAAAAAAGGTTTGACAAGTCAAGAGGCTGTTTGATTCTCCTGGCTATACAGTATATGCTACATCAGAGGTTCCCAAACTATGGATCAGGAGGACCCACCAGTGGGTTACAAGCCAATTTCAGGTGGGTCGCAAAGCACCTAGAGCAGCCATATTGGAAATATAGGAAAATGGGATGCTGAAAAGGGGGAGGGCTGAGTGGTTGTTTTGCTTGTGTCAAGGTTGCAAATAAGCTTTTGTTTTCCTTTCTGATTCACTTTGCTATTGGAAAACGGCTGAGAAATAACCCAACTTATTGCTGCATTCTCAGGAAAGCAGCAGGCTCAGGCGTGACAGTGACAGCACTTCTGGCTATGACATCACTTTGGTGGGTCCCTGAGGGTCATTCTAAAAAGTGGGTCCCAGTGCTAAAAAGTTTGTGAACCACTGTGCTATATGCTAGATGTGCTATATGATATACCTTTCAGGTATATCAATATGGTCTACAGTAGAGATCAGCAACAAAAGCTCCAGATCCAAATCTAACCCTTTAAGTACCAGTTTATCCCCTTCCTCTGTTGCCCACCTGGCAGCAAGAGAGGTGTGTAGAGGAAGTGGTGGCTATAGCAACAGAACTTGCTGACAGTCCACTTTAGGTGATGTATGGGAGGGATGGGTCCTGGCCCTCCATCTTGTATCACCATCCATCCATCCTCCATCACCACCCTAAACTACTAGCACCATAAAAACAAGGCATTGCTTGTTTTGGAATTGCTGAATTAGGTACACAGAAAAATCTGAGGAATTCCAGCTGTCGGAGATGGAAGCACTCAGAGAAGAAATGACTCAGAGAAGAAAAGAAGTGATTGATGCAAAGAGGACACGATAAGGTGGGTTGCCACCTAACCAGTTTTAGAGTGCAAACCTAACCTGGAGTTAGGCTGGCACAGTTAGGCCAGCAAAGTTTGGCCAGCACAAGGGCCACCTTAAAGTATGTTTGGACCACTCTCGGAGTCAGAGAGGCCAGCACACAGACGTGCACCATTTTCCCTGACTCCAAGAGTGGTCCAAACGTACTTTACAGTGGCCTTTGGGCCGGCCAAACTTCACTGGCCTAACTGGGTTGGCCTAACTCCAGGTTAGGATTGTGCTCTTAATCTGAAATTTTTGTTCTTGACATAACAGACATTATTTATGCAAACTAACATATACAGCTATGTATGTTTTTCTAAGAAGAACTAAGACAAACTATGTTTTTCTAGGACAAACAAGCAGCCCTAACACTGAGCTGGAATACTGCAGTCACTAAGCTTGCTGGCACCAACTTTTACATCCCGCCTTCCATAGCTCTGCAGATGGATTAAGATTTGCAGCATAACCCAAGGCATGTCTACTCAGAAGTAGGTATTCTTGAGTTCAATGGGACTTGCTTTCAAGTAAGTGTGGAGAGGATGACAGCCTTGAAGAAGCATTTTGTGAGCAACCAATGGAAGAGACTTACTTGATGAAATATTTGTTCCAGGATTTGTGGCACTGCTGGAGATCTGTATTCACTTCCAGCAGAAGACTGACCAGGGCTTTACCACACTCCTCCATGGTCTGTAAAAGGTTGGGGGGGGGGGAGAATGAGATTTAAATGCATTTGATAGAACTTTTCAATACAATCTCTTTGCCTTCAAAAAGCTGATCAAAGTGGTTTGCAACATAATGAAAACAAAATCAAACTAACTAGATCAGTTTTTGCTTCCAGCACTTTTCAGACAGATGAATTCCACACCACCACCAGTTCATGGTCTTTGTAATATTGCAGTACTGCAATACCTCCAGAGTGTGGACCCCCTTTGGAAATGAAAAGGTGTCTCTTGTTGAAGCTCCTCTCACTCAGCCCTCCTGCTGTGGTTTGATAACTAATCTGGTAGCTTTGCAATACTTTTTTTCCCCCATTCAAATAGTTCCAGCCTTCTCCTGGAACACATTTGCATAAAAAACGTACTATATGACCCAGGCCAACATGGATATGGTTGACAGCAATGCCTGTGATTTCTGTGGCTGGGAGAGAAAAAAAAGTCCTAATGATCAAGAAAATTGCTGCTGGCCATATCTGTGATTGCCAGAGCACAATCCTAACCTGGAGTTAGGCCAGTGAAGTTTGACTGGCACAAGGAACACTGTAAAGTATGTTTGGACCACTCTTGGAGTCAGAGAGGCCAGCACACAGATGTATGCTTTCCTCCTGACTTTGAGAGTGGTCCAAATATGCTTTATGCTGGCCCCTGTGCTGGCCAAACTTTACTGGCCTAACTGTGCCTAACTCCAGGTTAGGATTGTGCCCTTCTAACCTACTGCCTACAGGAGCACTTACTGGTAGACATACTTGCAAGGATAAGACAGACAAGACAACCACTGCCAGTCAGTGAAGATAATGCTGACCTACAAGATGGGCCCTTCAAAAGTCCAATTGAGGCAGTTGCCTCAGAAAGCATTTTCTATGTCTGCCTGCTCACCACTGGTGCTGCTTTTCCTCCTCCCTTTCCCTGGTTTTTTTTTTTAAAAAGGGGATGGGGAAAAGAGGATGAGTGAAAGAGGAAGTGTGAAGATAATCTAGCCTACTGCATTCCTCTCCTTCACACTTCCCCCACTTCCTGGATTAGAAAAGGAAGAGGAACAGGAAAAAGGGCTTTTAGCATGCCACTTCTGGGGTCAGTTGGTCTTGGGCTGGCCCTGTTGACCTAGATGGACCATAGGGCTGGCTCAGTAGAAGGCAGCTTCATATGGTCAATGGAGACTTGGCAGACACCAGTAGACTAAGCTGCCCCTCTGCAACATATGGAATGGTCAATTCCGCAATCCACAAAACAGCATAAATTCCACTAGTCTGGAAATGGGATTTACCTTTACCATTGGCTTCAGGTGTTGCTTCTTCATCTGAAACCACTCTGCTGTTCCAGCCTGAGAAAGACAAGACACAGAATGAAGAGCACAGCAACAGTCTTCCACATGTCCCCCACATGCATAATATAACAGACGTTAGTCATTCTGGACAGTACATTGTAAGTGACATATGTCCAAAGGCTAGGGAGGCAAAGATCAAAGCTAGGTCTTTTGAGCATTAATATGAAGGCTACATTCTCAATAGATGTCTTCAAGAAAAAGTTGCTTCAAACAATTCTCCATAGTGACAGAAACGGGCAACCGAAAGCTCAGAATTGGTGGTCAGTTTAGAGAACAAACAAGATTAAGCCCACCTCTTTCTAATTCTAGCCTTACCTCCAACTCCAAGGCCTCAAAAGGACTGAGAATTATACCTGTGATCTTGAAAAAGGTAAATATAAGGGCATTTAATGTGGCCCTATACCTGAAGGGCCTTTGTCACCATTTCTTGAAGGTCACACGTCAGCGTACACAACTCTCTGAAGGCTTTCATTTTACACATCTGGACCAAGACTCTGTGAGGATGAAAAAATACTGCTGAAATATGTTGCAATTCAAGGAAAAATTTAATTTCCCTCTCTCATTGTATCCCTACAAAGTGTGTGTGTGTGTGTGTGTGTGTGTGTGTGTCCGTCCGGCTGAGTATGCTATAACAGACAAAAATTCAAAACTTGAAGCTTGCAATAATGAGAAAAGTTTCCTTTATTCCATTTCTGTTTCTTGTGTAGCTCATGCAGCTCATGAAGCCCTGCCAGAAAACAAGTGGCAGCGCTATATTGTAAAAAGTGCAACTTGAAAAATTGGGAGCGCAATCCTAACCTGGAGGTAAGCCAGCACAGTTAGGCCAGCAAAATTTGGCTGGCACAAGGGACACCATAAAGTAAGTTTGGAGCATGTCTATGTAACATAGACATGCTCCATCCTCCCTGACTCTGAGAGTGGTCCAAATGTGCTTTACAGTGTCCCCTTGTGCTGGCCAAACTTTGCTGGCCAAACTGTGCCGGCCTAACTCCAAGTCAGGATTGTGCCCTCAGGTTGCTAAATTGTCACACAGTAGATTCCAACTACAGCTCTAATCCAATAGAGTGTAAGGTTTTGAGTGGGGTTCACTGTATAAAATGCAGATTCTGTCAGGTTATATACATGTGATACAATTATGTGTGAACAGGGTAATAAGATGATCCATTGCAGGTAGGCAACCTGGAACATTGCAGGTATAGTAATTGCAGGTATAATAATCACATTTATGAAAGCTATCCTACAAATAGCTAGCACAGAAGAGAAAAAACTGGACCAGAACCTCTCTGTTGTGCTCACCATTTTTCTTACAGAAAGCCTTAGAAATGAATGAGATATATGAGATGAAAGAGATATATGGTACAAAGTAAACAACATGTGCATAAGATGATTTCCTCAGGCAGAAATACTAGTTAGTGCTTATAGCTTTTTTATATGTTTTTTGTAAGCCCTACAATCAATTCTAGGCTGGAAAAAAGCTGGCAATGATTACTGAATGATGAGTGACAAAGGCGTTCCTAGAGGGAGATCACAGCACTAAGTTTTGCCAGCAGCCACTCCCCCTCCTCTTTGGAGCCATTCCCAGCAGCTAGAGCAAAACGGAGGCTACGCTGGCTATGAATGGCTCCAGAGAGGAGGGGGAGCGGCTGCTTGCAAAATCTAGTGCTGTGATCCCCCTCTAGGTATGCCTCTGGCGAATGAAGCTTCGCACATGGCACATGTCCAAAGATACTCTAACTACTGTCATTGTGACATGCCCCATGACTGCACCACAGCCCAGAACGCAGGCTGAAAAGCCTGTATGAATATGTATTCATATAAATACAGGAAGTCCCCTTTAACATTTGGGAATTGGAAAATTCAGACATAGAAAAACCACAGATAAAGGGAGATTTCCTGCCATCAGAAACAACTGCAACAGTTGAGATTGGGATGACAGAGAGTGGCATGCAATCCTGAACACACATAAATCAGCACAAGCAAAATAAATTACAGAAACTGAGCCAATTTGCGTCATTGTCCATCTTTTAAGGCAGGTTTCCAGAGTCATCTCTTCACAGGGCAGAATGTTGTTCCCAGCATTGAATATCCATGACCCTGTTCACTGAGAACTCCACCAACAACTAACCTGAGCAGTGAACGTAGCCTTTGTGTAGACTTAGGTGAGGAGAGAGGGAAGATGATGCGGTACCTCTGGAGGAGAGAGATTCCGTAGGTCAGCAAGGACTGGAAAGAGTCTGTCAGTTCTTTTTTCTGCACAAAGCAGCAAAATTGGCATTAGGAATAGTGAGGGAAACATTATTTGAGGTGTTTTTATCCCTGCCTGTGGCCACCCACCTAACTGCCAAGGATGTGGGCACCCGGAGATGAAGTGGTGGTAACTGGTGGGCACATTTGTGGGAGCAATTGTAAGACCAGTGGTCCTTCAAGCTCCCCGCAAGGCTGCACTGAGGAGAGAAAGCAACCTGGGTGTGGGTCAGGGGCATAGCTAAAGAAGTGCAGGGGATGCAATTGCATCGGGCAAAAAGCTTGGGGGGGGGGCAGCAACAAGCTGAGTTTGACACTAGTGGCCAAAATGGTGAAAACCTTGGTATGTCTGAATAATACCATCATGTTATATACCATATATAGGAATTGATGCGGTACTTAACATAGAATGCAAAACAAACAGGAGTGTAATATCTTTATCAAATGTTATGGCCAAAAACCCAGAAAATGCAAATACTACTGTCATGTAAAAATTGTGGTTTGTAAAGATCACTTTTTAAAGGAATAATACTGTCAAGTTATACAGTATATAATTCGATGTGGAATTTCATGTAGAATGCAATGAAACAAACCAGAGTGTAATAACTTCATTATATCAAAAGGTATGGCCAAAAATCAAGAAACTGAAAATACAACTGTGATGTCACTTCCTTTTGTGACGTCACTTCTGGGGCATCATTTTGCCCTCTGCACTGGGCTACACTTTCATTAGTTACGCCGGTGGTGTGGGTTCCCTTCAGCTCTAGGAGAGCCATAAAGATCTCTCACATTGGCACAGGAACTGCATAAACAGATTGCAGTAAGAAGAAGCCTGTTGCAAGAACAGGAACTGTGAGGAGCCATGTGGTGGCTGAGTTTTTGTGCATAGGAATTAGAATACCCCAGTGGTGCTGCATGAATGTGCACTGAGGCCTCAGCCAGATTATTTACTGTCCCCAAGACTCTCTGCATCTCAAGTGGAATATGCTTCCAACCCTATGATTCCATCTCTCTCTCTCTCTCTCTCTCACCTGTTCAGGGTTTAATCGTCCTTGCACCCACTGATACTCTATGCTGGTGATTTGGTGGAGCAGGCAGTCACTGCTGAACTCCAAGATCTGATAGAGCTTACTGTAAGCCAACCATTGCCTGAATCAAAGAAGAGAGAAGAGTCACACTAAGGTCTGAAGTAATGATACAACTACCAGAAGACTAACGAAGGGGCAATTTAAAAGTGTGTAAAACTCAAAAGAAGGGGGTTGATCAAAATTAATAGCCACATTTCTCCAATATGCAGATTAGGTATTCTTTCACAGATGGACTAGGTATTTCTAATTTCTCTCAGTTGTGAGCATCTAGATTTCTGCAGAAGTGAGATTTTTGTTACAGCAAGGCTTTGGAAGGACAAGGAATGAAAAACAGATGAGAAAACATGAATTTTCCTGCCATCAGAAATAGCCTTGGGAAGTCCACATTCAGCATGTGAAAACAAACTAGAAAGAGAATACACTTAAAAATATATGCCTGAAGCATCACATTTATGAAAAGCAATCTCAATCTAATGGGAAAATCAGTAGACAGCATCTGCTGAGTCCAACTGCTATATTTTGTGGGAACATCCACTAATCACATGGCATGTCTGCTGGCTTTAATTAAATTTCTGTGCATCCTTGTGAAATAAGGAAGAACCATTATGGCAATTAAAAAAAATAGTAGGGAACTAAAAATAGCAGGGCTAAGAACAGAAACCAGATCCCTTCCCAGCACCAAGGAAGACTTCATTGCTAAATCAGACTTCATTGCTGAAGCACTGCTGCCTCTGGTGGAAGGAAGCAGGGGATACTACTCACGCCATAGCCTGGTGGAAGTCAGAGAGGTCTTTCTGAGTAGCATGTAGATACAAAATTGTACTGGCATGCTTGCTCAACTGTCCGTCCCAGGAAGTGCTGCCAGCCTGCAAGGGACATAAACAGAGAAATAATTCCGCCTGCCTTTTGATCAGATAGAAAAGAGCGAGTCTACTCTTAGTGATGCTCTTAGTTAGGGCGTCGTTCGGTTCATCTCATATATGTATGGTAGGTCACAGAATTGCGAAGATGGAAGGGACCCAAGAACAACCAATCCACTTTTCTGAACTGAACCAAGACACTTAATTACCCCCAAATTGTAGCTTGGATTGGTTGGCTACAGTGTGCCATAAGGAGAAATAAGGAATGATTATAAGCCACCATTTTAAACCATGACCCTAGAATGCGATTTTGCAATAGGTGGCCCGTAGACAGCCCCAGTCTACCCAACCCCTGAACAGGCTTGCTGTGAGGCCCAGAGGGTTGGGCCAATGGGGTTTCTGCTAGGGATCAAACAAGAGACTTTGTATATGAGTGAACACCTGGAAGAAGCCAATGGCTAAATACACATGCGTAACTTACTGCCTGGCCTGGCCTACTTTGACCCTCCATGGGAAAAAAATGACTAGCCACACCTTCCAACCACATTCTTTCTCTACCAGATCTCTCGAGTCATTTTTCCCCTTTTACCTGATGCTGAAGAACCTCATGAGAAATTATCTGCTGGAGAAGGTGCCGGTGGATTGTGTAGCTTGGATATGTCTTAGTTGCCATGGTGGCCCTCTAAAAAAGGAAACAAGGCCAGAAATCCAGGTTTGAGAGGACCTTCTCCGTGTACTCCCCACACATACACTTTCACAGTATCAGGGAAGTGAACTTCTGTCTTTGGCTAGTCATGCACAGTAAGAGGCCAAAGCCACATATTAGCATCGTGGCCAGAAAGCTGCTCTTCATTACATTGTTTACCTTTCTTCCAAACCATAAAACCCACGAGAGGTTGCAAGGCCAATACCTCTAGAACACTAAATTCTCAATAAAGCTATAATGGATATATAGCAGCACAACATAACGTTAGAAGATCTGAAAGTTTTCCAATAGATCTTTTTCACTATCTTTTGGCACGTAATCAAAGACCGGCCAAAGAAGCCTCTTGACCAAGGGTGTTCCACAGCTGCGGTATCACAACAGAAGGTGATCTGTCCACTATAGTTACCAGCCTGGATGTCAAAGACTTCAGGATATATAATTCGACCTTCTGTGTTCCCTCTATTAACAATATTCATGGGCCGACACCAACCCACCTTCTTATGAATCAAAAGGAACTGCAAGTGACAGTGTCCTCGGTTGGGGTAGGTTTCTGTGCGGGGTTCCAAATTGCACCAGCGGTCATCCCTGCAATGCAAGTCCTATTCCCAAAAAAAAGGGGGAGGGAAGGTAATAGTTGCATTAGAGAAGTTAAAAATGTTCCACCAATTAAATCAAGAGGCATGATCACTGAATTGAGTTAAATGCATAAGAAAAATTAAGTAGACATAAAAAAAACCATTCTGATTTCAGATTATGTATTTCTTGGTCCACTGTGATCGATTAACTGATGTGCTTGATTAGCTACATCATAACCTGCATTGGAGCAGGCAGGCAGGCTGCATCCTATGCAGGCTGGGAGACAGCTGGAACTCACCTCAGGATTAGGGGATAATTTCCCTTTACCCCGTGGTAACCCCCATACAGCCCTCTGGGGCTAAATAGCTGGCACAAATCCAAGCAGCCCTGATGGGGCCAGGAATGGGGGTTAGGATCCAGCCATTAGGATCGAGCCTGCCTCAACCTCCCTCCCCAGGCCAGCCCTCTCTTCGCCCTCCCCCAGCCCCCTCCTGCTAGTTATGTCTTCAATATCTACAAAATTGCACAGCACTGGACCTTTGGTGCAAGTACAATATTGCAAAGTAAAGGAATTAACTTCTACTTAGAAGCACCCCTTCATTCCTTTCCTCACTGAGAGCTGAGTCACGCAATCACTGTGAAGCCACCACAAATGGCCTTTTCTTTATGTGATTATCAGGCATGTGAAAATCCTAAAATGTATTTGAGTGTTGTTTGGTAACGAATACTATTGGCCAGTGGCATCACTAGGGTATGTGTGGGCTGCACTGGGTGATGCACTCAGGCATGTGTGTGACACCACTACTATCCAAAATGGTAAAATCTTGGTATTTTCTAACAATATCATCATTATATATCATTCAATGCAGAGTTTACAGCAGAGCGCAATGAAACAAACCACGTTGAAATATGTGTATTGTATGAAATGTTATAACCAAAAAATCAGAAATATAAAACACTTCTGTAACAAAAAATGGCTTTCCTTAACTCAAAACTAACCAATGAGACTGAGGGCGCAATCCTGACCTGGAGTTAGGTCATCAAAGTTTGGCTGGCACAAGGGCCATGGACAAGTGCATTTGAACTACTCTCTGAGTCAGGGTGGGTGGCACACGTCTCTGTGCTGGTGCCTCTGACTCCGAGAGTGGTCCAAACATACTTCATGGTACCCCTTGCGCTGGCCAAACATTGCTGGCCTAACTGTGCAGCCTAACTCCAGGTTTGGATTGCGCTCTGACTGTTCTGAGAGCCACTGAGGTGTTCTTACACTGCAGGGTACCAATAAGGTGTTAGTATGATTCAGCTCTCATGTCCATGTGACAGAGCTAATACTAGAACTATTATTTAGTTGTGTGAATGTCATCAAGCTGGCCACTGGTTTGATTTGTTGGGTGACTTTTGTTGTTATATACTAAAATACATAAAGAAAGAAACCTTAGTGATGCCACTGCATTTAGGTCATACATATGATATTGTAATTTATTCTGTATGGTCTGGAATGAGAGAAGTAGAAGGTTCATCTTGTGGGTGACGCACTGACCTCCTGCACCGAGTAACTCAAACTCTAGTAACACCACTGCTATTGGCTCTGACTATAAATGACTCTTGAGCAAGTGTGTGGCTGTTGCAGCCTCAGGTCCTTCAGTAGCTACATGGAGTTTCTCCTGAATATCCTGAATATCAGCCCCTTATACCAAAGACCACATCAGACAGTCCAGTTCTTTCCTCATATGGTGTTCTGTTTTGCCCTAGTGACTGGAGACTGGAGTTGAGTAAAAGAGCCTGGTTAACCCCAGGCCGGGGTATATTTCCTACTCTGAGCTTGTGGCTTCCTTATGACCATGTCAAAAAATGGGCAGCAAAGCTTCAGTTTAGCCCTTTTATTTCATGAGAATTATGTTGTTGCCCCAAATCTGTGACAATTAGATATGGCCAAAGGAGATTGAGATGTTCTAAGGTGGGGTCCCCAAACGACAGTCTGGGGGCCACATCCAGCCTGCCACAAAGTGTGTGTGTGTGTGTGTGTGTGTGTGTGTTTCTTTGTAATTATCACATTTCTCTTTTGTTCTGAATCATATCATGCTGATTACAAAACAGATCCAAGAAAAATTTATTCATTCATTTAAATTTCATTCATTCATACGTACAACTGATTTTTTTCAGCCCGCAAAAGTGTGTAAAATATACAATGTGGCCCTCGTACTGAAAAGTTTGGAAACCCCTGTTCTAAAGAAAGATGTTACAGAGCATCATTATGATGACTCACTACTCTGTTCCTTACCTGCAAGCGAAGAACCACATTCCCCAGAAAGTCATCCTGACCTTTGTCCTTTCGAGCATCTTTAAATATCCTGGAGAGGAAAAAGTAAGTCGAAGAGGAAGGAAAAACAGAACTCATTGAAGTACAACAGAATGTTACATTTTTACTCTTCAAATGTTTCTTCTGCTTAATTGTGTCTCCTAAAAACAAGGATAGCACCACAAACTGCAAAAGGGTCTTGACGGACTGTGCCCCTCCCCCCTCAGAGCAGCAGTAGAAATACCCAGCTCCTCCCACTGAGTTGGAAGAGGAGGAGAAAAGAAGCTGGAAAGGCATCCCTCCCCCTCCCTGCTTTTTCTGCAATGATTTTCCATTGCTTGATTTTATGTAAGCCATGTTGTCAGCTGAAGGGCAGGGTACAACCCTTTTAAATAAATATATAGTCGCTGTCAGTACAAACCTCCTGAGGCCATGGAGGTCCGATAGTTCTCCCAGTTTGTGGCGTACAGATTCAATCTCATCATCAGAGTCCCTACAAGAAAGAAACATGAAATGGAAAAGGGTATGCATTGTCTCCTTATAAGATCTCCTGCAAAAGAGTGAGAAAGGATATTTCAACCAAATCTGCCATGGGCAGGGATCATCCTTGAAAGGGAAACATTAAAGGGAATTATCTCTTTGAGTGGTGTACCTTTGGGACGGGATGAGAGCTCTCTCTCTCTTACCATTTCAAAGCCTCCACCTAGCAGTATAGTGATCCCATCTGCTATCCAGTATGGTGACTCAGAAGGAAGGCAGACTCGGAGGGAATAGGCAGTGACATGATGATATCACTGCCAATTTCTTCCAGGTTGTGGGCCACTGAGTGCAGCAAGAAGGTGCTGAAGCAGGCGGGGTTGGCGGGGGTTTGGGATCTTGCTTCCACTCTGTTCCAGATTCTCCTTTGGAGGTCAGTCTCCAAAGGAGAAGCCGGAACAGTGCAGGAAGCAAGATCCTAAAGCCCCACTTCTGCCTCAGCCACTTCCTCCTACTTCAGTTGTATTCTTGGAGGTTTGCGCTGACTCTTAGCTTCTTCTGAGCAGCTGCAATTGTCCCAGCAAAACCCTGAAAGTCTGCTGGCAAGCCAAAGGGGGAGTTGAACAAAGAATCTACAGCTCCAAGTTGGGTCAAGTGGCAGCTGCCATCTTGACTGGCTTCATGAAACACCACTCATGTGACACTCCAGGGTGGTCAACCCCTGTCCCCCCTGCTTGCTACATTGCTATCCCCACCCAATATGGAAAGAAGTGCCTTTGATAGTGGTGAATCTCTTACTTAGCAAGGAGACAGTAAGTGACCCCCTTCACTCCAGCACAGTGTGTCTTCTAGTAGCTGCTGCTGGTGTTTCTTCTGCTTCTTTTTAGACTGTGAGCCCTTTGGTGACAGAATGTGAGAGGAGTTCCTATCTCATGCTAAAAAACGATTTATTCAGACATATTTATGGACACCGTCTAAGCTCACTACAAATGAATTTGGCAGAATTCTGGCTTTGCCATCTCCAGGAATTGGCCCCCATTTTGAATGCTCAGCCCCAAATGTCCTTGGGCACAAATTCTATGAGGAAACAACAACAACAACAACACTTAGTCATGCTCACCACATGTCCAGATGGAATCTAGCGTTCTTTATATCATCAAACTCCCTAGAAAACACAATTTGAATATTTCATTGTGCATGCAAATGACAATATTAGGTAGAAAAGAAAAGTACTGTGGAACATGAACCTTACCAGCTAGATTACAAAATTACATAGAGCAGAAGCGAGCAAGTAAGGGCTCATTCCTATGTGTCTTGTAAACAGAAGCTTCAATCGCTGGCTGACTTCTCGTCAGTGTCTGTTCTCATAATTGGATACCAAGTGACTTGCTGAATTGAGAGGACCTGTGTTTGTAGTCTTCTAAAAATCGTATATGAACATATAGGAAGCTACCTTATATTGGGTCAGACTGGATCTAGCCCAATATTGTGCACTCTAGCTGAAACGGATGACAGGCCCAATCCTATGGCCCTTAATGCCAGTGGTATATGTGTACCTCTGGCTCCAAGTATCACAAACATGCTGTAAAGCATATTTGTTGCACCCGGGGAAGAGGGAGTGCCGGCACTGGGTCAATGTCAGCCAGTGCTGGGCTTCAGCACCAAACAAGATATTGCCGAGGAGTGGCTGGCAGTAACTTTTAGTGCCACTTGGTGGCAAAGGAGGGGGGCAAAACTGGGCAGGGTTCTAATCTACCCTAATTTACCCTGTTTGTTTTGCAACCCACCAAAGATTGGATCATGACCCACTGGTGGGCCACAGACCCACCATTTGGGAACCGCTGCTCTAGGATTCCTTCTTTTTTCCTGAAGACTTGCCTACTAAGACAGCATTTGTTCAATGGGGAGATACGCTGCTTTCACGGCGCACGTTTTATACACGTTTTACTTAGAGGCAAGTCCTGCTATATTCAACAGAGTTTACTCCCAGGTACGTGTCCATAGGATTGTGGCCTTACACATAATTCATACTTTATAACACCAACAGCTGCGAGCTTAGTTTCCCAATACATAGAAAAGGCCTCGTCAATCTCAGAAGCCCTCCCATCATGCTTCAGAAATAGAATCCTGCTCTTAAAGAAGGCTTCTTTTACTGAAAACAAACAAACAAAGCAAAAACAGAATATTGACTGAGCAGTCCAAGGCTGAGACCGCTGTCCTGCCATGGATCAGACTGGTTCATACGGCAGGGGCAGAACCATGATACCAGAAGCTAAATAAAGAATCCCCTCTCCAATAAGATGCAGTCTGTAGAATCCTACAGCATACAATTCCCTGTTCCAGCCCCCACAACTTCCATGACAATGCCAATCTGTACAGGAGAGGCCATTTGGGAACAGCAGTTCTTGCTTGTGGCTCGGGAAAAGAGTATGAAGGAAGAGCACCCCAGGGTAGAGCAAAACAAGTGTCCTTAAGGAAACATACAGAATAAAGGTTTCATCCCACACAGGGTTGAGTGTCTGACTGATGATTTGGGTACGGTGGGTTTGGTCTTCAGGGATCAGATTTTTCACCACAGCCTTGGCTCGTTTTTTATTCTCCTGACGGGATCCGCTGTTGGTGGATGAGTCGTGCCCTTTTGTTTCTATTCCTAGGAGGCAGTAAGGGTCACTGAAGCCTGCAAGCACAGAAGCATTTTGTTACTGAAATGCACAACGTTCATCTCGCATGTTAAGACATCATCACGACCAGAGAGAAAATGGACGTTTGTAACAACTACAAGCCGAATGTTCTCAAGCAACCCAGAATGCAAATAAATTCAACTCTGTTCCACCTTATCACACCAGAGAAGCTGGAGAATGATATGAAAATGGAGCAGGCCCATGGCACCAACAGCACTCAGGAAGCACACTCCTTCAGAGGTAGTCTCAAACAACCAGGGCAGCCAGGACCATCAGCCTCTTAGAGCATTTTGGATATAGAGGAATGGGTGTTGCTAGGAGTCACCATAGGGGTAAAAGTTTTACAGGTGGAGTCAGTCTCAGTAGCATATCAAGGGTGGGGCAGAGGGAAGTCCTCCCCAGGTGAATGCCGTAAGGGGGAGCCTGCATGCCTGTGAATGCCAGGGAGACCTGGCCACCTCTGTGGGGATCTTGTGGCAGAGGCCAGGTCTACCTTCTGCTTCAAATTTTGGGTAGACTTGGCCTTCCTCAAGGTGGGGTCTCCATGGTTTAGAGTAGCCAAGGCAGGGCATTGAGAGCAGTCCACCCCATTATCCCAGTGCACAGACTGCCCCTGCATAGTCATTAATAGGTCCCTAATTAGAAGAGCTTCAATGGATCAAGCCAAAGGCCCATCTAGTCCAGCTTCCTGTATCTCACAGTAGCCCATCAGATGCCTCAGGAAGCACACATGACAACTAGATACCTGCATTTTGTTGCCACTCCCCTGCATCTGGCAATCTGAAGTGGCTTACTTCTACGGAGTCATAGTAAGAGCATCGATTAAACTCAAAGGATTTCACAAGCAGCATTGTATAGTATTATATTTTTAAACTTGCTTTATGTTTGTTTCCTTGTTAGCCACTTTTTGTAACTGAGCAAAGCAGAGGTCAGTCTTGGCCAAAAGTAGAACTTGCATCTAGGTGCCAAAGTGTCTACATGTGAGTTGTAATCTCCTTTCTACTCACCACTAACATCTTTACCCAGAATGCCCGTGGCTTGCTTCACAGTCACTTTAAGACAAAAAATTGGCCTCTGAAAGAAAGAGAACATCTCTTTGAAGAATTCAGCTAGCTGAAAGCCACTGTAGAAAGAATAATGTACTTGGATCAGGTTTGGTTATGAGGAACATTCTCCTCCCATTGTGGGGCTGAGCCACTCAGTACTTCAATAATGGACTTCAGAATTGTGGGAAGGACAGAATGGAGTAGAACACATGAATGCTACCCTGAGCTACTTGGAGGAAAGAATGCAAACATATTAACAAAAATGATGGCATAAGGTTTACCCGGAAACACAGTGGAACATTTGCGCACATGAAAATTAGAGTGCAATCTGAACCTGCACTGGAACAGGCACACAGGCAAAGCTGTGCTATATCCATTGCAGATTAGGAGCAGTCTGGGGCACAACATGGAGAAGGTACTTTTATTGCCCTTGCCCTGTGTTTGCCAGCCCTATGGAGCTATTTGGGTGTGTGCCGCCAGTGATTTCTCAGGCGCAAATCCAAGCAGCTTATGTAATGCCGATCAGGCCATGGATGGGGGTTAGGATTCAGCCTATGTGACCCAGGA